>JAVJIF010007234.1:0-120873 GCA_038442645.1 Agave tequilana
GTTCATAGCAACAAGAAACTAGCAACAACAAGAAACAAGAACAACCAATAGCTTTAGCAGAAGAAAGCAGCAGCCATGGCTGAATCCATAGCTCTAGGAGCCTTTCTGCAAGTCCTCTTTGAGAAAACAGCATCCCTCACACCCGTCCTCTATGGGCAGTACAAAACATATTTGGGTGTCGATGTCAACAAAGAAGAAGCAGCAAAGCTACGGAGCACTCTTGAAATCATTCAAGCTGTTATTGAAGATGCAGAGAAGAAGCAACACAACGACAAGGCCGTCGGACTCTGGTTGGCGAAGCTCAAGGATGCGGCCTATGATGTTGATGACATACTTGATGAGTTCCAGTGGGAAGTACTGCGGAAGGAGGCTGAGGCTGATGACAGCCTGAAAAGGAGGTGCGCCACTTCTTCTCTTCTGAAAATCCTATTCTGTTTCACATTAGAATGGGCCATAGAATAAAAAGATTGTGGAGAAACTGGATCTCATTGCTGCCGAGAGATCCAAGTTTGATTTGAGCAGGTCTAGTGCCTCCGCAAGTAACTACCAGATTGGAATCAATAACAGGACAGAGACCCATTCATATGTTATTGAATCAGAAGTGTTGGTAGAAGAGAGGATAAAAATAACATTGTAGAGATTTTGATTAGCCTTGACACCAGAGACTGTCCTTCAGTCCTTCCCATTGTGGGGATGGGGGGCTCGGGAAGACGACGCTCGCCCAAATGGTCTACAACGACCAGAGGGTGAAAGATCGGTTTCCGCTAAGGATGTGGGTTTGTGTCCCAGACAAATTTGATGTTGCAAGGCTCGCTGAAGAAATAATCAAATCTGCAACAGGGAGCCCATGCAGTAGTTTGAGCATGGATCTGTTACAAAACAAACTCAGAGAAACACTCACTTCAAAGAGATACCTGCTAGTGCTAGATGACGTATGGAACGAAGATGCTACTAAGTGGGAAGAACTAAGAGTTCTATTATCCCATGGAGAACAAGGCAGTGCAATTGTGGTGACAACCCGTATCCAAATGGTTGCATCGATTGTGGGAACGATGCCTGCATACAAATTAGATTGTTTGTCAGAAGAAGACTGCTGGACTCTATTCAAACAGAGAGCATTATTAGGTGCGGAAGAGCCTTCAAATTTGGTAGAGATTGGCAAGGAAATAGTCAAGAAGTTCGGGGGGCTGCCCCTGGCCGCAAAGACTGTAGGGAGCTTAATGCGCCTTAAGAAGGAGGAAAAGGAGTGGCTGTCTGTGTTGCAGAGTGAAATATGGGATCTACCCACTGGGGAGAATGAAATCCTACCTGCATTGAGGCTGAGCTATGATTATTTGCCTTCTCATTTAAAACAATGCTTTGCTTACTGTGCTATTTTCCCAAAGGATTATGATTTAGAAAAGGATGTCTTGATTCAACTCTGGATGGCTAATGGTTTAATCCCACACGGAGGTAAAATGGAGTTGGAGGACAAGGGCCACGACATTTTCAATGAGTTGGTATCGAGATCTTTCTTGCAAGATGTGAAAGATGTTCATGAAAGATACTATCGATTTATTCCCACCATACACTGCAAAATGCACGATCTTGTTCATGACCTCGCACAATCTATTACTAGAAATGAATGTTGCATTTTTGAAGATAAAGAGTTTGAAGGAGGTCAAAGTGTTGCAATGCGTCATGTTTCAATTGGTCGAGGAGACACCACCATGATCATTGAAAAGGTCAAATTGACTTTCTCCAAGTCCATGCGCACTCTAGTTCATTTATATTTCTCAGAGCCCATAATTCCGAGAGTTTATCTCTGAAAGCCAATTCTCTAAGGGTCTTAGGCTTGCCAAAAACCTACTAAAAGATATTCCACATTCGATTGACCATTTGAAGCATCTGAGGTACCTGGATCTCTCACATGCTTATATAGAAACCGTACCTGAAGCGACAACTCGACTCTTCCATTTGCAGATATTGAAACTAGAAGGTTGTGCCAATCTTCGTGAGCTTCCTAAGGGCATCAAAAACTTGAAAAATCTTAGGCATTTATGTATTCACGGGTGTACCAAACTAAAGTACATGCCGAGCGGTATGGGCAATTTAATCTTCCTGCGAACATTGACAAAATATGTGGTTGGAAGCAAGACAGGCAGTGGCAGCATAAGGGAGTTGAAAGAGCTGAAAATCAGTGGTGAGTTCGAACTTCAGGGGCTCAATAATGTGAAGAATGGAGAAGATGCTAAGGAAGCGCACTTGTCTTCCAAACATGATCTTCAGTCTGTAACTCTAAGCTGGGATAATAATATTGACGAGCAAAGCGTGGAGAAGGTGGAAGAGGTGATAAAGTGCCTTCAGCTCCTCAAAACATTAAGCGGTTGAACATAAATTTCTATCCAGGCACCGTCTTTTCGAACTGGATGATGATGTGTGCAACACACCTCCCGAATCTGGTTGAAATTCATTTATTTGGTTGCAGTAGATGTGAACATCTCCCAGCGCTCGGGCAGCTTCATTCACTTGAGGTTCTCGAGATATGGAAAATGGATGGAGTCAAGTACATCGGCGGTGGTCAAAGCTTGTTCCATGGAAGTGGAGATGAAATATTCCCTTCATTGAAAAAACTGCAACTAGGTGAGATGGCTAACTTGGAGGAATGGGTGGGATGGGAAGCGACACGAGCATCAGCATTTTTCCCAAAGCTTGTCGAGCTGGAAATTACATTTTGCCCCAAAATGAAATCCATGCCGCATCTTCTGTCTCTCCAAAAGCTAACAGTGATCTATTGTCCTCTTCTTCTTCCTGAGAAAGGGTTCTTTCTGAAAATGAATTTTTTGAAGGAATTATATATGTATAAATGTGGCAAGCTAGCACAGTTGCTGAGCAATGTGGATGTGAGAGACTCTAACACATTCCCCAGGCATCTGGAATCTCTACGAAATCATATTGTGATGAGTTAACATCATTATCAGATGAGTTCATGTTTCATTTGAACTCCCTCAAGAAACTGGAGATCCGCCGGTGCAAGAACCTGGTTGGTGCATCATCATTATCGTCATCATCGACCGATATCAGAGGAGAAAGGGGGCTGCAACTACAATACCTCACTACCCTCGAAAGCCTTGTGATTGATTGCTGTGAGAAATTGATCTGTGATGATCCACTGGAGTTACCCCCATCCCAATGCCTGAAGGCGTTAAGACTACAACAATGCCCTAACCTCCGATCCTTGTCGGGGGAGCTACAGTGCTTCATTGCACTTCGAGTATTGTCGATTTCTGGATGTGAAAACTTGGTAGCTTTGCCAGATGGGTTAGGATGCCTCACGGCACTTAAAATGCTTGAGATCACCAAGTGCACTGGGATAACTGCATTACCAGAATGGCTGGGATGCCTCAGCAGTCTCGAAGATCTGAGAATTGGGTGGAATAGTCTGTTATCTCTTCCCCAATCTCTGGGATGCCTCACAAACCTCACTATTTTGAAGATTCAAGATATAGCATGGACATCTCTGCCCGATTGTCTGGGAAGGCTCACCGCACTTAAGTTTCTAACAGTTTCACACTGTGCTGAGCTGACCTCATTGCCAGAAGGGCTGGAGGGCCTCACCAGAGTAGAGCAACTAGAAATTGCCAACTGTCCTAAGCTAGTCTCTTTGCCAGAGAGTCTGCAATGTCAACTGCCCGGGCTTCAGTGGATTCGTATTGTCGGCTGCCCAATCCTGGAGAGGAAATGCGCAACTGGAGGAGAGTACTGGCGCCTCGTCTCAAACATCCCCCGTCGGGCCATAGGATCTCTGAGCAGCAGTGATGAAAACAATCAGAGGGTCCTTGGGAGCTGCAACCCCAGAAGCATCCTTTGTTGTTCTTCTTAGAGCGGCAACCCTGTCTCATATAGTCTTTGCGTCTGGGAACAGCACTCAGTCTCAAGATTCTTCATTTCAAGGTATATAATGATGCTCTTCTAACAAGATTAACTATTTTCAAATACATCCTTTCTCAACTCTTCTTCATTTGTCTCATGTGCATCTTCATTTTCTTTTTACGAACAGAGAAGTTGATGTCAGTGGAGGAGTTCCTGCAAAGCATCTGATTCTTCCTTCCAATTATTTTGGAACTGATGTACTCAAGCACAAGGAAATCATCAGTCATGCAACTGGCCATTGTTCATTTGGTATGTTGTATTTTAATTGCATGAAAGAGCAGCTTTAAAATCTGTGATTGACCATCTAGGAGTTACTAGAGTGTTTGGTTTTTAATGTTCTTCTTCGTCATCCTTTATTAACACATTCATGCATCTTGTTTGCAAGTCAAGGCTTTAAAGTACAAGATATGTTCCTTTCAGTCTAGAAATTGAAATCACAGCACTTAGGTTGTGTTTGGCTAAGAAGAAATGAGAGAAAAGAAAGAAAAGGAAAAGAAAAGCTTAAAAAAATTTATTTTTATAATTTGGTTTCTATGAAAGAGAGAAGTAAATAAAAAGATGCAAAAAACTATTTATAGAGTTTGTACGCTTTAGGATCATCGAATTAGTAGTTCTCGGCAACCTCCTCTTCCCCTATGCATTTTCCTTCACTTTTCACTTGGAGGAGAGAAAAATGAAAAGAAAATTATGCTTGATATTTTCATTTATTTTCTTCTCCTTTATTTTCCTTCTTACTTTCACTCAGGACCAAACAACAAAAAATTTCTCTCATAACCAAACAACAAAAATGATTTTCCTCCCACTTTTATTTTTTCTATCCCTCATTTTCTTTCAAATCAAACACAGCCTTAAGGAAGTTCAGAAATTAAATTTCACATGTAATTTAATTTTTGTATAAACTGTGCTGGAATAGATGCCTTGAATAGTTAATTTAGTTTCTAGGAACTTTTTTCAGGCATACAAATTAATGCTCCTTTCAAATCTTATGTGGTATAATTCTGAGAGAACCATGTCAGAATTCAATCACCAGAGCGGTGCAATAGTTTTGAAGCATGTTTTAAAGGACTTCTTGCACTTTTATATTATTTAAGAAACATCTACTTGCCTGCCATGGCAGCTGACCTTGCTTGGAAAGCAATTTAACTACTAGAAATCATTCAGTGACTTTATATGCAAATAAAAAACATCCAAATTGAAAATTTTCCTTTTGTGAACTTTAGATATAAAATGTACTATCTTGAAGTGGATTGATTAATAATTTTTTCCCCCTAAATTATGCGAGAGATATGTTTAAAACAGAAGATTTTGTAAATTAGTCATGCGAGAGATATGTTAAAGTAAGACTGACATTTTCCCATGGATTAGCATTACCAGTGTTTAGAAAGGTTAAAGACTTTTTTATTGTATTCAGCATTCAAAATTGAGTTCTCTTGTTACAGAAATATCTATCGGGAGCCTTCTGCATGCGGGTTCATTTAATACGAAGTCTTCAACTGAGTACTGCAGTCCAACCAAAGAGATAGCCCAAATTTATAGAGTGGTCCGAACAATATGTTGTGAAAGGTCCTAGCGAATAATTATGCTTGTAAAAATGGGAGTAGCAGCATCCAACAGGCAGTCCTTGTACATGCAGCTTTTGCTATGCTCGACTTCTTTACGTAGAGGCTAACACCTCCATGCGCTTAATTTCGCTTCCTTCTTCAATTTTCAGTGCAATCCTTCAAGGGGAGGCTCGGATACTTTATGTGAAAAACCATATGTTGAGAAAAAGTGAGGACTTGGTGTCTCTAGCTGCTCCTTAAACAAAAGTATCTCTTCATTTAGTAACCAAATACACACTATACTAAATGTTTTTTTTGGCTCTTTTCTATAAATAGAATACTAGATTTGACAGGAAAATTTGCAGCGATTGTCATCAGAATTCTATCCAGTGAATGCGTCTTTTTTAGAGTTACCTGAAAGTTTTTCTAAGCAGTCATCTTAAATCATGTTCTGCAACAGAAATTGGTTTGCAATGCTGCAGTCTTCTAGCTTCATGCTTTTGTGCTGTAGATTCTTTGGATTATCAGGCTAAGTGAAAGAGTTTAGCCACTAAAAGTTCTGCGAAAGCAGATATGAGTTATTAGAATTGGAGAGGAAAAGATTTGAGAGAATTTATATTTCCTCTCTCCATACTTTTTGTTTATAGGCAATTACAAATACATCTCATATTATGAGTACGACTCCTAATAACTTAGATGCTTTTAATAACATAACATAAAGACTCTTAATTTAAATAACTAAGTTTAACATGAATCAAACAGTATATGTCCTTTTTCATTTTTAGCCACTAAAAGTTCTGCGATATGAATCAAACAGTATATATCCTTATTCAAATTTATACAATATTTTAATCTAGCTTGACTTACACTTCCTGTTCTTGTATTATTTTCTCTTTAATATGTTTCACATGTTATATTATCAGCTTTTTTCTCTGATTTTCAGTTTTGACATTCTTCTTCACTAGTGGATAGAATTATTTGCAGAGAACTCAAGTGGTAACACAATGTTAAAATTTCATTTTGAAATTACTTTCATCTGCTCTGATAATAGCTCCTGTATTAAGTTTTCATGGTATCTTATGAAGGTTTTAGAGGCAAGGTGTTCATTGGATGGGAGACTATACCTCAATTGTGGAAGCTACTAACTGGTGACTGCTGTATCCCTGACCTCATTACCAGAAAGGTTGGAGATTCTCAAACAACTTGAGGATCTGACAATTAAAAACATCCCTAAGATGAAGTTATTAACGGAGATTCTGCAATTGCTAATGCACAGACTATGGATGTCTTAATATTTCCTTGAGAAGGAACAGTTGCAGCTGGGGAAAGCAAAAACATTTGGAAAAATCCTTGTAAGTAACTGTAATACCCCATTCCCGGAATACGTACTTAGTTACGTATTCAGTTTTTTCGATCGTATTTTTTTTTTTTTGATTTACTTCTTGTATTTGATCGATTTCAGTTTCAAATATCATTTTCCATTATTTTAGATTTTATATGATTTTCTGGAATTTTCTTGGATTAAAAGGAATTTCTCCAAAACCGGTGTTGGCCAGTGCCGCTGACCGATTCCCGGATTTTTAATTTCCAAACAGATTGGAATTTCTAGACGGTCCTTTAGACTTTATTTCTTAGAATTACTTTTCTTACTTAAATACTTTTTCTGAGGATTTTATGAATTTATGAAAATTCCACCGGAGTCGGTATCTTGGTTGATTCCGGGATTTTTAGTTTTAAAACTATATAGTGTTTCTTAAAACGAATTTCACCATTATTCTCAATATAATATTCTTGATTTTTGATAATTATTTCGGGTCGTTCCGAGATACTTGATTTCGGGACGATTTCGGTATTTTTCCGAATGTTTGCCGCATCCGCAACCGAATCCCGGGAATCCGCCACTTTCATTATTTTTATTTTCTCTTCCAAGAGAATATCTTCACTTTAATTTCTTTTCCTTTTTCATTTTTCTTTATTTTTTAGCTTCCTCCACAAGCTTTGACTTTTCTCCAAAATTCCAACTTCCACCATATTCTAGAAGCTTCCATTTCTTCTCCAAGTTCCTTTTACTTGCACTCCAAGTTTCCTTTAGCTTCTCCAACAAGCTTCTCCACCAAAATATCTTCCCTTTTTATTTTCTTTTTCTATTCCTTTTACTTCCACCCTAAGTTACTTCCATCCTAAGTTTTCTCCAAAGCTTCTAGAAGCTTCTCCAAACTTCCATTTTCTCCACCTCACCAACTTCCACACACTTCCATTCCACCTCACCCCTCACCATGGCAAGCCACCATTGGCCAAGAGAAACACCTCACCCCCTCCCATTTTGCAAATAGCCCCCTCTCTTTTCTTTATTTGCATCACCTTCCCAAATCCAAAACTCTATAAATACCTCTCCTTCTCCATTTCATTTCATTCATCTCTTCATCACTTCACCAAAGCCTTAACCATCTCCAACTCCTCCTTCATCTCCACCACCACAACAACCCCTACAATTTCTCCAAACCCTTTACCTTCATCTTCCTCCTTCTCCATCTCCATGGAAACCACCCCAACTCCACAACTTCACCATAGCCTCCACCTTCTTCTTTACCTTTTCCAAAACTACCACCACACAACCTCTCCACAAAATCAAAACCACCATCCTCCTTGACAGAGTTCTGTTTTATGTTTTTACTCTGTCAGTCGACTTGATCCTTTCATTAGTCGACTAATCCCTTTCCCTAGTCGACTAACTCTTTGAAACGTAGTCTTCTATAGTCGACTACTCCCTTTTCCTAGTCGACTTGAACCCTATAGTCGACTACCTCATTTTCCTAGTCGACTAACCCCTTCATAAGTCGACTACTGTATCTCCCTAGTCGACTAATCCTGCCTGTTTGCTGTGGATTTATGGCGCGTCCCGAGTTCCATGGACTTCAGATCTTTTGGCGTTTCTGGTGGTTTAGGCGAGTGTTCTCGCTATCCTCCTATTTCTTTGATTATGCGAGTAGTCTCGCTTTCTCTCGCCTCTATTTGAGTTCTCGGTCGATAAGTATTTCGCTTCATATTTCTATTTCATGTTTATATGTCTTTTACCGCTTTTATATCATGCGTGGCCGACCCTTCGTGGTCGTTGGACTTTGAGTCACTTCCATGTTACCACTTGTCATTATTTCAGACTTGTTAGTTTCATGTTTCCTTTTAACACATGTATATCACCTGACATCTAGTGTGTTATCACCATCCTGTCATGCTATCACTTAAAACCCAGCATGATACACTTGATTCTTATAATTATCATGATAGAGGGAATGTAGTACCTAATTACTGTTATGTACTGATCACTGTTATGTATTACTGTTATGTTATGGCTCATTCCCGAAATCTGATAATTATGTTAATAAGCTACAACTTGTATGGGTTATGGGAGGAAGTGATGGATGCCGGAATGATACCTTGCTTATAGTAATAACATAAAAGTATATATATATATATCTATATATATATATATATATAATATATATATATATATATATATACTGGCGGTAGTGAATCTGTTTACTGAATAGGGGGATTATTGACCTCCAACACCGGACCCAGGTGAATGGGAATTACTATAAGAAGTGTTATCAGTTCTCCATCTGCTTCCGTTAAACACCCTCGCCTAGCTATATATGGATGTATGTGTGTTGGGGTGCACACCTAGACACATACCTAGATATATGGGTCAGACGAGTAATAATAATAATATAATACCTGTTATGTCCATCTGTCATGACTCCTGTTACACATGTTATGGACCTTGTTATTATTGTTATGATTTCCGAGATGTATTCTTGTTTTGACTGTTATATGATTTGCAACTTTGATTCTATACGCTTATATTACGGTGGCATGAGATCAAGGTATATATATGAGGTTTCCTTGTTTGGATTATTCCTTCGATGTACTAGTCTCATGGGACCGTGACCTAAGCATATAAAATCAATCTTGCTTGTAATCAGCTTTATATCGAATTTCCTGTTTTATGATTATTATGCTATACCTGTTCTTACCTGATCATAACCCTCCTGTCTCCTGTTCTAATCTGAACACGAGTACTTCCTGCTTGATATATTTGTTATACGCACACTTGTGCTTGTCCTTGCTTCGCCACTTGGCATTCTATCCCACTCGCCTGGGGAGTGTCATTGACTCCCCTGGACCTCACGTCCAGGTTATGGAGCTAGGAGCGTGTGGATTCTTCCTGTTGCTGATCAGAGTGGCGTAGCGGTAGCGTGGATCTCCAGCAGACCGTCCAGAACTTGTTCATTTCCTTGTATTCCCGCAATTGCGCATATCAGTGATGTAATATTCATGTAATATTGGATCACTTCTGGTGATAACTTTGTAATTGTATTCATGTGTTGGAATGTATAATGCACCACTTGCTTCCGTACTCTGATTCTTGCCTGTACTGATGCTTAGCGTATATACGTGAAGGTACCTCTGACTTGCGTATATACGTTGCAGTGACGTCCCCGTATCCGTGGAATCGGGGCGTTACAGGTTGGTATCAGAGCTTAGGCTCTAACTTCCTCAGTACGTCCAGATGGCAAAATTAATGGAAATAATTTTGCAACTGGAACGCTTGAGTCTTGGTTATACATTCCAACTACAAGTGCAGAGTTATATTTCTTGACTATCCTTCCTTTGATTCCTAATCCTTTCCATCCTTTACCCTGTTTTGGTTTTATGAAGCCTTTATTCCAGCCTTTGTCCCCTTTGTGTTCAATTTACCCCTTAACGAAATGCGAGGACGCAATTTTTTGTAAGGTGGTGGATTGTAATACCCCATTCCCGGAATACGTACTTAGTTACGTATTCAGTTTTTTCGATCGTATTTTTTTTTTTTTTGATTTACTTCTTGTATTTGATCGATTTCAGTTTCAAATATCATTTTCCATTATTTTAGATTTTATATGATTTTCTGGAATTTTCTTGGATTAAAAGGAATTTCTCCAAAACCGGTGTTGGCCAGTGCCGCTGACCGATTCCCAGATTTTTAATTTCCAAACAGATTGGAATTTCTAGACGGTCCTTTAGACTTTATTTCTTAGAATTACTTTTCTTACTTAAATACTTTTTCTGAGGATTTTATGAATTTATGAAAATTCCACCGGAGTCGGTATCTTGGTTGATTCCGGGATTTTTAGTTTTAAAACTATATAGTGTTTCTTAAAACGAATTTCACCATTATTCTCAATATAATATTCTTGATTTTGATAATTATTTCGGGTCGTTCCGAGATACTTGATTTCGGGACGATTTCGGTATTTTTCCGAATGTTTGCCGCATCCGCAACCGAATCCCGGGAATCCGCCACTTTCATTATTTTTATTTTCTCTTCCAAGAGAATATCTTCACTTTTAATTTCTTTTCCTTTTTCATTTTTCTTTATTTTTTTAGCTTCCTCCACAAGCTTTGACTTTTCTCCAAAATTCCAACTTCCACCATATTCTAGAAGCTTCCATTTCTTCTTCTCCAAGTTTCCTTTTACTTGCACTCCAAGTTTCCTTTAGCTTCTCCAACAAGCTTCTCCACCAAAATATCTTCCCTTTTTATTTTCTTTTTCTATTCCTTTTACTTCCACCCTAAGTTACTTCCATCCTAAGTTTTCTCCAAAGCTTCTAGAAGCTTCTCCAAACTTCCATTTTCTCCACCTCACCAACTTCCACACACTTCCATTCCACCTCACCCCTCACCATGGCAAGCCACCATTGGCCAAGAGAAACACCTCACCCCCTCCCATTTTGCAAATAGCCCCCTCTCTTTTCTTTATTTGCATCACCTTCCCAAATCCAAAACTCTATAAATACCTCTCCTTCTCCATTTCATTTCATTCATCTCTTCATCACTTCACCAAAGCCTTAACCATCTCCAACTCCTCCTTCATCTCCACCACCACAACAACCCCTACAATTTCTCCAAACCCTTTACCTTCATCTTCCTCCCTTCTCCATCTCCATGGAAACCACCCCAACTCCACAACTTCACCATAGCCTCCACCTTCTTCTTTACCTTTTCCAAAACTACCACCACACAACCTCTCCACAAAATCAAAACCACCATCCTCCTTGACAGAGTTCTGTTTTATGTTTTTACTCTGTCAGTCGACTTGATCCTTTCATTAGTCGACTAATCCCTTTCCCTAGTCGACTAACTCTTTGAAACGTAGTCTTCTATAGTCGACTACTCCCTTTTCCTAGTCGACTTGAACCCTATAGTCGACTACCTCATTTTCCTAGTCGACTAACCCCTTCATAAGTCGACTACTGTATCTCCCTAGTCGACTAATCCTGCCTGTTTGCTGTGGATTTATGGCGCGTCCCGAGTTCCATGGACTTCAGATCTTTTGGCGTTTCTGGTGGTTTAGGCGAGTGTTCTCGCTATCCTCCTATTTCTTTGATTATGCGAGTAGTCTCGCTTTCTCTCGCCTCTATTTGAGTTCTCGGTCGATAAGTATTTCGCTTCATATTTCTATTTCATGTTTATATGTCTTTTACCGCTTTTATATCATGCGTGGCCGACCCTTCGTGGTCGTTGGACTTTGAGTCACTTCCATGTTACCACTTGTCATTATTTCAGACTTGTTAGTTTCATGTTTCCTTTTAACACATGTATATCACCTGACATCTAGTGTGTTATCACCATCCTGTCATGCTATCACTTAAAACCCAGCATGATACACTTGATTCTTATAATTATCATGATAGAGGGAATGTAGTACCTAATTACTGTTATGTACTGATCACTGTTATGTATTACTGTTATGTTATGGCTCATTCCCGAAATCTGATAATTATGTTAATAAGCTACAACTTGTATGGGTTATGGGAGGAAGTGATGGATGCCGGAATGATACCTTGCTTATAGTAATAACATAAAAGTATATAATATATATCTATATATATATATATATATATATATATTATATATATATATATATATATATATATATATATATATACTGGCGGTAGTGAATCTGTTTACTGAATAGGGGGATTATTGACCTCCAACACCGGACCCAGGTGAATGGGAATTACTATAAGAAGTGTTATCAGTTCTCCATCTGCTTCCGTTAACAACCCTCGCCTAGCTATATATGGATGTATGTGTGTTGGGGTGCACACCTAGACACATACCTAGATATATGGGTCAGACGAGTAATAATAATAATATAATACCTGTTATGTCCATCTGTCATGACTCCTGTTACACATGTTATGGACCTTGTTATTATTGTTATGATTTCCGAGATGTATTCTTGTTTTGACTGTTATATGATTTGCAACTTTGATTCTATACGCTTATATTACGGTGGCATGAGATCAAGGTATATATATGAGGGTTTCCTTGTTTGGATTATTCTTCGATGTACTAGTCTCATGGACCGTGACCTAAGCATATAAAATCAATCTTGCTTGTAATCAGCTTTATATCGAATTTCCTGTTTTATGATTATTATGCTATACCTGTTCTTACCTGATCATAACCCTCCTGTCTCCTGTTCTAATCTGAACACGAGTACTTCCTGCTTGATATTATTTGTTATACGCACACTTGTGCTTGTCCTTGCTTCGCCACTTGGCATTCTATCCCACTCGCCTGGGGAGTGTCATTGACTCCCCTGGACCTCACGTCCAGGTTATGGAGCTAGGAGCATGTGGATTCTTCCTGTTGCTGATCAGAGTGGCGTTAGCGGTAGCGTGGATCTCCAGCAGACCGTCCAGAACTTGTTCATTTCCTTGTATTCCCGCAATTGCGTATATCAGTGATGTAATATTCATGTAATATTGGATCACTTCTGGTGATAACTTTGTAATTGTATTCATGTGTTGGAATGTATAATGCACCACTTGCTTCCGTACTCTGATTCTTGCCTGTACTGATGCTTAGCGTATATACGTGAAGGTACCTCTGACTTGCGTATATACGTTGCAGTGACGTCCCCGTATCCGTGGAATCGGGGCGTTACAGTAACCAAGCCTTTAAATACAGTGGCATCTCTCAAGTTCATCTTTGAGCATTTTACAAAATTGGAACTACAGAAGTAATCAGAATCCACATTGAATACTCATGTTGAGGTATATATTACTTTTTTAGCTGGATAAACTACTTTCACAACTAGCCTTTCCAAGCTCTTCTTCATTTATCTCATGCATGACTTCAATTTTTATGAAACAGGTCCAAGCTTTTACTTAAGGTGTGACTGCTAAACTTGCATCCCTATCCATGTAATTGTATGACTTGATGTGCTCATACACGATGAAATTCTTACTACCGCAGCCATCTCATGGTCTCAAGTGCAAAGAATAAGGTATATATAGAACTAAAGTTCGATAATAGTAGATTTCTTTTGGTGTTTTGAACTTCAGGACATAGCAGATAACCACTGTGTGTCTGTGCAGGTGATTTCTCAATACATAGAATTGATTCTACTATTCTCTTCTTTCTCCAGTGACATGCATGCTTCTTCTTTTCAAATCTATGGATTTGCGGTATGAGATTATCTCTTTCTCTCAATATATGAGATCATGATTCCTCATTGCATTTAGAAGTTCTAGAATTAACTGGAATACAAGTCATTTCTGTGTGAAGTGTCAACTGACCTAAATGCAGTTTTGAGATAATAATTGTCGTTTTTCTGATGGCATTATAAGTAAAAGTTTTCATAAATTATTATGCCCATATGGTGATCTTTAATCTATTATGCATATGATGCATAGATCAACCTAATCACGTAAATGATGTGCAATGGAAGTTTAAAGTTCAAACAAAGGTGTAAGGTGTACCTTTTCTTGCAAGAATAACTGGATACTGTTGTAAAAACCTTGCTTCCTATTCTCGTCATTTACCACGATCCTCGTCTTGATGTTGGAGAAATATATGAAGCCAGATTTGCCCACTACACCCACGCAACCCACGACTTGGCGGAGATGAGGTTGTCTTTTGTTTTTCCTCTGGGCGCTCAACAAAATTTTTTTAATGGCTTAGGGAATAATGCTTCTATTTACTAGAGAGGCAAAGGAGGAAAGCACAATGGAATTCCAACAGCTGGATGGAATTGACATCCAAGAAATTACTCTCATGCCTAAGGCTATTATTTATGGCCTTGGGTTTTCTAGGCGACAACCTAAGAAGCCAAACCCTGTTATAATTAGGTAGAGTTGTGCCAATTATAGACATAACCCAAACTTAACCTAGCATTTGATGCCATCCCTTCCCGCCTTGTCTATCTGCCTAATCTGACTAATGCGGATCAAGCACAGATGCTTTATATTAATATCTAGAGAAACCTTAAGAAACCAAACCCTATCATATTAGGTAGGGTTGTGCCAATTGCGGTCATAAGCCACATAACCAAAACTTAACCCAGATCTTGATGTGGCCGAGCCTTACATAGTCTCGACGACCTACCTAATCTGGTTAATGTGGATCGAATGGGGCGGAGGTTCAAAGACCTGATTTCCAACTCTCCCACTTGCACAAATCTTGGCGCACCACATTAGTTTGTACAAATGTTTTATATTTGTTACGAAATATGATTTGTATAAGAAATGGTTTATGAGTTGTATGAGTAGTATAGGAATAAGTGTAACTTTCATATATCTATACAATATAATTGAGAGGAGAGATCTCTCTCCAACTCGCTCTCTTTTTCTTTCTCAAAGTTTTTCTTGGTGTAACACCCCAAAACCAATATACAGACATGTGAGTCCGTACAGCCGGCCACAATCCTCCATTTACCTACAACAAAATGCAAGGCTAAACCTGCCATCTCAGCCAATAAACACAAAATGCTATTCATACAAGCGATATTTATCATATAAGATTTCATACATAAGTCTGTAAGTCACATATTTATATACTACACATTATTCATACTCAGAGTGTCATCACACTAATGCTAACATGACTCACACACTTAAACTAAACTCCATATACGTACTAAACTCCACCAATAAAGCATCCTCTCGAAAACTGTTATGGTCATTAGCCCGAAAGTCCACGATATAAATTAGGCAAAAACATAAAGCTTGACTAAAATTTGTTATGTAAGTGTTTGGATAGATAAGAGAATAAGGAAAATATAAAATTGCGATCTTATAACTTTTAAATCTTTAGAGCTCTAAAATTATTTGATTTTTCAATGAAAACATCGAAATACAATCTTAGAGATTTCAGTTGGGCCATTTGCCTAATTTTGACCCACCCTACATTCGCCCCTGTTTCTTTCTCTCTCTGAATAGTTACTTCCTTTTCCATTTAACGTTCAAGTTCTAGAATTCTCTTATGAAGATATTTAAAACAAAATACAATTAAATTGAAAGTAAAGTAGAGAGAGAGAGAAGTGGAAAAGCAAGGAGAAAGTGTATGCTACATGGGCGGACCATTAGTTGACTGGGCCGGGCTACAGCCCGGCCCATTTTTTTCATATATTCCCTTAAATTTTTTTCTATTTTGATTCTTTTTCAATTATTGTTTTAAATCTCCTTCTATTTTAATTTTTTTTGACAAATTTATTCCTGATTTCGTCCCTAATTTAGTGGAGAATATTATTTTATTCTTTTGACTAATTCATATAATTCATAAGCATATGCTATAAAAAATTGCAGCCCACCTCTAAATTTTTTTCTGGCTCTGCCCCCGGTATGCTATTTTATTTTGGTTTTCTGATTTTGTCCCTTCGCTTTTCTCTTCTTAGAAATGAACAATACTCTTCATTTTTGAGATCTTACAATGGTTAAATTTTATCAAAAACAGTAAAAATGATGATGATAATTTATTTTTCACACCAAAGAAGTCTTATCAGTAAAGAAAATCAAATCATGGCAAATGTTAAATTAACCTATCTTCCATAACTAAATTAATTAATTTGTAGTAGAAACAAGTCTTTTTATTAAGGGCCTTTTTTAAAAATAAAGTTTTTTGGATTTTAATTTGAAAAAGAGGCCTCTCCAAAAATAATTTTAAAACCAGCCTACTCTTGGCAATGTAGGAGGGCGGCATGACCGCCTGCTAGCCGAATTATTTTCTTATTTTTCGCAGTTTTTTCTTAAGTTTCTGGGTTGGCAACTCAGAACCAAAATTTCTGTATTTAGGTTATGACTTGGCTACTAAGAATTTTTTTTTTTAATTTTTAGAATTGAGTTTTGTGTTGCCAATCCCACATAATTAAAAAATTTTATTTGTTAATATTCATTTGTTTCTCAAGAAAAGGGTGCATCATTTCGCTTTCAGAGGAACTTATTCAAGGATCCTTAAACTTTCACAGATGTGTGCCAGCTTAGAACTTTGATTTAAAATTTTAAGAAGCATTTGATTAGACTGTACATATGTGATCATAATTAATCTAATAAGACATGGAGACTGCCAAGATGTTTTCTTTTTTTCTTTTTTTTTTTCCCCTGAGAAAAAGTAGAGACTGCCAAGATGTTGCAGGCATAGAAACAATGATGCGTATAATTTCAACCTCTCCCTGAGAATTACTTCTGCCTGCGTCTTTGACTATGACAGTGCATAAATTCAAAGCTATGCAACATCTTGGAAGTCGGAAAATGAAAACAGTCAGAGTAAAAGTAAAGTGAGCGAGAACAGGGATCACTTGTTATTCATGATACACGCTGATATCTTCATCATCAGTTCAAGGAAAGCACAACTTTCTACCGTGCATCCGGAAGCCCATGCCTGTAACCTGCTCTACGAAATTCCCCAATGGTCATGATTTACAAACATGTTTCTTAGGATTGTCTTTTGGGTTCTTCATTTCAAGGTATTGTAATGCTTTTACTGACCAGATTAACTATTTTCAAATCATTCTCTCAATGTTGTTTTCATTTATCTAATATAATGCAAATCTAAAATTTTGCTCAAGGAACAGGCAGTGCCCTCAGTAGAGCAGTTCGCAGGAAACATATGACTTCCTTCATCACACTCAGAAATCATGGATTTGTCTATTAGGTATGTGTCATTTTTATTGCAAACAGAGGATATTAATTAATAACATGCGATCAAAATGCACATGATTTACTAGTAACTACGCAAGAGTTTTTGCTTTCCTTTCTTCTTTATTCTACATGCATGCCTTATGAGACTAGGCCTATGAAGTACAGGACTCTTCCCCATTACTCTAAATAGCTCAAACCATGACTCTTCAGGGTACTTAAAGTCTGACTTGGCCACCATCATAACTGCCCTTCTTTAGTAAATTATAGGACCCCTACCCTCCTCAGGAAAAAAATAAAATAAAAATTAAGGTATGCATGTAGGAGATTGTTAAGGTTTTATGTGCTTAATGCTGTATTTTTTTTTCTTCTAATTTTTATGTTAGCTAATGTCATCCACATGATTTCATAAAGATTTTGAAACAAGTAAAGTTATTGATAACAGACAGGTCAAATGATTTTACTGGAGTAATGGTATTGGAGAAAAGTAATGAGTAAAAGAAGCAAATATAACTAACATCTCTCAGTTAGATTTTGAAGTTAATTTTGCTATCTATGCAGAATGGTACATGGGTATGTTGTTCATTCCCAGAGATTGTTTCAATCAAGGTCCGATATCTCGGTATTGTTACTGGTTTCGGCCATTTTCATAGTTCTAAATCAGAAGTATCGGGTTGTTGATATCAATGGCTTAAAATAATTAATAAATCTAATTAAAATTACCAAAAAATAATGAAGATGATTGGAAGTTATTTTACATGTTTTTTTTTAGTAATTTGTGAAGATTAGATTTGGTTTTGATGAAATTTTATATTTGGATGGAAATGTTTTAAATGAATAAAAGATGTATAGTATAGTTTCCTGACTTAATTGGTTTCTCTTAACGGCCTCATAGTCTAACTTCTATCAATATTAACAAAATTCTACAAATTGCAGGTTTGTTGAAAATACTTGTACCTTAATTTAAAAAAAAAAAAGAAGGAAACTACCCATCAATTTCTACAATTTTCATATTAAATTTAAGTATTTTTTGTAATTTATTTATATTTTTTTATCAAGTGTTTATATTTTCTATCTGGATAATATTTTGATTTGTCGTTTTCAATAAATTTCATAATTTTTATTTGTTTTCTTAAGTTTTATACTCTATACCTTGTGTGTATCATTGTTAGGAAGGTTGGTTTTTTATTGGTGCTGTCCAAATCATTTCAATATTATGTGATTTCTCATTCTAGTATCATGAATTTGTCATTGACAACTTTTTAACTCTCTTTTCATGCAGCAAAAACGTTAGTACAAATCCAAGTTAACTGCAGTCAGGGGAGGAGATGGTTCAAAGTTATTGAGCATTTCTGTTATATATTTGGTGTAGGATTTCAGATATTACTCTTTTTTAATCATCTTTGTTTCTTAGTACTATATGTCCTCTTTCTCTCTATTTATTTTTCGTTTCATTCACAGCTCTTCTTTTATATCTATTTGAACTGTGGATAAATCTGCTTATTTCTCCTCTTCATTGTCACCTTCATGTCTACTGGAAGATTCAATTGTTATTTCTAGTATTAACAGTTAAATCTTATTTTTCTGGAGCTCTCTCTCTATAGCAATGTGACATCTGCACCTCCATCTAAGCGACAACATTGTTCATTTGAATGACAATGGTATCAGAAAATTGTGCAAGAGATTTTTTTATGTCAAAGAAATTTTTATGTCTATCTCTGGTTTTGCAGTGAAATGTAAGTTATGCATTCAGGAGATTCTCAATGTTACATTAGCTTAAATATTGGGCAATTTTTTCATTGTATCTTCGTTGAAACAGCAGAAAGTATATCAGAAAATCTGTTATGTACATGTTTCCATTGATCACGTGTTGAAGGGTCTGTTAGATCTAAATTTATTCCATACAAGATCTACACATATACTGTAAGCCTCTTTATCATGATCAAAGGGAAGGAGGGTTTTAGGCATACCTGACTCCATCACGAAAAGGATGCCGAAAGTTGCACGATCTCGAGGACGCCGCAGTTGAGAGAGAGGATTCTTCTCTCCAGCCACCAAGTTCTCTTCTTTATTCTTAGAGGAGATGTACCTTCAAGAGAGATGGTTATTGTTGTTGGTGGAGAGGGAACCCTACTAATGATATATATAGTATCAAGAAACCTAATTCAACTCATCATAGATCAAGCCCTTGATTTATAACGCGAGTTCCACACGTGTAGATGAGTCCCACATTTTAATTTAAATACACTCATGGCTTAGTGTAATTGAAAACGTGTCTAGATCCACACCATTTAGGTTTGATCAATTCTTTATTGGGTCAAAAAACATAGGTTAAGTGGGCGAGTGCAAATATCCAATTGACTTGATTAGGCCCAAAATAAATTAGACTTTAAAACATAATAAGTCTAACAATCTCCAACTTGGGCCAAGCAAGTCATACTGAATAGATATTATGCATAACTTTATGACGTCAAAACTTTAACCGCCGACAAACCACGTTTCAAAGTAATCTGGTCCATTAAGTGTCCTGCCACCGAATATTGCGATCATTACCTTCTGTATAATCGAGGTAGGACCTTCCACATCACAAGTTTCAGAACCCCTAACGACATAGATCAAATGTGGACGTGTGGCATGGAAATGTCCTCTGATCAAATAAGGTACAATTCTAACTGGTTTTCACTTTATGACTCCAACGAGTCTAACCTTATGACTCCAACGAGTCTCACTTTATGACTCCAACGAGTCTAACTGCTAATTCAACAAACTCAAATGCGCAAAAGTAAACTTTAGGAAAAGCAGTTACAACTTTATTTATCAGAATCAACAAATATCCATAAAGTGCACTTAGAAATAATGTCTCTTACATAAAATTATCCACTCCCACAAAAATCAGGATATCATAATGACTAGTCATCCCCATATGAGCAATATGCTCTAAGAATACTTTAGGTGAAAGTCCTTTAATGAGTGGATCTGTAATGTTAAGAATAGTGTCATTACTATCAACAGACAAAATATGATTCCGAACTTTATCATTGATGACAAGAAACTTGATGTCGATATGCTTCGACTTTGCTGAACTCTTGTCACTATTGCAGTAGAGCTTTATAGCTCTTATTGTCACAGTGTAGCTGTAATGGCCTCTCGACTAAATCCACCATCTTCCTACAATAAGGAAAATGTAAAATGAAGTGGATTTCCTATTGCCGATACATCCAGCATAATCTAAATCTGTGTTCCAATCAGCTGCAACTGATCAGATTTCATGTAGTCTTCTATGGATATCGCATTACCTTCTTCGCAGTCTTCTAGAGATCAATCCCATGATTGATTGAGTATCTGCCAAGTTTCTCAATGGTACATGCTATGTCTGGACGGGTACAAACTTGAGCACACATCAGGCATCCAACCGCCAATGCATATGGAATGTCTTTCATTTTCTCTTTCCGTAGGTCATTCTTGGGACATTAGAGTAGACTTAACTTATCTCCCCTAGAGCAATTCTTCATGCCCTGTTTACCTAGCACCTTATCGATATAGGCCTTTTGTGATAAACCTAATATTCCACATGTCCTGTCGCGTTGAATCTGGATGCCTATCACAAAAGAAGCGTCTCCAAGATCTTTCATCTCAAAATTCTTTGAGAGAAAACTCTTGGTGTCCAGTAAAAGAACCATATCGTTACTTGCTAGTAGAATGTCATCCACATATAGCACAAGAAATATAAGTCTACTCTCTTTAAATTTATGGTAAATGTATTGATCATCTACAATCTCCTTAAAACTAAAATCGGATATTACATGATCAAATTTCAAATACCATTGACAGAATGCTTGATTTAGACCATAAATGGATTTTTTTTTATTTGCAAACCAAATATTATGAAACTTTCACTTTAAAATTTTCAGGTTGCACCATACAAATTTCTTCCTCAATGCTACCATTAAGAAAGGCAATTTTAACATCTATTTGGTATAACTCTAGGTCAAAGTGAGCCACCAGTGCCATAATAATCCTAAAAGAATGTTTCATGAAAATCAGGGAGAAAGTCTCCTTATAGTCAATGCCCTCTCTTTGAGTGAATCCCTTTATGACAAGATGTGACTTATACCTTTCGATATTACCTTTTGAATCCCGCTTGGTTTTGAATACTCATTTACAACCAATCGGTTTCTTTCCTTTAGGCAATTCTACTAAATCCTAAACATCATTATCCTTCATGGATTTTAACTCATTTTTTTTATGGCATTTGACCACTTAGTGGAGTGAATGTTGAATTTGGCCTTATTCAAGAATGTGGAGTCATCCTCTAGCCTTATGTCAAACTCATGCTTTTGAAGATAAACTATATAGTCATTTGTAATGACTGATCTCCTCTCCCTAGTTGATCTCTTAGGCACTTGTGGTTGAGAATTTTCAGGTTCTACCTCACCAGCATGATCTACTTCAGGATGAACTGTATATGTATCTTGTAAAGATGCAACTGTATTTTCATCTTGAAGTGGAACAACTACTTTATCATTTAGAATAATTTGTCATAAGTATAACAATATGTTCTTCCTTAAATATGAAATCCTTATGTAGTTGACTCCCACTGTCCTGAATATCCTCAAAAAAAAAAAAAAATAGCAATCCGTCTTTATATTCTTAGTGGAGGGACAATAAAACTTAAAGCCTTTATACCTCTCAGAATACCCTACGAATAAACAGCTAACTGTCATTGAGTCCAACTTCTTCTCATATGGTATATATGGCCGAGCTTCCGCTGGACAACCCCAAACATGTAAATGCCTAATACTGAGAGATTTCTCAGTCCATAATTCATATAGGGTTTTAGTTACTGTTTTGCTAGGTACTCTATTAAGGAGGTGACAACCATCTTTAAGGCTTCAATATATAATGACTCTGGTAGAGTAGTGTGAGCTATCATACTCCCAACCATATCCTTGTGTGTGATTTTATCTCTCAGCAATACCATTTTGACGAAGTGTCCCTGATATGGTGTACTAAGCGACAATACCACTTTTTCAGAAATTGACAAATGATTCTGGACATTTACTTGATTCGTCATATCTGTCATAGTACTCACCGTCATGATCAGATCTAACGGCTTTAAACATGTCCAATGATTGGGATTTCTCATGGAACAAGTATAGGTACCCTAACGAGAGTAATTGTCTGTAAAAGTGATGAAATATTCATGACCATTCCAAGAAGCTGTAGGGAATGGACCACAAATGTCTATATATACACCAAATTTAAGACATCCTGAACTCTGTTTAGTACCAAACTTCCTAATATTTCTTTAATTAATATTCGCTTAGTGCCTAGGCTATTCACATGTAGAGATTCAGTATATAAAGCATGAAGTTTTAATTTATGTAGCCATCAATCAGAATTCTAGTACCAACAACTTTAGATTTGGAAAGTAGACTAAGCATTTCATTATCAAGAGTGACAGTAAAACTAGATCTGTCTAATAAATAAAATAGAAAATAATTCCGCCTAAAAGGACGGTACATATAAAGTCTCATCCAAATCTAAAACAAAAAAACCAGAATCTAATTTAAGCCTACAAACTCCAACAACTTTAATTGCAACTTTATTTCCATCACCCATGTATACGTATCGCTCAGCTGGCTGGGCCTCCTTTGGGTTTGGAAGTTTCGCATTGAATCGCTTATGTGAGTTATCTATTAACCTTGTATCAAGTGGCACTAAAGCTAAATTAATTTCAGAATAAACATAAATATGAGATATACCTGCTAAATAGCCATTTCTGATACTTTATGTATTCCTACTTGAGGTGGCTTACTTTCTTGCAGAAGAAGCATTCAATGACCTTAGGCTACTTTTCCTGCACCTTTGCCACTTAGGATCAGCTACAGTAGTAGTGCTTATGTTCCTCCATTTAGTTTCACTTCTCCTTTTCTTATTAGAAGTTTACCCTGGATGCTAAGTGAGCACTGACTTTATCAGGCATAGAACCCCTAATAGTTATAGGAATAGTGTACTTTATGACCATTAGACACATCTTGTAAGATCTCTCCCACTTACCATAATTGATCTTTTCTTTACTGAACTTTTATTAGTGATAGTAGAGATCCATCAATCTTTAAGGTGTACTCTAGGTGCATGAATTCAAGAACGATTATTTACGTGGTCTTACCACTTCTTAAAGTTTGTACCATTCAATTTAAACTACATAAGTGTACAATTTCTCATCAGTTTAATATAAACATTGCATTTAATAAAATTCTACTGTAATAGCTATAAAAAATGAATTTCAGAAAATGCAACCAGTCTAACCGATAGAGCTGCCGGTTAAACTTTCAGAACAAGTTGTGTCTCTATATGCCAACACTGTACTGGCTCAATATAGATATCCTAAAGTCTAGGTCCTATGTAAGAGAACAACCTTCCTTTGGGCCGACTGTCACTTTATAGGATTGCTCCCAAAGTTTAAGTAATCTATATCGACCATATAATATATGTAATGACCCGACCATAATGACAACCTTCCTTTGGGCTGATTGCCACACGCATGGGCCACACAAATTTATGCATCTGGATTCTTGTTCCGCCATCGGACTAGTTGATGAGGGTAATGCAATATGGGCCAATAGTGTGACAACCTTCCTTTGGGTCGATTACCACACACCAAGGTTCTCCCACTTGCATTACCCACATCAAGTATCCGAAGCCGTACATAATTCGGCCAAACAATAGTCTTCCTTTGGGCCGGCTATTGTCCGCATGAACTACATACGCAATTAAATAAGCTCTTTTATAAATTCTTTAGCTTGAACATGTATATATCTTTATCTGTGTGTTATCAACTGTAGTATACATCAATATTCATCATGCTAGACAATATAAGCAATAATATAAATATTAATGAAGCGGAAGCATGTAAGGGTACACGTAATCATGATAACCAAACACTTCAATGCCTTCTTTATATCAACTAACTACTGTTTTGTCATGTCTAATGCCTGTAATACTATAGTGCTCGTCAAGAGCTTCGAAACTGCTGTTTACATGCCCAAAACAGAGGTCGTATGAGCCCGTAACGACTAATTGAAGTTTCTATTGGCAAAACGGGTCTGCAGTGCTTATCGGGTCTGAATCAAACCCGACCCGCAATGGTAAATTATTGGTTTTCTTTCTTATTGGGCCGGGTTTAAATAAACTGGATAAAACCCAATTAGCTTTAATGTGAGAACAACTAAGAATAGATTAAATGAGTTTCCTTATTAGATTTAAATTTGTATTTATATCAAAAATTTCAATCCTATTCAATCTCACAATCCCAAATTAAGGAAACCTTAACTCTCAAGAAAAGGAAAAAAAAAAATTTGCCCTTCTAGCCGCCGGCCCATGGTGGCCGGCGGCTGTTGCCCACCCTCAAAGGGGCGCAGCATGCGCTGCCAGCGCATGCATGCAGATGCATGCGTGCACTGATTGCTCTCTGCAAAGAGCATGCAATGCTCTCTGCAGAGAGCATATACAACCTTTTTTTAATTTAAAAAAAAACGTTTGCTGCATGCGTTGCTTGCATGCAGCACATGTACATATTTTTTTTTTATAAAATAAATCTAGAATAACACACATATTAATTTTCATAAAAAATATATACATGTAAAATTCAATAAAAATCGCTCCTTTTAACCTTTTGATCCAACATATGAGACACAAAATATTTATTGAATCAAAGGAGATATTTTTATGATATTTATAGATCTAGATCTTAATTTCTATAGATCCCTATGATTTGATAAAGAGGTGGCTCTGATACAATTGTTAGATCTAAATTTATTCCATACAAGATCTACACATATACTGTAAGCCTCTTTATCATGATCAAAGGGAAGGAGGGTTTTATGCATACCTGACTCCATCACGAAAAGGATGCCGAAAGTTGCACGATCTCGAGGACGCCGCAGTTGAGAGAGAGGATTCTTCTCTCCAGCCACCAAGTTCTCTTCTTATTCTTAGAGGAAATGAGAGACCTCCAAGAGAGATGGTTATTGTTGTTGGTGGAGAGGGAACCCTACTCATGATATATATAGCATCAAGAAACCCTAGTTCAACTCATCATAGATCTAGGCCCTTGATTTATAACACGAGTTCCACACGTGTAGATGAGTCCCACATTTTAATTTAAATACACTCATGGCTAAGTGTAATTGAAAACGTGTCTAGACCCAAACCATTTAGGTTTGATCAATTCTTTATTGGTTCAAACAACATAGGTTAAGTGGGCGGGTGCAAATATCCAATTGACTTGATTAGGCCCAAAATAAATTAGACTTTAAAACATAATAAGTCTAACAGGGTCCCCACAAGTCCATGGGTGGTGTTGTCCACCTGGAAGTCTTCAGTGGGATTGAGACATTTTGTGGGATTTAACTTATTCGTATGATTCTATGTGGTGTGGGTATTTTTATTATGAAGTCGTATCAGTGTTGGACACGCAGATACCCGTGTTGGACATGCGGACACCCGTGTTGGACATCGACACTTCCTTGGACACTTCTCGTATACTTCTCGAACTTATCCTCAATCACGCGGCGCGCACACAGACACACATATAAAGATAGACTTGTGTCCTTCCAAAAGGATTTGAGCCTGGATCCTCTCCACTCAAATTCAACCCTCCGACATTCGAATACAAGATTCACTCCATTGAAGTTGATCTATATTATTTCAAGTATCTATAAATCAGAAGTCAAGGTGGAGATTATTGGTGTTTTGGGTGCCTCACATTCATTGGAGAAGACTAGACAACAAGGTGGCGGAAATTTCAGAAGATTCAGCAGCCAGAAAGTGCACAGGCATGCAGATGCTCAGGCCTGTGATAACATGGTTGTCGACAAAGAGCCAGTGCGGTGGACAGGTGATCGACCGCAGAGCCAATAGAGACTGAAGATTTGTCAGTGTATCGACATCCATCAAGACCTGTCGATAGTCGACATCGCCCAATTATTGACAGTTGATCAACCGCAGACCTAATAGAGAGTCAACCAATCTCAGTCTGTCGACATCCGTTAAGACCTGTTGACAACTGCGGGTTTTTTCAATATTTGAGTTGTTTTCTGATTGGGATTCTGAAGAGGTTTTCGAATCTCTTCTTCCAGAGGCGGTTGATTAGGTAGCTAGGATGATTTTTGCTGAAGATATGAAAGGTCTAGATTTATTATAGAGGTCTATAAAATCCCTAGGTTGAGAGTTCTATAAACAAAGCTCAAGAGAGATTTTCACCTTGTGTAGAGAGTTTAAAAAGGATCCATTGTAAACTCTTGTACTGCTTCTCAGGTTAATAAGATTTTCTCCCCATCTTCTCTCAAATCTTGTGTTTTTTGATTTGTGATTGTGTATTCTTCCTGTGGTGATATAGATGTATTGCTTCTTACAGTAGATTGCTTGGGGTTTTCGTGATATTTTTTATTGTTTGGTGATCCATATCACAACACACTTCTCTTTTCACTCTTGTTGTACATTCTTCTCATGTTCTTCACTAAGAGAGTGAGTTCTTCATCTTCTTATTGTTCATCTTCGAAGGCGGTTGGAGTGACAACACATTTCTTCTTGTGTTCTCTTGGGGAGGCCTTGAATGCAACACTAATCTTCTTATGTGGCTCGTGATCTTTTCTTGCCCTTATTTCTATTTCATGGGTCTTCAAGTTCCTCACGAAAGTGGTGAAGTCCATCTCCTCTTTGTCGTTGAGCTCTTTTAAGGTGATAGTTTTTACCTCCTAAGATTTGAGAAGTGCTCTAAGAATCTTTCGCACCTTTTTGATCAATTATATAAAATCTATCATATGTGAATTAAGGAAATCAATTTTTGCTTTTTTCACTGTGAAGTGCGTTCATGCGTGGTGATCAAATATTGTCATATAATAGGCCGATATGCAATTGATGACCCGAGAAAGATCATCATCATTGAGTGCTTGCATCAAAGTATATGATGCTTTGCATTAGCTTCATATTCTTTGTGGTGCTATCGGATCAAGTGTCATTATCACCAAATGCGGGTTCAACAAATTCTTTGTAATTGCTTTGGTCACGTTACCCTTGTGATCTAAGGAAGAGAGACATCTTCACTTTCCAAATAGGAAAGTTGAGACCATCAAACTTGGGTGGACAATCAATAGATCTATTGACCATGTATGGGTAGAAAAAAAATAGTGATTAGCAAAAAAATATCTCTCTATGGTGGTTAAACCAAATATCAAAAGCACTAGCTCTAAAACCAATTAAAATTACTTAGAGGGGGTGAAGGGGTAAAGTGCAAATCAAATGCGAAATTTAAAATTTTACTACTAAAAACTATTACAAATGTCACATAGAAGTGAAGCCAAATTCTCGGTAAATAGCTCTAGAACTTCTCTTTACGATTTCTCTTGAATAAGAGGTAAGGTGATTTAATAGAATTCTTATTTCAAACAAGTGTAAACATACAAACTATATCAAGCATAAAAGATAGATAATTATCAGCAAACGAATATATATATATAATATAATATATATAATATATATATATATATATATATATATATATATATATATATATAGATAATTATCAGCAACGATATATATATATATATATATATATATATATATATATATATATATATATATATATATGGGTTACTGTACCTCAGCCGACGGCTGAGAGAGTTTCTCAGCCGGCGGTGACGTGGCTGAATATATGCCACATATCGGTCGCAGAGTGTAGGCGCCAAAAAATCAAAAAAATCCCGCCAAAAGAATCGTCAATCAAATTGACCAAAATATCCCTTTTTTACTTCTAATTAGCAAAAACTCATCCACAAAAAATTTTACCTAAAAAATTTGTAATTTACAGAAAATTTTCTGTTGAATATATCTACAGTTATAAAATTCCTAATTCTATTACATTGAAATTATAATGGAAAAAAATTGAATCAAGATAAAGTAAAATAAACAGCAGTAGTAAAAGTAAAAAAACATGCTTGAAATATAAAAAAACTGTTATTTTTATATATTTTTTATTATTTTATTTCGTGTTATTTTCATTTCATATAGGTTTAATAAAAGAAACTGAAATGAATAGAAAAATGAAATTTAATGTGGGGCAACCGTATATTGATTTTTCTATTACAAATGTACAGTGTAAAAAATAATGAAATACAATGGTTAATTATTTTGCAGATATTTTATAAATCAGATATTCTCGTAACTGCAACAATATTTATTTATATCACGACTGCGACCCTAGTCGCATTCCTTATTCGCATAATAACAGACGAAACATGATATCGCTCAGCACTGCGACGACAGACACTGTCTTTTTTCACATGCCTTATATAACAGAATTTTGATTGTTTTACAAAGTCCGCGATCATAGTCGCAGTCATAGTATAACAAAACTTTCGATCACTGTGATCATGGTCGCAGACTTAATATAATATAACTTTCAATTTTATATTACGATTGCGACCCTCGTCGCATTCATAGTATAACAAAACTTTCGATCACTGCGACATGGTCGCAGATTTAATATAATATAACTTTCAATTTTATATCACGACTGCGACCCTAGTCGCATTCCTTATTCGCATAGAAATAACAGACGAAACATGCTATCGTTCAGCACTGCGACCATAGTCGCTGTCTTTTTTCGCATGCCTTATGTAACAGATTTTTGATCATTTTACAAAGTCGATTAGCCCTGCGACCGTAAGATCAGTCCGCGTATATCACATCTTATAAAATACTATATTAACTACTCTAAATTAAATGAAATAATTAATATTCTATCTACCGTGATACAGCAACAGTCCCGAAAAAAGAGATGCACTAATATTAATCTCGATAAAGAAAAGATGTGCACCATACGTAATCTAAATATTTAGGAAAAATATTCTATAAAAAGTTGATCTGTAGTTCACGTAATAAACCTCTGGAAAAAAGGAACTCTTCGGATTCTTCCGCCATAACTGCTTCAATTAAATATTTAATTTCATTTTACCACTTCTTCGAATACTCAACCGTCACCTATAACAATTATTATTACTATTCTTGTTCTTTTACATATTGACCTTTTTATAGTGCTTGTAACTAATATATTATCTCATATCTAAAAACGATATTTGTGCTCTTCGTTTTCAATTTGATTTCAAAACTTTCAGAAAACAATTCATTCTTGAATCATGTCTTCCCCATCTTCTTCCTCTGAATACTCAGATTTCAACTTCAATCATTCTCCACCGGTTCTCTTTCTTCAGGGTATTCTAGTGAATCTGATACCAGTCTGGACTTCACTCCTTTTGACTATCTCACTACATCAAATAATATTTTATCTGATCCTCCTCTTCATGAGGATGATGAAGTTTTCATGGGACTTAGTGAGGAGGAACTTATTCCTCTGCCACTTTACAGAGACATGCTTGATGAAAGCATGTCCTTGATGCTGGAGGCTCGCTTTCTTTGAGCATATCTTTTACAGGTTCTTCTCGACACGGATCAGAAGAAGAGTTTGATAGAGACAATCCATTCTGAGAGTTTATCGATGAACCAAAACATCCTCAAAAAGAGGAAGAAACTGAGGAGTACTGCGAGCTGGCGACGAGGAAGATGATGAGGAAATAAGTGATGAACAGGAAGACGAGGAGAATGAAGACGACGAATCTACTTATGATGGTGATGACGACGAGAATTAGGATTTCTTGATCTTCTGATATTCAACGTTATTTTGTCTTCTTTTAAGAGCTTTTATTGCTCTTTTTTTGTAAGGTCTCTTTCTGACCATATTATGTTATAAATAAATTTACTTCTATCTGTAAAATAATCTTTCATATTTTTAAAATACATATAAGTATACCGTATAGTTATTATTTCTGCATCTTATCTACGATAATGGTCGCAGTACTCAGATAATAATTACATATGAAACTGCGATCACGGTCTCTGTCCAGTCATAAATAGTTTGATCGTTTTGCATTCAATAAAGTTAAAAACAGGTACCATGATCGCAGTCCAAAATTAAACTATATAAACAGATAATATTGCGAACATGATCGCAATCCTCTCAAATCAGTATATTTCATTGTATGTCACAAATTAGAAAGCTGCGACTGTTGTCCTTAAGCACTGCGACCATAGTTACAGTCCTTGTTCGCATGCAATATGTAAAAAAAAATTCGTAGTTTATAGGCGGCTGAGACAACAGTTACAATGAAGAGCAAAATATAAAATCATACGTAAATGCGACTATAGTGTCAGTTCTTAGTCACCGTTATTACATTTAACCTAGCAAAAAAAATCATCCACAAAATACTGTCGTAAGCACTGCGACCATCGTCGCAGTCCTTGATCGCATGCAATATGTAAAAAATAATTTAATAGTTTATAGGCGGCTGAGATTACAGTGACACTAAAGAACAAATATATAAAATAATACGTAAACTGTGACTATAGTATCAGTTCTTAGTCACCGTTATTACATTAACCTAGCAAAAAATCATCCACGACATGCTCTCGTTAAGCACTGCGATCGTAGTTGCAGTTCTTGGTCGCATTCAATATGTAAAAAAAAAATAATAATTATACATTACATGCTAAAAAAGTAAACTGCGACTATATTCGAAATCAGTAAAATTCTTACAGATCATATCATAAAATTTACAAATTAAATAATTGTGGACTGCGATAAAGGGCGCTTTTAAAACTATTGAGAAATTATTTTATTGACCACTACGACCTTAGGCGCATTCCTAAAATATATAATATCTGCGTAAAAAAATTTAAAACTATTGAGAAATTATTTTATTGACAACTATGAGCTTAGGCGCATTCCTAAAATATATAATATATGTGTAAAAAATATTTAATAAAGAAGCATTCAAATTTGTTTCGTGATTTGATGAAGTTGGTCGCAGTTATAAAAGATAATTGTGACAATATTGACTAACGTCAGAAATATAGAAAAAATAATAAACTATACAGATCCACTATCTTTTACCGCAGGGGCACTTAGTAATTTAACTGTTTCAATAGGCGGGCCGTCCTTCCTACTGTGGCTAATAATGTGTCACGTCATCGCAGGCTGAGAGGGACTCTCAGCTGTCGGCTGATATATATACATATATATATATACACATATAATATATATACACACACATATATATATATATATATATATACACACATATATATACACATATATATATAGATATTATATAATATATTATATATATATATATATATATATATATATATTATATAATATATATATATACAATATAATATATATATATTATACATACATATATATATATATATATATACATATATATTATAATATATATATATATATATAGTGGTGATTCGGTGAGAAAGCTAGCATAGGTAAGAAGATGAGAATGGAGCATATGAGTTATATGATTATCTTTTGGGTGGTTAACATTAGTTTTTAGGTTGTTAAGTTAGTCTTGGGTTGATTAATTAGTTTTTGGGTTTTAGTTTTTATTTCCTCCAAATTCAATCCCAACCACTCAGACACTAATCCGATGGTTCCAATGCTCCTTTCTTATCTTCTCACGTAAGCTAGCTTTCTCACCAGATCATTACTATATATATGTGTGTGTGTGTGTGTGTATGTATATATATATGTGTGTGTGTATATATGTGTGTGTGTGTGTGTGTGTGTAAACACAAATGAGTAGAGTAGAGTTGAGAGAAATAAAGTAATCACAAAACGGGAGAATTATTTCGAGGTTCGAGCAACTTGCTCTACGTCCCCCGCCTTCACCTCAATGAAAGATTTCCACTAGTACGATACCGCAAGATCACTTAGTGCCGCAACAACTACAAGGTCCCTCAAGAACTCTTGGACCCTCACGTCCCTCACTTGTTCCCACAAGAACACAAACAAGAGCCCGTAAGAGCACTCTGAGGCCGCAACCTCAATCACTCGATTACAAACAATGGAAACACTTGAGATCAAGACTCTTAATTCTTAAGAAACTCTCTCACAAACAATTGATTTTCTATGGAATAGATTTAGAAATGAAAACTCAAGTTTATGCGAGAAAACTTGAGAATTTAAAATTCAAGCTCTTGAGAAAACAATAGGGAAAACTTGTTTGAAGGTAAAAAAAATTTGTAGTTTAAACAAAACTTCTCTCAAACATGTTTTCAAAACTTAAACTTTGAATATAAACTTGAAAATCTTTTTGTGAAATGATGGAATGTTTAGGTTTCAAAAACTATGTTATTAGGGTCATAAATAGTACCCATATTTTATAGGTTTACTAAAATAGCCGTTAGAAAAGTCAAAATCAGAAGATTAACATAAAATTAAATCACGTTTTAGTCTTGAATAAACAGTAAATGGTTTAAATCAACTGTTGACAGGCTAAAAGTGCTGTCGGCAGCACAGTGTGCAACGACTCTATTTTTAACCATTGCGGAACTCACCTTCGACAACCTAATAAGCCTGTCATAGCTAACTGATATATCAATATATCAGTTATTGACAACTGATGAGAGCTGTCGACAGTCAGTTCCAAAAACTGAGAAACTCTACTCTCTGTAAACGCCGTCGACAACCTTCTCTTTGGGTCTGTCAACAGCTCTGTCATCAGAGCTATTGACAACTCTATTGAACTGTCTACAGGAAGAGTTAAAACTTAGAAATATTTTTAAAACAAGTTTCTCTAAACTTGTGTAAAACACAAAAACCAAGTTAAACGAAGATTCAAAGTCTTTTGTTTGAACAACAAACTCAAAATTAAAACTTTTGTTCTTGGAAATCAACATCAAACTTGTGTGTGTATAAGTTTGAGCAATAAAACTAATCTATACTTTACAAAAATCTAAACATAATTATAAAGAGCCTTCTTCTTGAAATGATCTCCTTCTTCATCTTGATTCCATCAATCTTGATTCTTTTGAGTTAGACTCCTTTTTAAGTACTTTATATGATCTTTATACTTGAGCTCTTGAATCAACACTAATTAGGTTCAAAACTTGACTTTGAGTCTCTTGTTGAAACTAAGCACTAAACTATGATTTGAATAAATCTGAAGGTAAAACAACACAAGATCATTAGTATTATAACTAAATTAGTTTAATCATCATCACAACTAGAGTGATGGGCTTTTGGGCCTGCAAATAAATCAAAAAATATTTATTTTATTATGTTGTTTTAATAAATAATCTTTGGAGAACCATTGTTGAATATTAATAGATATACTTTTTAGAATGTATTTTGTTGGTTAGTTTATTTGATGATATTTAGTTTATTTGATTATTGAAAACTAGTATTTTTTAATATTTAATTATAGACAATTGATATTTTGTAATCTTTAGTTATGGATTTATTATCTTAGAATATTTAATTTTAGTTATAGTCATTACTTATTTTAATAATATTTAACTATAAACATTATACTGCATTTGATAATTTATTTAATTGTATACAATAGATGTTTTGTAACATTTAATTGTGGACTTAGTTAGCTTACGATACTAAAATAATTAATAGTAATATATGTGCATTTTCTAATTTTTCTTGTTGATATGTGTGTGTGTGCGCATCATCATAAATTACTATTGTGGTCCTATATTTAATTATGAACATTTGTTTGTAGAAAAATTTATAATTAACTAGGGTCATTAATTATTTTAATAATATTTTAAATATGAATATTAAGTAGTTAATTACGACAGGATAATAAGTTAAAAAGAAATACTAAAATAGTTATAATAATCAATATGTCATAATTTGTACCAATTCAAATTTCAAATTCGCCCCTAAAAACGAGACATTTCGTCTCAACCCCAACCATAGTCCCAGTGACACAAATGTCAACTCCCACTCAAGAATCCCCCATTGAATAGCACCCCATAGAGATTTTAGTTAGCGTTAACACTTTAAAGAGGTCAAAATACATACCATTCTTCTCGGTCTTTTCGACGTACCTCCCATTAGTTAATGATTCCCCAAATTAAGTTGAATCAAAGTAGAAGAGACCAAAAGACCTTGGTGGTGTGGACACCATCATGAATTTAACGGGGACTGTTATTGTTTACAAATAGGTTAGCATTATAATTTTCATTTATAACAAGTGTTTACTCTTTTCTAAAGGACAAAAAATATGTTTGCTTTAAACTTAACTAGTTCTTCACCGTGTCTTAATTGAGATTAGGAGAAGGAAGGAGACAAGGGAGAAAAACAAAAAAAATGGGAATTAGAATAGGTAGGATTTTTCCAATAGTGCCTTAGGTTTAATACAATATTTGTAAAGTTTTTAAAGAAAATTATATTCATTCTAATAAGGTCGGAACTGACAGATGGAATCATTATTTATCTTCCAAAATGATTGTAAGATTATATAGCTTAATATTGGAATTTTATTTTAATTTTTTTGGTTAACTGCTTTAATCTACATTTTTTCATAGAGATTTTGATACATAAAGTAGTGGATAACAAATAAGTCAAATAATTTAACTACAATAATGATCGAAAAGAAACAAAACGTAATCAGCACCTCACATGTTGACGTTTAAAGTTCATTTTTATAGCAATGCAGAATGACACATGGTTGCATTTTTCTTCCCATAGGACCTAGGTTACTTTCAACATCATGAGCACTCTTGAAAAAAAAAAACAGTGACTAAGTTTGGAAACGGCTATAGTGCAGATGACTCCTATTGCTGAACTTGCCCATAAAGTCATACTAGCTTGTGAACTAGACCTTCACACAACAGAATCTTCTTCTGTAAAGAATTAAAACAAAGGTTAATCAATTATTGTTGGGAAATATGAAGAATATATGTGAATTTTTGAATTGAATTACGGCGAGATCCGTTGATAGAATCAATTGGATAATGGTTGGAGTGTGTTCTCCTTCCATTGGGGATGAACATTGTATATTCACATGTTCAATTCCAACTTCGAATGAATGAGATATTCAAGTCTAAAGTTTGCCCAATTCAAAGCCAAAAGGGGACTAAAGGTAGCTAAAAGTATTTAGTCCCACATTGGCCATGAGATGAAAGTTTGAAGTGTTTAAATAGAGAAAAATGGGAACAAAGGGTGTGCCTTTTGGGTACTTGGAGTTTTCGCACGCGTAGGGGAAACCATGCCCACCCGTCTCACGGGTATGGATTGCCGCGGATCATACCCGCTCTGCCATCTGAACCCGAGTCAGCGCAACAGCTGTCAGCAAACCGTCGCGAACAGTTGGGCGGTTGCTGTCTGAAACGAACCATTACAACGGTTCAGACGGAACCGTTGCAACCGCTCGGTTAGGTTCGGACGATTATACCCCTCCCGGAGCGCTTAGCGCTCTATTTCTCTCAAACACACAACAACAAACACAGAAATTAATATTCTACATTCTGAAGTGAGATCTCTGCACTCAGGTTTGAAGTAACTTCCAACAGGAAGTGAGAATTCTGCAACTCAGATTCTGAAGCGACTTCCAAGAGATTCTAAAAAATTTCTTCTTTCAGAAGGCTCAGAAATTCTTTAATAGATTAAGAATTGTTGTCTGAATCTGTGACTTCCAAAGAAGAATAATTGTTGTCTGAATCTGTGACTTCCAATGAAGAATATTCTTTTACCTTCCTCTTTTCTCTACAGTAAAGATAAATATTCTCCCTGAAATTTATCTTGATCCTGCTGCTTTAATAATCCTGTGAAGGTGCTTTGATAATCCTGTGAAGATACTGGTTAACTACAGATTTTTTAATAGAATTGTTGTATGAATCTGTGACTTCTAAAGAAGAACATTCTTCTACCTTCCTCCTTTCTCTACGTGCTCTCCTCCAATGTAAAGACAAATATTCTCCCTGAAATTTGTCTTGGTCCTGCTGCTTTGATAATCCTGTGAAGGTACTGATTAACTACGGTTCGACCGTACGGTGATTTGGTAGTGCTATCCAAATACCGTGAAAAAGTGTTGTATCTTGGGAGACCAGCATCCAGTAACCCGTTAGCACCGTTACGGGGGGCGTAATTGTCTTAAGGAGATTCGCCATAAGCATACCTCACTCTAAGTACTGTATAAGTGAATTAATTTTCTTTATACAGGGGTTATACTGATATTCATTATATTGAGACTGACTTATACCAGTCTAATTGGTGTTTAACCAAGGAAGGTAATTGAAAGGTGGTTCTTTAATTAAAGAACGTTTATTGAACGGAAAACCTCCCACCTGATATTCACTGAACTGGCCAATTAGATCGGTGATATTTCATTGATATTGATTAGTTGTCAGATTGATCCTAGAAACTAACAATCTTAAGACAATTATTTAAAGTTTCTTACTTCTGTTCTGCTTGAACTTACAGAAAATCTCTGAGACTAATCAAGACAGCTCAACCAAGGCACCAAACATGCAAATACAAGCTTTGATGCCTACTCCACTTCCTAACCCGAAGCCGGAGAAGCTAGAAAATTTTGATGGCACAAAATTTAAGAGGGGGCAATAGAAGATTCTCTTCTACTTGACCACTCTGCATCTGCCCAAATTGCTGCAAGAAGATCCACCAGAACCTGGAACTGATTGGGACTCAGTCCTTGTAGTCGATGCATGGACTCATGGTGACTTTCTTTGCTAAAACTATATTTGAATGGACTGGATGACTCTCTTAACAATGTCTACAGTCCTATCACAACGGCAAAGAAGTTATGGGCCAGTCTTGATAAGAAGTACAAGGCTAAGGATGCCGGTACCAAGAAGTTCATCGTAGGACGATTTCTGGAGTACAAGATGGTGGACAACAAGACTGTGATCAGTCAGGTGCAAGAGTTCCAACTTATCTTGCGCGAGATAGAGGCTGAAGGTATGAATCTACCTGAAACTTTTCAGGTTGCTACTATTGTAGAGAAACTCCCACCTACATGGAGAGATTTCAAGAACTACTTGAAGCACAAGGTCAATTATATTCTACAAATCTCTACATGTAGGTGGGAGTTTCTCTACAATAGTAGTAACCTGAAAAGTTTCAGGTAGAAGTTGAAAGATCTCCTTGCGCAAGGAGCTGAAGTTGAAAGATCTCATTGTGAGGCTTCAAATTGAGGAGGATAACCGAAAGTCCGAGAAAAGGAGCAGTACGAACTCCTATGAAGCCAAGGCCAATGTGATCGAAGACTCAAGGGGGAAAGCGTCTACTTCCAAAGGCTTAAAGCGGAAGAAGACTACTCAAGGGTACAAAAGCAAGGTCCAAGAAGGCAATAATATGCGCTTCAAGGGAACTTGCTACATCTGCAATAAAGAGGGGCATAAGGCGAATGAATGTCGCAGCCGTCTCAAACAGAACAAGAATCTTGTTGATGATTTTTTTAAAGACAATGTTGCAGTGGTGGACAAAAAGTCTGTGTATTTGTACTCGAAGCTTATAAATAAAGAAAAGTTTTCTGTTTATTTGCTTGGGTCTCCTATTTTATAGCATGCTAGATTAGAGCATGTAAATTACAAGTCATCAAAAAACTTGTCTAATCTAGAATATATTCCTAAACTCAATTTGGAGAAATTCGCAAGAGTGAGATTTGTGTTGAGGCAAAGTTAGCAAAAAATTCATTTCACTCAATTGATCGAATTACAGAACCTTTAGGGTTAATTCATAGCGATCTGTGTGACTTGAAGTTTATACCAACTAAAGGTGGGAAAAAATATTTTATTACTTTTATTGATGACTATATAAGATACTGTTATGTGTATCTATTAAACAGTAAGGATGAGGCAATGAATATGTTTATAACATATAAAGCCAAAGTTGAGAATCAACTCAACAAGAATATCAAGATTCTAAAATTCGATAGAGGCGGAGAATATGAATCAAATGATTTTAGTGAGTTATGTGCTAAATTTTGTATAATCCAACAAACAACAGCACCATATACTCCTCAGAAAAATGAAATCGCTGAACGGAAGAACAGAACTTTGAAGGAGATGGTCAATTCCATGCTCATAAGCTCTGGAGCTCCGCAGAACTTGTGGGGGGAAACTCTGTTAACTGCAAATTATATTCTAAACAGAGTACCCCACCAGAAACTTAGTCTTATACCATGTAACGCCCCGATCCTGCGGGTACGGAGACGTTACTGCAACGTATATACGCAGGTCAGAAATACCCTCACGTATATATGCTAAGCATCAGTACAGGCAAGAATCAGAGTACGGAAGCAAGTGGTGCATTATACATTCCAACACATGAGTACAATTACAAAGTTATCACCAGAGGTGATCCAATATTACATGAATATTACATCATTGATATGCGCAATAGCGGGATTACAAGGAAATGTACAAGTATGAACAGTATAAATGGAGGCTCAGAGTCATAACAGGAAAACTCTAGAGCCGAACAAGGGGGCCTGGAAGGATGTGGCTCTGGACGGTCTGCTGGAGATCCATGCTACCGCTGCACCACTCTGATCAGCAACTGGGAGAATCCACACGCTCCAAGCTCCAAGACCTGGACATGAGGATCCAGGGGAGTCAGATGAAACTCCCCAGGCGAGTGATAATACAAAAGCCAGATGGCGTGCTGAGATAAGTACAAGTGGATCGATGAAACCGAATCATAATCATGCATTGAAAACCGTGTCGTGAGCAAAAGCAGACAGGAGCAAATAAATATCAAACAGGAAGTACTCAGGGTATGATAAGATAAGAACAGGAGACGGGTGGAATAGAACACGAGTAGTAAAGCAGGATGCAAGCAGGCATAATATAGTAATCATAAAACCGGAAATCCGAAGTAAAGTCCGATACAGGAAAATTCGATTGTACAGGTTTAGGTCACGGCTCCATGAGATTAGTACCTCGAAGGAATAATCCAAACAAGGAATCCCTCATTTATATACCTTTACCTCATGTTACCGTAATCCAAGCGCGTACAACCTGAGTTGCAGAACAGCACAACAAATGGTCATAACAGGAATAAATATCAGGCATAACAGGAATCATAACAAGCATAACGGGAGTTCATAACAGGCATAACAGGATACGTAGTTGGCATCTTTTATTATTATTACTCGTCTGACCCATATATCTAGGTATGTGTCCTGGTGTACATCTCAACACACATACATCCATATATAAGCAAGCCGAGGTTGTTAATGGAAGCTGATGAAGGACTGATAGCTCTTCTTATAGTAGTTCCCGTACGCCCGAGACCAGCCTGGGGGCCTTAAATCCCCCTAACACGTATCTTCTGAGGGCCTGAAATCCCTCTAACACGAATCGTCAATATTTTATTCCATTACTATAAGCAAGGCATCATACCAGCATTCATCACTTCCTCCCATTCCCGTGCAAGTTATCCTTTTTATGGCTTATCAATATTATCAGATTACGAGAATAACTGGTCATAACAGGAGATGGCCCTACAGATTCAAGAGGTGGCCCCCGCAGATTCAAGAGGTGGCCCCCACCACATATGTGATGTGGCACTTTGTTCCATGTGGTACTTTGCTCTGAGGGGATGGATTCTAGAGGTGGCCCCCACAGATTCAAGAGGTGGCCCCCACCACGTATGTGATGTGGCACTTTGCTCCGTGTGGCACTTAGTTCCATTCAGGATAACAGGTCACTGTATACAATACAGGATAACAAGGCAGGATTCCCGTAAACGTGATAATCACAAGGTCAAGTATATCATGCTGGGTGTCAAGTGATAGCATGACAGGAGGGTGATATTTGGCAGGTGACAAGTCATGTCAAGAGATTGATATTAGTCCGGTGGCAAGTCATGTCATAACAAGGAGTCTTGCTAAGTAGTAGCATGCCAGGTGTTAGATGATAACACATCAGTTGTCAGGTAATGCAACAGGTATTAAATAGTAACATGTAAATGACAGGTATGAAGTAATGACATGTGGTAGAATAGTAGCTGAGCACAACAAGCGGAGCTGAGCAAGCTGGAGTGTACAGACAGCAAGCAGTATTTAACACTGGAGCGTCTGGCAAGGTTACTGGGACAACTCGGCTTAAGGTGCGAGTAGGAATTCCGGCAGCATCTCGCCTAGACGAATCTAGTGGTAAAGCGCTGAACGCTGATCATGATAACCAGGCGGAGCTGAGAGACCTGACGGTCCCAATCACTTCCCTTTCGAGATAGTGAGTGACCGGAGGCTGAAGGGTCCAAAAGCCAAGTACACAGGGACTCAACCCAATACGAAATACATTTAAACATGGAATAAAATACATATCGATCCGACAAAGCGGGAAACCCAAATGGAGGCGAGAGCGAGAACACTCGCCTAAGTCTTTAGAAGACATAGTGAAATCCTCGATCCAGAATCCAGGGAATCAATGCGTCAACACGATAGAGAAAAAGTGATAGAGAGAGGAGGAAATCAAGAGAGAGAAAGGAAAGAGAGGGAGGAGAGAGAACGTGAGAGCTAGAGAGAGAAGTCCATGGAGAGAGAGAGTGCATGAAGAGAGATTGGTGCACAGGGAGACGCGGGTTTGAGAGTGAGACGCGGGGGTTGCAGATGCGGGAAAGTGGACAGATGCGGGAAAGTGGGCAGATGCGGGAAAGTCCAATGAGAAAGCGAGAACACTCGCTTAAAGCTTTAAGAAGTACACCGAGAAATTTCAAGCTCTGGAGTCCAGAGAATCAGTGCGTTTAAGATCTCCGCGTTTAAAGCAGGGGAGAAAGAGAGAGAGAGAGAGAAAGGAGGGAAACACGGAGAGAGAGACGCAAGAGAGAGAGGGTAGAGACGCAGGAAAGAGTGAGGAGGAGACGCGGGAAAATAGGCAGACGCGGAAAAGTAGGCAGCCAAAATTAGTCGACTAGGAAGAGGCAATTAGTCGACTTATGAAGGAGTTAGTCGACTATAGAGGAGGGCCAAGTCGACTAGTATGGTCGCGTCTCACAGAGTCGCGTCTTCAAGAAAAAGTTAGTCGACTAGGAAAAAGGAGTAGTCGACTAATAACGTCGCGTCTCGTAGAGCCGCGTCTTCAAGAAAAAGTTAGTCGACTAGGAAAAAGGAGTAGTCGACTAATAAAGAGTTCAAGTCGACTAACAGAGTGCAAACAGAGAGCAGAACCTGACTTTCGAGGGTTGTGTTTGTTGATTATCTTGCATGATATAAAAATTCAAGTATGAGAATAAGTTGTCCAAGTCTTTGGCGAGAAAAACCCACTCGCCTAAAAGGGTTACTTTGAAGCCTTGTGCATCCGGAATAATCGTTGTCGTCAATTATCACCAAAACGATTACCGGAATAATCGCGAACGATTACCGGAATAATCTACGGCGATATTGTCGACGAAGAAGAGCACGGCCCCAATCCGGAAGGAGGGCACCGGCCTAAGACTCTTGCCAACAGAGAAGAGCGCGGCCCCAATCCGAAAGGAGTGGCCGGCCTTCACAAGGGAAGGAGGTTGATGGTGCAAGTATAGTTCACTTTGAAAAAAAAAATGGGATTTTGCAAACGATGTTACGGGGAGCGACGAGTTGGCTAGAATGAAAGAGCTCGCCGAGGAGTAGATATTGGTGTGGTTCGTGGTGTCCAAGGAGGTGTAGGTGGTGGTGAGAATGGGTTGTTTGGTGTTTCTTGGTGTTTATGGTGGAAAAGAGGAAGAAGAAGATGATATGGAGGTGGTGTTGTTGTTGGAAATGGAGGAGGAGATTGAGGGGAGAATGGTGGAGGATTTGGTGAAGGAGTGGTGGAGGAGATGGTGGTGGAAATGGAGGAGTAGTGGCCGCCAAGGGAGTGGGCTGTTGTTTTTGTTCTCAGGAAACAAAGAAGAAGAAAGAATGATTAATGAAGGAGAGAGAAGGAGTGGGGTATTTATAAAGGGTGGGAAAACATTATAATAATGTTGCCATTTCTTATCAAAGCAAAAGAGAACGCACCAATTAAGTTGCGTCTCAACAAGGCAATGGTTGCGTCCAGGCCAAAAGAACTGGACGCGGGGATGAAAGCCGCGTCTAGGAGAAAATGCAAAAGGCTGCGTTTTAACAAAAGGACAAAAGTCATAATGACTTGATTGGGATTGATTAGCAGTGCATTAAATGCAGCATGGAGAGGATCTCTGCATTAAATGCAGAATCCTAGGTTGGTGAAACTCGCGTCTAGCGAGGAGAGAGAATGAGGGAAAAATATCTGGGTACTATTCCGGTATCTGGGAAAACACCGAAAACTCCGAAAAAGTCCAAAAAATAAAGTAGCTCGGAAAGCTTTCCAAAAATTCTCAAAATAATAAATATTATAAAAAGATTTTTGATGAAATCGGTTTTCAGAAATTCAATCTTATTTTCAAAATAAAAATCATAAAGTCAACCGTCAATATCGGTCTACACCGGTTGGCCGGATTTTGATAAAATCTGAAAATTCCCAGAAAAAGCCTGAAAGGAGAAAATATAATTCTAAGAAGAAATATGAAAGAAGAATCTAGAAATTTGATTCCAATTATAAATTAAAATTCCTGAAATCAACCAGTGAGACTGGCCGACACCAATCCAGTAGAATTTCGATAAATTCAGAAAATTCTCAGAAAAAGTATTTAGATAGAAAATGTGATTTTAAGAAGTTACAGAAAAGCCGTTTCTTAAAATTTAACTCCGTTTGTAAATTAAAAATCTGAGAATCGGTCAGTGGCACTGGTCGACCCCGGTTTTGAAGATTTACAACTTAATTCCGGAAATTTCCAGAAAATCATGAAAAATCTAAACTATTAGAAAATGATGTTTAAAACTGAAATCGGTCAAATCGGAATACCAGAATGTCCAAATCGAGCAATACTCTAGGATCGGGTTCCGGTTCAGACTAAGGCTGACTCCGAGTTCACGATCCAGATCCAAGGCAAACGATCATATAAACAACTCATAATATAAAACAAATACAGGCAGTAAATCAAAAAATATGATCGAAAAATCTGAATACGTAACTAAGTACGTATTCCGGAAGCGGGGTGTTACAATCCATCCACCTTACAAAAAATTGCGTCCTCGCAATTTCGATAAGGGGTAAATTGAACACAAAGAGGACAAGGGCAGAATTTATACCAATTAAGATATGACGCACTATAGGTAGGGCTCTCAAGTTGACTGAACAACAATCAGAATATAGACATCATCTGCACTTCCGGCTGTATAAATCTCCGAACGATGCCAAATAATACTGACTGATTACACAACTTTGCAATAGAATTCCCGCTGTACTGCATACTTAATGTTGCTCCACGAATGAGCCAGAATACTGAAGATAATGAAAACCCTGATAGTCTTGAGCATAATAAAGAAGACCGATAATTGAGAATTCTGAATACCAGGCAATCACTCTGAAAGATATAACCGAGAATATAGAATACCCGTAGAGAATCCCGACTACTGACTTCTGAAAGATCACCCGATCGGGATCAATCTTGAGAATACCCAAGCTTCATAGAATTGGCCGAAGTGATCATATCATAGCTTCATTTAGAACCAGCCACTACCCCTCTAGTCTATCCATATCTTAAGTTGGTATAAAGGCTACGAAAAATCAAAACAGGAGAAAGATGGAAAGGACTAGAAATCAAAGGAAGGATGATCAAGAAAAAGATAACTCTGCACTTGTAGTTGGACTGTATAACCATGACTCAAGCAATTCCAGTTGCAAATTTCTTTACCATTAATTTACCATCTGGACGTACTGAGGATGCGAGAGCCTAGGCTCTGATACCACCCTGTAACGCCCCGATCCTGCGGGTACGGATACGTTACTGCAACGTATATACGCAGGTCAGAAATACCCTCACGTATATACGCTAAGCATCAGTACAGGCAAGAATCAGAGTACGGAAGCAAGTGGTGCATTATACATTCCAACACATGAGTACAATTACAAAGTTATCACCAGAGGTGATCCAATATTACATGAATAGTACATCACTGATATGCGCAATTGCGGGATTACAAGGAAATGTACAAGTATGAACAGTATAAATGGAGGCTCAGAGTCATAACAGGAAAACTCTAGAGCCGAACAAGGGGGCCTGGAAGGATGTGGCTCTAGACGGTCTGCTAGAGATCCATGCTACCGCTGCGCCACTCTGATCAGCAACTGGGAGAATCCACACGCTCCAAGCTCCAAGACCTGGACATGAGGATCCAGGGGAGTCAGATGAAACTCCCCAGGCGAGTGATAATACAAAAGCCAGATGGCGTGCTGAGATAAGTACAAGTGTATCGATGAAACCGAATCATAATCATGCATTGAAAACCGTGTCGTGAGCAGAAGCAGACAGGAGCAAATAAATATCAAACAGGAAGTACTCAGGGTATGATAAGATAAGAACAGGAGACTGGTGGAATAGAACACGAGTAGTAAAGCAGGATGCAAGCAGGCATAATATAGTAATCATAAAACCGAAAATCCGAAGTAAAGTCCGATACAGGCAAATTCGATTGTACAGGTTTAGGTCACGGCTCCATGAGATTAGTACCTCGAAGGAATAATCCAAACAAGGAAACCCTCATCTATATACATTTACCTCATGTTACCGTAATCCAAGCGCGTACAACCTGAGTTGCAGAACAGCACAACAAATGGTCATAACAGGAATACATATCAGGCATAACAGGAATCATAACAAGCATAATGGGAGTTCATAACAGGCATAACAGGATACGTAGTTGGCATCTTTTATTATTATTACTCGTCTGACCCATATATCTAGGTATGTGTCCTGGTGTACATCTCAACACACATACATCCATATATAAGCAAGCCGAGGTTGTTAATGGAAGCTGATGAAGGACTGATAGCTCTTCTTATAGTAGTTCCCGTACGCCCGGGACCAGCCTGGGGGCCTTAAATCCCCCTAACACGTATCTTCTGAGGGCCTGAAATCTCTCTAACACGAATCGTCAATATTTTATTCCATTACTATAAGCAAGGCATCATACCGGCATTCATCACTTCCTCCCATTCCCGTGCAAGTTATCCTTTTTATGGCTTATCAATATTATCAGATTACGGGAATAACTGGTCATAACAGGAGATGGCCCTACAGATTCAAGAGGTGGCCCCCACAGATTCAAGAGGTGGCCCCCACCACATATGTGATGTGGCACTTTGTTCCATGTGGCACTTTGCTCTGAGGGGGATGGATTCTAGAGGTGGCCCCACAGATTCAAGAGGTGGCCCCCACCACGTATGTGATGTGGTACTTTGCTCCGTGTGGCACTTAGTTCCATTCAGGATAACAGGTCACTGTATACAATACAGGATAACAAGGCAGGATTCCCGTAAACGTGATAATCACAAGGTCAAGTATATCATGCTGGGTGTCAAGTGATAGCATGACAGGAGGGTGATATTTGGCAGGTGACAAGTCATGTCAAGAGATTGATATTAGTCCGGTGGCAAGTCATGTCATAACAAGGAGTCTTGCTAAGTAGTAGCATGCCAGGTTGATTGGTCGCTAATGTTGCATATTTAATATCATATTTCCATACTTATTTTAGAATAAAAGCCTGTATTGTCCTAATTAATTGCTTAATTTATTTGCAGGCCCATTCTTTAAGGAGATGAAGAGAAATGAGCCCAAAGCCCACCAAAATTCTGAATTAAATCAGAATTAATTCACACTCAGTAAATCAGGGCAAAATCAAGAGGTTGAAAACTGGTTGAGAGGAATCCTCTCAGAATCGATCGGTTAAAGCAAAGATCAAGCAAGTTTGATTCAGATTCTGACTGGATACATTTTAGTATTCGAATCATAACTTTTGCTACAGAATCTCAATTCTGATGATTCAAGATGATCCAGAAAACAGACTGACAGAGCTACAACTTTATGTTGATCATTATTTTTAATTCTGTCAGTTGTTAAGTGATATTCAGCAATCAACACGCCAACAAACTGCAGATCAGAACTGAATATCCACCTCTACCCTCTCCATTTCTCCTATAAATACCTGCACTCAAAGGCAAAAGGGACGCCAATGCAGATTAGGATTTAGCCTAGCTTTAATTCTTTGTAGTTTAGGTTTTTCTTTTCTTGTTATGTAATTTGTATGTAACTTAGGGTAGAAGAAGATTCATGTAAGTAAGAGAGAGGGGCTGATGTTGAGAGTGACACCGACGATGTACCCTACTCCTTTCTTTCATTGTCTCAGCAAGTAATAAAGGTAAATATTTTGTTTGTTTTCTATTTCTGCTTTACTTTACATTTGTTTTGCTTTCTTCTTCCTCTTCTACTTTACCTTGGTTGTATGTGTTGAGTGTACAAGTGAATTCCAAAGCAAGTATAACCAAGCTACGTGAGAGCCAGCGATAGTCCATGAAGACGTTCTCCTCTTCCAAGATCCGCATCACTTCGTTCTCGCTAGGCGTGACGATATAATGTGCACGGGGACTGAGCTCGAGCTTATGATCTATGCATTGAACGCCTCCGAAGCAAAGGTAGAACATGCAACGGTTTCCAGGTAAGTCATCACTCAACCTCGGTAAGTATCTCTTCTTTCCTTTCTTTTCTTTTCTTTCTTTAGTATAGATCAACACCACCTCCTCCAACTCTTTCTTCTCCACTTCATTATACATAGTCGCTCTTCTTGTTTTCTGATTTTCCACCTTCTTCAATCTTTCACTTTCTTCTAACTTTAACTATTTCTTTTTCTTTTTTATTAACTTTAAAAACAGAGAAGAACTTTCGTTTTATTTTCTTAAACGATTTCAATAAAGAACCGTAACGCTTCCATCGCAAACCCTCCTTGTGGATCACGACCCGCATTAGCCACTTGCTATAGCGGAAGTATTGAGCACTTGCATATTTCCTTTCTTAAGTTCTATAATCTCGTATTTTGTGTGCAGGTCTTGCCTCAATCAAATTTTGGCGCCGTTGCCGGGGAGGGTAACATGTTTTTTATTGAAATCTGAAATTTTTTTTTGAAATCTGAATTTTTTTTAGAATTAAACGAATTTTTTTCTCTGTTGCAGGTTCAGGGCAAGCAAAGCTAAAATTTAAGGTTGCAGTAACATATAAGTGGCCTTGGGCCTTTGCTATAGAAAGCAGAGACCAAGGGCCCTCTGAATTGCCGCATTTCCACGGCAAAAGCCGCGGATCCGCGGCAAGGACGAGTTGACTACTAACAGATTTTTGCAGGGCTGCTAGCTTTGCAAATTATAGTTTTCTGCAATTATTTATTTCTTATATGCCATCACAAAAACCTGCTAATAATCAACAGTAAAAAGTTTGTTGCAAAAGTTAAAAATTGATTAGACGTTTGCATTTTAGGCACGCGTTCTTTTCAATTCATTTATTTTTTTTTACTGTTGAAGAGTGCTGGAGACAAGGTATGTAAGCATAGCATATAGCATAGGAAACATTCTTGGGTGATATTTGCTTTTGAATGTCACTTTCTTTATCTTGCACACCTTGCACAAAATCATCTTAAGGGCACTAACCCATAACAAGATAAGGTGGGGATTTAATCACCCTTCCTTAGCCCGCAAATCATTTTCCCAAGCACTCACTAACCCAAGCCTAATTTAATAAAAAGTAGACGTTGGCCCTAGGGACATCTCGGACTCATTTAGGAGATTATCCTAAGGGGGAAAAATGTTGGAATCTAACTCCTGCAAAATCAGTGTCTAGGAAAGGGATTGAGGGCCGAAAGCCCGAAGGTTGGTGGTTATTTAATTAAGGAACGTCTTTGACGGAAAACCTCCCACCAACCTTGCCCTGACCTGGCTGATTAGCTTGTGGTTAAAGTCTACATTAGACCTCCCGTGGACAGTCTAACCAGTTAGGAGTCGTCTAGGTCTAGGTCTACCCTAACTTAGGTTAGAATTTTTTCTTTCTTATTTGTTTATTTGTTTGTTTTTCTTTCTTTTTGTTTGTATTCCATTGTGTGATATGGCTTATAATAGTAATTTTTTCAACTATAATAATAATCCATATTACACATCAAACTCTTTTTCGGATATTACCAACCCGGCATATCATGACTTTAACCTACCTAGTGTGCCAGATTGGTCTTATCCGAATCAATATGACCCATACCCCCCATCTAATAACTATAATTTCCATAATGATTTCAACTCTTCACCGAGTCAGTGGGGATTCACCTCCCCCGAGCATAATTTCCAACCACCTTGTCCTCCTTCTCCACCTAGTCCACAGTATTTTCAAGATTCATACTCAGTTCCACCCGTCCAAAATAGGAAACCATCAATTTTGGAACGGAGTATGCGTTAGTCCAAACACACATCCCAAAATCTGATGGACTCACAATTTCAATACCACTTCCAAGATAACTCTTCATCTTTTCATCAAAACAATGAACCCATCAATTATGAAAAGATGCTAGAAGCCATGACTCATGCTCAAAATGCTAGAAGTCGTGACATAGATATGATGGTCGAATCTCTACGTTCCCACCGTCCTGATGTCACTTACCATTCTGTTAGAGCCAAAGAGTCATATTATTTTGGAAATCAAGATTCTATTTCAGAACAACCATGTGAACTTACCCAAACTCCACATGATATTGATAGTTTGGCTAGTTTTCCTTTCCCTGAAATAGAACTTGAAAATGATTATGATCCTGAACCCCAACTTTGTGATTCAATGCTTCTTCCTGATTCAATAATGACTCCGGTATCTTCACCTGATTTCGATCTTTTCCCGGAGTCAACATTGGATCCTGTGCCAATTCATAAAGAAATTGAATCACCTATATTTGAGGATCGTGTTGAACTTGACCAACTTTACAATTTTGAAAATCTCATGGATAAATTGGCAAGTTCTCCAATTTTTGATATTGAACTCAATGAGATATGTGACCTAGATTCTCTCATCTGTGATCCAGTTCAACTTTCTGAATCAATATTGACTCCTGTTTTGTTACCAAACTTGTGTAATATTTTAGAGTCAGTTTTGATTCCTCCAACTATCCTTCCTGAACTGGAATCACCCATATTAGGTCACATTCCATTGTTGGAAAATACATGTGGACTGGAGTTTCAACTTCTTGACTTGGACCCAATTTCTGAACCAATTTCGACTCTTGAACCTTTACTTGACTTAAGTCACCTTCCTGAGTCGGTATTAGTTCCTGTCCTTCCTGAGTCCAAGTCAACTGTTCTATCATTTCATACTCCAATCTGGGACGAGGTGGTTGACAAATTTGACTCCGAAATCAATTATGGAATTTGGAAATTAGATGGGGTTCAATTTTTAATAAAAATTCTTAACGGATTTATCTTTTTAGTGGGTCATATTAAAGATAGTGCTGGTGGGTTCCTGCGAGACCCAAGAAAAGTTGATTGGGCTGCGTTTCGTGGACCAATCAGACCACCACCGGAACCACCACCTTAAGGTAACCTGTTCCTTCCCTTTCGTCTTTTTCATGCATATATGCATTAATTCATACATTGAGGACAATGCATGAGATAGGTGTGGGGGAGGGTCTAACATAACTTTTCTTTTTCTTTAAAAAAAAAAATTGACATTTTTCTTTACTTTTAAAAAACTTTTTGAAAAATAGAAACAATATTTTGACTTATTTTTGTAAGAAATTAAGTTAATTTTAAGGAATAGGAAAATCCAAATTAGGATTTCTTATACTTGGTCAAAATAAGATTATTTGTATGATTTTTAGGGTTAGGAAGATAATTTGTCAAAGTAATTTAGTCTTGATCTTTACCTTGATGAAATATGCATACTTCATACACTTACACACTTAGGGTTCAAAAACAAAGATTCTTATGCCTTATAAAAAATATATATATATATAAAAATAAATAAGTCTAATTATTGATTAGCTAGGTGCTTTGGCCTAAGAAAGCCTTAGTATTTATGCGAAAGATAATTAGATAAGTTTGAAAAAAAAATGAATAAGTCTAATTATTGATTAGCTAGGTGCTTTGGCCTAAGCAAGCCTTAGTATTTATGCGAAAAATGATTAGATCCTCTGATTAAGCTGGGTATCTGTGCCTAATAAAGCATGAGTATTCACGCCTAAAAGAGGTTCATATAATAAAATCCTTAGTTTTGTGGCCTTGTCTGCTCGAGTCCTTAAGTCCTAGGGGTGTCTTCTCACCTGGTGCCCTAAGACCGTTTGGTTTGGGAGTCATCGATTAGAGGCTCGTTACATGGGCAGATTAGAAAGCCTAATAGAACTAAGGAATAATACCACAAAAAAAAAAGTATATATATAAATAAATAAATAAGGCATAAGAGTTAGAGTTAATGAACCCTTAGTCAAAATTTTCACAGTCACAAGGTGCATATGACTTAGGGTAAAGTAATAGACTAGATGAGAAGTACAATTTGACTCCTTACTTTGATTGATAACAAATTTTTGAATAGAGACTAAGTTTAGGAATGAAAGATTCGGTTTTCCTATAACTTATAGATTGCTTAGATCTTACAATCATATTTCAAATATTTTTCTCTTTCAAAATACTTTTCGAAAATACTAACTCTTTATTTCCTTTCTTTATGGATTTTGTGGGTGCAATCCGCTGAAAACCCTCACGAGACAAAACTCGTCCTCTAGGGGGAACCTAGAGGTTTAACGGCTTGTTGCACATGCTCAGTGCAATCGCGCGACCTGCGAAAGTGGTCTAATAATCCTTAGTATAGTTTAGTTGTTTTGCTCGAGGACGAGCAAAAGATAGGTATGGGGGTGTGATTGGTCGCTAATGTTGCATATTTAATATCATATTTCCATACTTATTTTAGAATAAAAGCCTGTATTGTCCTAATTAATTGCTTAATTTATTTGCAGGCCCATTCTTTAAGGAGATGAAGAGAAATGAGCCCAAAGCCCACCAAAATTCTGAATTAAATCAGAATTAATTCACACTCAGTAAATCAGGGCAAAATCAAGAGGTTGAAAACTGGTTGAGAGGAATCCTCTCAGAATCGATCGGTTAAAGCAAAGATCAAGCAAGTTTGATTCAGATTCTGACTGGATACATTTTAGTATTCGAATCATAACTTTTGCTACAGAATCTCAATTCTGATGATTCAAGATGATCCAGAAAACAGACTGACAGAGCTACAACTCTTATGTTGATCATTATTTCTAATTCTGTCAGTTGTTAAGTGATATTCAGCAATCAACACGCCAACAAACTGCAGATCAGAACTGAATATCCACCTCTACCCTCTCCATTTCTCCTATAAATACCTGCACTCAAAGGCAAAAGGGACGCCAATGCAGATTAGGATTTAGCCTAGCTTTAATTCTTTGTAGTTTAGGTTTTTCTTTTCTTGTTATGTAATTTGTATGTAACTTAGGGTAGAAGAAGATTCATGTAAGTAAGAGAGAGGGGCTGATGTTGAGTGTGACACCGACGATGTACCCTACTCCTTTCTTTCATTGTCTCAGCAAGTAATAAAGGTAAATATTTTGTTTATTTTCTATTTCTTCTTTACTTTACATTTGTTTTGCTTTCTTCTTCCTCTTCTACTTTACCTTGGTTGTATGTGTTGAGTGTACAAGTGAATTCCAAAGCAAGTATAACCAAGCTACGTGAGAGCCAGCGATAGTCCATGAAGACGTTCTCCTCTTCCAAGATCCGCATCACTTCGTTCTCGCTAGGCGTGACGATATAATGTGCACGGGGACTGAGCTCGAGCTTATGATCTATGCATTGAACGCCTCCGAAGCAAAGGTAGAACATGCAACGGTTTCCAGGTAAGTCATCACTCAACCTCGGTAAGTATCTCTTCTTTCCTTTCTTTTCTTTTCTTTCTTTAGTATAGATCAACACCACCTCCTCCAACTCTTTCTTCTCCACTTCATTGTACATAGTCGCTCTTCTTGTTTTCTGATTTTCCACCTTCTTCAATCTTTCACTTTCTTCTAACTTTAACTATTTCTTTTTCTTTTTTATTAACTTTAAAAACAGAGAAGAACTTTCGTTTTATTTTCTTAAACGATTTCAATAAAGAACCGTAATGCTTCCATCGCAAACCCTCCTTGTGGATCACGACCCGCATTAGCCACTTGCTATAGCGGAAGTATTGAGCACTTGCATATTTCCTTTCTTAAGTTCTATAATCTCGTATTTTGTGTGCAGGTCTTGCCTCAATCATAGGTGTTAGATGATAACACATCAGTTGTCAGGTAATGCAACAGGTATTAAATAGTAACATGTAAATGACAGGTATGAAGTAATGACATGTGGTAGAATAGTAGCTGAGCACAACAAGCGGAGCTGAGCAAGCTGGAGTGTACAGACAGCAAGCAGTATTTAACACTGGAGCGTCTGGCAAGGTTACCGGGACAACTCGGCTTAAGGTGCGAGTAGGAATTCCGGCAGCATCTCGCCTAGACGAATCTAGTGGTAAAGCGCTGAACGCTGATCATGATAACCAGGCGGAGCTGAGAGACCTGACGGTCCCAATCACTTCCCTTTCGAGATAGTGAGTGACCGGAGGCTGAAGGGTCCAAAAGCCAAGTACACAGGGACTCAACCCAATATGAAATACATTTAAACATGGAATAAAATACATATCGATCCGACAAAGCGGGGAAACCCAAATGGAGGCGAGAGCGAGAACACTCGCCTAAGTCTTTAGAAGACATAGTGAAATCCTCGATCCGGAATCCAGGGAATCAATGCGTCAACACGATAGAGAAAAAGTGATAGAGAGAGGAGGAAATCAAGAGAGAGAAAGGAAAGAGAGAGAGGAGAGAGAACGTGAGAGCTAGAGAGAGAAGTCCATGGAGAGAGAGAGAGTGCATGAAGAGAGATTGGTGCACAGGGAGACGCGGGTTTGAGAGTGAGACGCGGGGGTTGCAGATGCGGGAAAGTGGGCAGATGCGGGAAAGTGGGCAGATGCGGGAAAGTCCAATGAGAAAGCGAGAACACTCGCTTAAAGCTTTAAGAAGTACACCGAGAAATTCCAAGCTCTGGAGTCCAGAGAATCAGTGCGTTTAAGATCTCCGCGTTTAAAGCAGGGGAGAAAGAGGGAGAGAGAGAAAGGAGGGAAACACGGAGAGAGAGACGCAAGAGAGAGAGGGTAGAGACGCAGGAAAGAGAGAGGAGGAGACGCGGGAAAATAGGCAGACGCGGAAAAGTAGGCAACCAAAATTAGTCGACTAGGAAGAGGCAATTAGTCGACTTATGAAGGAGTTAGTCGACTATAGAGGAGGGCCAAGTCGACTAGTATGGTCGCGTCTCACAGAGTCGCGTCTTCAAGAAAAAGTTAGTCGACTAGGAAAAAGGAGTAGTCGACTAATAAGGTCGCGTCTCGTAGAGCCGCGTCTTCAAGAAAAAGTTAGTCGACTAGGAAAAAGGAGTAGTCGACTAATAAAGAGTTCAAGTCGACTAACAGAGTGCAAACAGAGAGCAGAACCTGACTTTCGAGGGTTGTGTTTGTTGATTATCTTGCATGATATAAAAATTCAAGTATGAGAATAAGTTGTCCAAGTCTTTGGCGAGAAAAACCACTCGCCTAAAAGGGTTACTTTGAAGCCTTGTGCATCCGGAATAATCGTTGTCGTCAATTATCACCAAAACGATTACCGGAATAATCGCGAACGATTACCGGAATAATCTACGGCGATATTGTCGACGAAGAAGAGCACGGCCCCAATCCGAAAGGAGGGCACCGGCCTAAGAGTCTTGCCAACGGAGAAGAGCGCGGCCCCAATCCGAAAGGAGTGGCCGGCCTTCACAAGGGAAGGAGGTTGATGGTGCAAGTATAGTTCACTTTGAAAAAAAATGGGATTTTGCAAACGATGTTACGGGGAGCGACGAGTTGGCTAGAATGAAAGAGCTCGCCGAGGAGTAGATATTGGTGTGGTTCGTGGTGTCCAAGGAGGTGTAGGTGGTGGTGAGAATGGGTTGTTTGGTGTTTCTTGGTGTTTATGGTGGAAAAGAGGAAGAAGAAGATGATATGGAGGTGGTGTTGTTGTTGGAAATGGAGGAGGAGATGGAGGGGAGAATGGTGGAGGATTTGGTGAAGGAGTGGTGGAGGAGATGGTGGTGGAAATGGAGGAGTAGTGGCCGCCAAGGGAGTGGGCTGCTGTTTTTGTTCTCAGGAAACAAAGAAGAAGAAAGAATGATTAATGAAGGAGAGAGAAGGAGTGGGGGTATTTATAAAGGGTGGGAAAACATTATAATAATGTTGCCATTTCTTATCAAAGCAAAAGAGAACGCACCAATTAAGTTGCGTCTCAATAAGGCAATGGTTGCGTCCAGGCCAAAAGAACTGGACGCGGGGATGAAAGCCGCGTCCAGGAGGAAATGCAAAAGGCTGCGTTTTAACAAAAGGACAAAAGTCATAATGACTTGATTGGGATTGATTAGCAGTGCATTAAATGCAGCATGGAGAGGATCTCTACATTAAATGCAGAATCCTAGGTTGGTGAAACTCGCGTCTAGCGAGGAGAGAGAATGAGGGAAAAATATCTGGGTACTATTCCGGTATCTGGGAAAACACCGAAAACTCCGAAAAAGTCCAAAAAATAAAGTAGCTCGGAAAGCTTTCCAAAATTCTCAAAAATAATAAATATTATAAAAAGATTTTTGATGAAATCGGTTTTCAGAAATTCAATCTTATTTTCAAAATAAAAATCATAAAGTCAACCGTCAATATCGGTCTACACCGGGTTGGCCGGATTTTGATAAAATCTGAAAATTCCCAGAAAAAGCCCGAAAGGAGAAAATATAATTCTAAGAAGAAATATGAAAGCAGAATCTAGAAATTTGATTCCAATTATAAATTAAAATTCCTGGAATCAACCAGTGCGACTGGCCGACACCAATCCAGTAGAATTTCGATAAATTCAGAAAATTCTCAGAAAAAGTATTTAGATAGAAAATGTGATTTTAAGAAGTTACAGAAAAGCCGTTTCTTAAAATTCAACTCCGTTTGTAAATTAAAAATCCGAGAATCGGTCAGTGGCACTGGTCGACCCCGATTTTGAAGATTTACAACTTAATTCTGAAAATTTCCAGAAAATCAAGAAAAATCTAAAATATTAGAAAATGATGTTTAAAACTGAAATCGGTCAAATCGGAATACTAGAATGTCCAAATCGAGCAATACTCTAGGATCGGGTTCCCGGTTCAGACTAAGGCTGACTCCGAGTTCACGATCCAGATCCAAGGCAAACGATCATATAAACAACTCATAATATAAAACAAATACAGGCAGTAAATCAAAAAATATGATCAAAAAATCTGAATACGTAACTAAATACGTATTCCGGGAGCGGGGTGTTACATACCATTTGAATTATGGCATGGAAGGACACCTTCCTACCATTACCTCAAAATGTGGGGTTACCTTGCAAAGGTACTAGCACCATTACCTAAAAAGACTAAGTTAGGAGCAAGAACTATGGACTGCATATTCATAGGCTATGCCTTGAATAGTAGTGCCTACAGATTTCTGGTTCATAAATCAGAAATACCAAATATTCATGTAAATATGATTATCGAATTTAGAGATGCTGTGTTCTTTGAAGACATCTTTCCATACAAACGGGAAACAGATAAGACTTCTGGGAAAAGAACACATAAGAAGGCGTTCAGGGACGAAAGCCCCGAGGAACCGATTGTTAATCCGAAAATTGAACCAAGAAGAAGTCAGAGATCTAGAATCTCAAAATCTTTTGGTCCAAATTTCATAGCATATGCTATTGAAAGTGAGCCTCAAACATTTAAAGAGGCTATGTCTATCCTAGAAGCACAATGTGGAAAGAAGCTATATAGCGAAATAAAATCCATACTAAGTAATTATACTTGAGAAATGGCAAACTTGTCTCATGGCAGTAAACCAATTGGGTGTAAGTAGATTTTCAAAAGAAAATTAAAACCCGATTGATCTATCGATAACTACAAGGCTAGATTAGTAGCCAAGGGTTATCGACAAAAGGAAGGACTTGACTACTTCGATACTTATTCACCAGTAACAAGAATAACCTCCATTCAGATGTTGGTTGCAATTACAGTATTGCATAACTTAGATATCCATCAAATGGATGTCAAGACTGCATTCTTAAACGGTGAATTAAATGAAGAAATATATATGGAGCAACCTGAAGGATTTATAGTCAAGGGCTAAGAACACAAAGTGTGTAAATTGGTAAAATTCTTATAAGGTCTAAAGAAGGCTCCAGAATAATGGCATGAGAAATTTGATAGTGTCATGATCAAAGATAGATTCACTATCAATGCATACGATAAGTGTATTTACACTAAAATAGTTAAAAATACATGTATCATTGTTTGTCTTTATATAGACGACATGTTGATACTTGGGACTAATATTGAAATTATTAAGTCCACTAAGAAAATGTTATCCAATAGTTTTGACATGAAGGATCTGGGGGTTGCTGATGTAATTTTAGGAATTAAAATCACAAGAACACCAGATGGAATCAGTCTATCTCAATCTCACTACGTGGATAAGATGATAGAAAGATTCAAGGATCTTGGGATAAAGGAGAATACAAATCCTTTTCTCCCACACATTCACCTTTGTAAGAATACAGGAACTGGAGTACTCCAATTGGAGTATTCTCAGATTATCGGAAGTCTAATGTATTTAATGAATTGCACTAGACCAGATATTGCTTACACTGTAAGCAAGTTAAGCAGATACACTAGCAATCCTAGTGATGACCATTGGACTCCTCTACTATGAGTATTGGGTTACGTATCACATACCAAGAAGTATGCCTTGAGATATGGACAGTATCCACCTGTACTTGAAGGATACAGTAATGCTAATTGGATTGCAGATTCTGATGAATCAAAATCAACTAGCGGATACGTATTTACTCTAAGAGGAGCAGCGATATCTTGAAAATCTTCCAAACAAACATGTATTGCCCGTTCCACTATGGAATTAGAATTCATAGCCTTAGATAAGGCCGGAGAAGAAGCAGAATGACTTCGACAATTTTTAAAAGATATATCATTATGGCAAAAGTCAGTGCCCGCTATATGCATACACTGCGATAATCAAGCAGCTATATGTAGGACACAAAATTTTATATACAATGGTAAGTCTAAACATATTCGTCGTAGACATAATACCGTTAAACAGTTGCTCTCAAATAGAATTATCTCTATTGACTTTGTCTCGTCAAAAGATAATTTAGCGGATCCGCTTACCAAAGGTTTAAGTGGAGAGCGCATAAACTGCGCATCGAGAGGAATGGGTCTAAAAGCTTAACCTTACCGAGTCAGCTTAACGGAAATCTCACTTAGCGACTGGAGATCCCACGGACTAAGTTCAAGAGGAAAAACTAGTTATGATTGACTCAGCAAGTAAGCACTTAGGAGCTTGAATCCAATCCATTCCTAAGGTGCACACAAGTGCTTTCTACAAGTGGATTAAGGATAAGCTTAACGCTTTTAATGATGCCTATATCTTGTTACTAAACAAGTGGAGTAGAGTAGACTACTCTTAATAGGACGATCACCTATGTGAGTATAGAGTTGATCGGCTCTTTGGGAATTTCTATGGAGGTTATTATTCCCTAAAGATACTCTCTGAACTAAGAATGTCCAGGGCCAAAATGGACACAACCGAGAATCAAAATTGATTTAGAAAGTTACTGTGTGAAGCTTGTTGACTTAGCTTATACTAATGGCTAACAGTTCAAGACCTAGTTCACTGATTAGCCAGTAAGTCCGATAAAGTTTTCGCTATGGAAGGTTCAAGACCTAATTTACCTATCCTGATGCAATTTCTTTTCTAAAGTATCTTTTACTATAGAGTTAGTCTCTTTGTGTGTCAATTTCTTGAATCTCCATTCATTGTGGGGGATTGTTGGGAAATGTGAATCTTTGAGTTGAACTACAGCGAGATCCATTGATAGAATCAATTGGATAATGGTTGGAGTGTGTTTTCCTTCCATTAGGGATGAACGTGGTATATTCACATGTTCAATTCCGACTTCGAATGAATGAGATATTCAAGTCTAAAGTTTGCCTAATTCAAAGCCAAAAGGGGACTAAAAGTAACTAAAAACATTTAGTCCCATATTGGCCATGGGATGAAAGTTTGAAGTGTATAAATAGAGAAAAATGGGAACAAAGGGTGTGCCTTTTGGGTACTTGGAGTTTTCACACGCGATTAGGGGGAAACCATGCCCACGCGCGCTGCCGCCGCAGCCGGCGGAGGCCGGCCGGAGCCGGCGCTGGGCACAGGCTCGGGCTCGGGTTCCTTACCCGGTCTGGTTCTTTTCGAACCGGGTCTCATGGGTATGGGTTACCGCGGATCATACCCGCTCCGCCATCCGGATCCAAATCCGAATCAACGCAATGGCTGACAGAAAATCGTCGCAAATAGTTAGGCGGTTTTTGTCTGAAACGAACCATTGCAACGGTTCAGAACGAACCGTTGCAACCGTTCGGTTGGTTTCAGACAGTTTTACCCCTCCCGGAGCGCTATAAATAGCGCTCCATTTCTCTCAAATAAAAGACACAGAAACAGAAAGAAATATAGAAAAGGAAATTGAGTTTCTTCTTCTGCATTCTGAAGTGAGAACTCTACACCTCGGGTTCGAAGTGACTTCCAATTAGAAGTGAGAATTCTGCAACTCGGATTCCGGAGCGACTTTCAACAGATTCTGAAAATTCGTTCTGAAAGAAGGCTCAGAAAATTCAACAGATTCTTTAATAGAATTGTTGTCTGAATTTGTGACATCCAAAGAAAAATATTCTTCTACCTTCCTCCTTTCTCTACTGTGGGTGTTCCTCCAAAGTAAAGATAAATATTCTCCCTGAAATTTGTCTTGGTCCTGTTCTTTGATAATCCTGTGAAGGTACTGATTAACTACGGTTCGACCGTACAGTGATTTGGTAGTGCTATCCAAATACCGTGAAGGAGTGTTGTATCTTGGGAGACCAGCGTCCAGTAAACCGTTAGCACTGTAGTGGGGGACGTAATTGTCTTAAGGAGATTTGCTATAAGCGTACATCACTCCAAGTACTGTATAAGTGAATTAATTTTCTTTATACAGGGGTTATACTGATATTCAGTATATTGAGACTGACTCATATCAGTCTAATTGGTGTTTAACCAAGGAAGGTAATTGAAAGGTGGTTCTGTAATTAATGAACATTCTATTGAACGGAAAACCTCCCACCTGATATTCACCGACCTGGCCAATTAGATCGGTGATATTGATTAGTTGTTAGATTGATCCTAGAAACTAACACCTACAAAGAAGTCTAGATCTAAAGCTTAAATTGAGGTACTGGAAAATAAGATGATTACCACAAGTAGAGTGATATATAAATGCCAAGATTTATGTGGACAGATATGTTAAGTCTTTAATAGTACCCAAAATCTATCTCTATATATTGAAAGAGACCTGGCATATATCTTTTGCTAGGATAAAAGCAATATAAGAATAAAAACTAACTACAAAAGAAAAGAAATGCTTTTGTATAGTTGGAAAAATAATGCTTGAACTAAAGAACCATGACATGTGATTGTTTCGAATTACATAGCGATTAATAAAAAATAGCTATGTTCAATTATTTTAGCTAATATTTTCTTGTTTGTTGAAAACGGAAAATATTTACATAGGGCACAAAATTTTATATACAACGGTAAGTCTAGACATATTCATCGTAAATATAATACCGTTAAGCAGTTGCTCTCAAATGAAATTATCTCTATTGACTTTATCTCGTCAAAAGATAATTCAGCGGATCCGCTTACTAAAGGTTTAAGTGGAGACCGTATAAATTGCGCATTAAGGGGAATGGGTCTAAAAGCCTAACCTTATCGAGTCAGCTTAATGAAAACCTCACTTAGCGACTGGAGATCCCACAGACTAAGTTTAAGAGAAAAAACTAGTTATGATTGACTCAGCAAGTAAGCACTTAGGAGCTTGACTCCAATCCATTCCTAAGGTGCACACAAGTGCTTTCTACAAGTGGATTTAGGATAAGCTTAACGCTTTTAATGATACCTATATCTTGTTACTAAACAAGTGGAGTAGAGTAGACGACTCTTAATAGGATGATCACCTATGTGAGTATAGAGTTGGGTCGGCTCTTGAGAATTTCTATGGAGGCTGTTATTACCTAAAGATACTCTCTGAAACTAAGAATGTTCAGGGCCAAAATGGACACAACCGAGAACCAAACTTGATTTGAAAAGTTACTGTTGACACTTTAAAAAAGATAAGATTCTGACTGGCCTGAACAATGTCTAACTTGTTGACATTTATAAAAGACAAGTGATAGATAAGCTGACGACCAGTTCTGTACCCATCTCCGAGGGACAAAACATCAACTTGGAATCGACTGATCCAGTGAAGCAGACAGTGAGCCCAGATTGTCTCTGAAGAGACCTAAGCAGGTCTAAGATGCTAGGTTAGCTTAACACTTAGCATCACATGAGCCCAAGGGGATAGCCTCGCCTGAGAGGCTATGTTTGTCCAACTTCACCTTGAAGCTGTTCAAAGCTCCATCAGTAAGCTAACTCACAGCTTCGCCTGAACTGCTCAGTTAACTCTGCAGAGAGTTACCTTCGCTCGAAGCCACACGCAACCGTGCAGATGGTCGGTAACTTCGCCACAGATGATTATCCAGCTCCGCTGAAGAGCTTTCTGCTAACTTCGCCAGACGCTCCTTCCAGCTCCGCTGAGCTCGACGCGGCAGCTCCGCTGCGGGTCTGTTATGGTCAACCTTTGACCAATTAAATCTTCAGATAAGATCAAATCAATTCAAGATCAAGATCAAATCTAATCAAGATCAAATCTGAGATCAAATTTGGCAGTTGCTTGCCATAATTTCTTGACTCTCCTAAAATAAGTAAGAGGATCAGGGGAGATCTTCCAATTATATGAAAAAATCAAAATAGATCAGGAGATTGACGCTACCTGCTATTCCTAGCTTCGCAGAAGCTGATTCTAGCCTCGTAGCAATGCTACTTTCCAGATTTAAACAGATTGACTCAATCTGTTTCTAGATTTTAAAGGGACAATTATACCCCTACTCTTCTTATAAATAGCCCACCAGAGGCACAAGGAGACAAAAAGCATAGAGGCGCGTACAAAAGCATACAGAGGCTGAAAAACAAAGAGACGGCTAAACAGAGACCTATTCTCTTACTTTCAAGAATTAAGAGTATTAAGAGAATTATTTCTCTAATCAGGGTGCTGATACCCTAATACCTTCCTCTCAAGGAAATTCCGGAACCAGGCGAGAAGGAATTCCCAAGTGAAGGCGGTTTTGAGAAATAACAAGAGGGTTCTACTAACCTTCTGTTCTCCGATTCCCCGAACCAGGCAGAAGGGAATCTCATCGCTCGCATCGTCAAAGGGACAAAGTGGTCGCGCGCTGACCAGACTCCTATCGGCACACTTCTCCAGAATCTCCGAGGAGATCTACTTGTAATCTTTTGTGTAACTTGTAATTTAGCTCCTCGATACTCTTTTTTGTAAGTTTTCCCATTTGCAAAATTAATGGAAAACAAGATGGCGATTCCGCTGGGGACGAATTTCTCTACTGCTGAGAAACAAGTATCGCAATGCGACGAACGGACCTTCGGGTCTATCTCTGAATTCAAGGAAGCCGGTGTGGCCAGAGCCCCTTTAGCTAAGTCTTCAAATCAAGTCTCTACGGAGACAGACAAGGCTCTCTGCGAGCCTACCTCATTCTTCTGGCGTATCAAGGAAGCGGGCCCACAATACAAGTGTCAGAATCTTCAGCCCGTCACCTTCGAGAACCTAGTCGTTCACTTCGACCAAGGAAAATTCGAAGAAGCCCTCTCTGGGGGTGGTCTAATGCTCCATGCACGGAAGCATAAAAAGGTCTCCATGACCAAGGGTTCAATGCAGAAACCAAAAGCAGAATCCTGCCAACACCCCTCAGCCTCGCGTGTGGCCAGTCAGGTTCCCTGCGAACCTAGGTCTCCTTTGTCAAAGCAGATGTGGAAGCCAAAGCAGAAGGCTTTGTATAAAGCCTCAGGCGTAGTTACGCCACAAGTGCGTCTCTCTCGCGAAGGAAAAGACAAGGTGCATGCCTACTCCAACGAGACTTTCAGCCGAAGTCACGGCGACCATGCCTTCGCCTAATTCAGGAGCAGTAACTCCTCACGCCAGCCTCGTTCTCATGAGCGAAGCTACTGTACCTCAAGATACACATGATGTTCATAGCCGCGAAGTTGGAACCAAAGCACCACAGCGTGCTAAACTTGCTCTTTGCAGCGAAGCTAAGGGATTGCCCCTAAGTGCTGATAGCGGCGCTTATGCAGCTTTGGCGCCCAAGGGCAATTCCAAAGCTTTTATCCGCAAATTTACAGCCGAAGCACTATCTAAGGCTAATTTCTTCACAACAATATAGCGCATAAAGCACCACAGCGTGCTTCGCTCCCTAGTTCATCAAGCGCAAAGCTCGCCCTTCGTAGCGGAGCTAAGGGATCGTCCCTAAGTGTTGATAGCGGCTTATGCAGCTTCAGCACCCAAGGATATTCCCAAGGTCCTTAGCCGCGAAGCTAGAGCTGAAGCACTATTTAGTGCTAATCCCCTATGCGGTGATAAGAAGAACAAGACATTATCCTATGCGCAATCCAACAGAGCCTCTGCGCTAAATCGTTTAGGCCCAACTGGGTCTGACTTGCGGGAATTATAATGCCCCGATCCTGAGGGTACGGAGACGTTACTGCAACGTATATACGCAGGTCAGCAATACCCTCACGTATATACGCTAAGCATCAGTACAGGCAAGAATCAGAGTACGGAAGCAAGTGGTGCATTATACATTCCAACATATAAGTACAATCACAAAGTTATCACCAGAAGTGATAAATATTACAATAATATTACATCACCTGATAGGCGCAATTGCGAGAGTACAAAAAGATGTACATATATGAACAGTACAAAAGGGTGCTCATGAGATAGCTGGAGATGTCGCGAGCCAACCAAGAGGTACGAGGGTGGGACTGGAGCTACAACTAGTCTGTCTGCTCCACAGAAATAAGCTAAGTCCTCTGCAAGAAAATCTCCTAGCTTCAAGCTCCAGGACCTGGACATGAGAATCCAGGGGAGTCAGATAGAACTCCCCAGGCGAGTGGTAATACGAAAGCCAAATGGCGAGTATGGGTAAGCACATGTATATCAATAAATCTGGATTATAAACATGAAAACCATGTGGTGAACACAAGCATGCAGGAACAAAAGGGATATAGTAGATAACATCCAGTAGAGAATTCACACGGTATAACTAGATAAGAAGTAAAGTAGATAGGACAATACTAGTTATCTCCTAGGCTAACATAAAACCGATAAAACCGAATAAAGATCGATTACGAGTAAATCCAATTGTACAGGTTTGGGTCACGGCTCCATGAGATTAGTACCTCGAAGGAATAATCCAAACAAGGAAACCCTCATTTATATACCTTTACCTCATGTTACCGTAACCTGAACGCGTTGATTGGTAGTCAAAAGTGCATTTTTATCATCATATTTACCATCACATTTTCATATTTATTCATTTAATTCTGCACATTTAATAATATTTTGTGATTTATTGTGTGCAGGCCTCGAATTATCAATTTAATAATAAATAAAGCCCAATGAAGCCCAAAAGCCCATATTTGAAGCCCAAGAGTCAAAATGCAAATATCAAGTGTCAAAGTGCAATTATGCAAGGGCTAGAGTTGCAATTATTGAAGTTTAGGGAAGGGGGGACTTCTATCCAACCCTAAACACCTGCAGGATCAGATTAAAAGGCCAAGATAAAGAAGAAATTCGTGGGAGGAAGATTTGAAGAAATCTGGATTAAGGGTAACTTGATTAACAAGTTATCTCGAAAATCCAGATTTAAAAGGTCAGGATTACAATTCCAGAAGCAGGCGCCCCTATGGACGGACCAGGAGAGGCCACGCGCCAAAGCGCGTGGCCAGAAGCCACCAGATTGCCGCGGAACCGCGGCAAAAGCCGCGGATCCGCGGCAATAATGATGAGATTAAATCCCAAATTTTGTGTGCAGTTTCGTCCCGGACTCTGTGGTCTTCTGCCCTATAAATATCACCTGCATTGCAATGTACAGAGCGTCCAGAGGCGAGCCAAGGGCCAAAGTTAGGTTTTTTCTAGGGTTTCTTCCTTTGTAGTTAGATTTTCTTCTTTTTATTTTAAAGAGAGAGAGAGATGATTATATTGAGGGTGACACTGATGTATCTTCTCTTCTCTGCCATGGATTTAAGCAATAAAGGTATTATTTTGTTTTGTTTCTTATTTCTATGTTTTACTTTTATTCTTGTTTTCTATTTCTTTTTCTCTTTTCATCTCTGTGATTGGTGATGAGCATGCAAGCGATTACCGAACCATAAGTATACCGAAGATCGGGGTTCCAACGATATTCCATGGCGATGTTCTCCTCCTCGAGGCGTATCAACTCATGCTTGCCCAACGCTTGATGACCTAATGCGACAACGGGGCTCTAATCAAGTGGTCATCGATATCAGAATCAGCCGGCCGGTGTAAGCATTCCACCATCAAATCTATGTCATGATCACGGGCTAATTTAGCCTCAGTCATGGCAGCTAGCATCCCTTCATAGTCGATAGGTGGATCATATTCTGATTGGACTTGAAAATAGGACGGGTAATCGTGATAAATTTGTGAGTCGGTGGACTCACGTATCATCATGTCTAAAATTGATGGTGATTTTTGCTTGGACTCATTCCTACTCATCATTTCCAAGATAGATGGAGTTCTATTCTGAATGGGTGGATCTGAGTATGAATTTTGGGAAAAATGTGGACTAGATGGATATGGAGGACAATTTGGTTGAGAATTAGACTCGGGGGACTCGAAACCCCATGAACTCTGTGACGAGTTGAAATTATTATGAAGATTATAGTCATAAGATGGAGTGTGTGGGTTATATTCATTCAGATAAGACCATTCCGGCACACTAGATTGGTCAAAGTTAGGGTATGCCGGGTTGGTAATATGCGAATAATAGTTAGGGGTGTAATATGGATTAAAATTGGAATTATTATTATATGCCATATCACACCAACACAAACAAAACAAACAAATAAACAAACAAAAAGAAAAATTCTAACCTAAGTTAGGGTAGACCTATGACCTAGACGACTCCTAACTGGTTAGACTGTCCACGGGAGGTAGGGTGTAGACTTTGACCACGAGTTAATCAGCCAGGTCAGGGCAAGAGTGGTGGGAGGTTTTCCGTCAAATACGTTCCTTAATTAAATAACCACCACACTTCGGGCTTTCGGCCCTCAATCCCCTTCCTAGACACTGATTTGGCAGGAGTCAACTTCCAACACCGTTCCCCCTTAGGATAATCTCCTATTGAGTCCGAGATGTCCCTAGGGCCAACGTCTACTATTTTTTATGTTAGGCTTGGGTTAGTGAGTGCTCGGGATATGATTTTTGGGCTAAGGAAGGGTGATGAAATCCCCACCTTATCTTGTTAATGGGTTATGCCTTAAGATGAATTAGTGCAAGTGTACAAGATAAATAGATAAGAATCACTCAAAGCAGAAAATCAACCAAGAGATGAATCCTATTCTACATGCAATGCGTACGTACCTTGCCTCCAGCACTCTTCAACAGTAAATAAAAATAATTGAAAAGACACGTGCCTAATATGCAAACGTCTAATCAACTTTTAACGATTACAACCAATTTTTTACTGTTGATTAAATTAGCAGGTATATGGTGAATAATACAGAAAGTTAAGTACTGCAGAAGCTGTATTTTGCAGAGCTGAAGAGCCTGCAGAAAATTGGTTAGGAGTCAACTCCTTTGTGCCGCGTTTGCGCGGCTTTTGCCGTGGGAACGCGGCACTCTGGAGGGATCCTGGGCTCTGCTTTCTTGAGCAGAGTCCCAGGTCCACTTATATGTCACTGCAGTTGCCAAAATATTGTTTCTTCACCTGTAACCTGCAACAGAAAAGAATAAAGAATAAGTTAATAATTAAAATTTTTTTTTGTTTTAGAGATAACTTACCGTCCCTCCCCTTGTTCTTTTTCATGCATATATGCATTCATTTCATACATTGAGGACAATGCATGAGATAAGTGTGGGGGTGGGCTTTACTAACATACTAACATAGGTAAAAACTAAAAAAAAAAATTGCTAAAAAAAAAAAATTTAAAAAAAAAAAAAAAAGTTATAAAAAGGACAGTATTTTGACTTATTTTTTGAAAGAAATCTAAGTTAGTTTTAAGGATTAGGAAAATCATGATTAGGATTTCTAAAACTTGGTCAAAATAAATAAATTGTTTAAATTTTAGGTATAGGAGAGAAGTTGAATAATTAATAGTCTTAATTTTTACCTTAAGGAAATGTGCATACCTAATGCATATCTAGGATTCTAAGACAAAGACCTTGTGCCTCATAAAAAAAAAAAAAAGAAAAAATCACTAATTAAGCTGGATACATGTGCCTCAAGAAGCATAAGTATTCACGCCTAAAGGTGAATGCAAAAAAAAAAAAAAAAAAAAAAAAAAAAAAAAAAAAAAAAAAAAAAACCTTAGTTTTGTGGCCTAGTTCACTCGAATTTGAGTCCGCGGGGTGTTTTCTCACCTGGTGCCCTAAGACCGACCGGTTTGGGAGTCACCGACTTTAAGTTCGCTACATGGGTGGATTAGAAAGTCCGAGGGAACTAAGGAAAAATTACTTATATGTACTAACACATCTAATAATCAATTAGTTAGGTATTAGCGCCTCAAGAAGCCTTGATACTTATACGAAAGAAAATTAGATGAGTTATACATGCCAAAAATATATATATATATATATTAACACATCTAATAGTCAATTAGTTAGGTATGAGGGCCTCAAGAAGCCTTGATACTTACACGAAAGAAAATTAGATGATGTTATAAAAATAATAATGAGGCATGAGAGTCCAAGTTAAGGAATTCCTAGATTCACAAGGGTGCGTATAACTTTTGGTAACGAAAAAGACTATATTAGAAATTCAATTTTAATTCTTACCTAAAATGGACAACAATTGACTTTATTAAGACTAGGTTTGAGGAATGAATAAAAATGAGGATCCTAAAACTTATAGACTACTTAGTCTCTTCAATAATAATTCAAATATTTTCCTTTTTATGGATTTTGTGGGTGTAATCCGCTGAAAACCCTCACGAGACAACACTCGTCCTCTAGGGTAACCTAGAGGTTTAACGGCTTGTTGCACATGCTAAGTGCAATCGTGATTCCTACGAAAGTGAGTTAGGTTAGATTAACTTTTTCTTTTTCTTTGTTTTTACTCGAGGACGAGCAAAAAGATAAGTGTGGGGGTGTGATTGGTAGTCAAAAGTGCATTTTTATCATCATATTTACCATCACATTTTCATATTTATTCATTTAATTCTGCACATTTAATAATATTTTGTGATTTATTGTGTGCAGGCCTCGAATTATCAATTTAATAATAAATAAAGCCCAATGAAGCCCAAAAGCCCATATTTGAAGCCCAAGAGTCAAAATGCAAATATCAAGTGTCAAAGTGCAATTATGCAAGGGCTAGAGTTGCAATTATTGAAGTTTAGGGAAGGGGGGACTTCTATCCAACCCTAAACACCTGCAGGATCAGATTAAAAGGCCAAGATAAAGAAGAAATTCGTGGGAGGAAGATTTGAAGAAATCTGGATTAAGGGTAACTTGATTAACAAGTTATCTCGAAAATCCAGATTTAAAAGGTCAGGATTACAATTCCAGAAGCAGGCGCCCCTATGGACGGACCAGGAGAGGCCACGCGCCAAAGCGCGTGGCCAGAAGCCACCAGATTGCCGCGGAACCGCGGCAAAAGCCGCGGATCCGCGGCAATAATGATGAGATTAAATCCCAAATTTTGTGTGCAGTTTCGTCCCGGACTCTGTGGTCTTCTGCCCTATAAATATCACCTGCATTGCAATGTACAGAGCGTCCAGAGGCGAGCCAAGGGCCAAAGTTAGGTTTTTTCTAGGGTTTCTTCCTTTGTAGTTAGATTTTCTTTTCTTTTATTTTAAAGAGAGAGAGAGATGATTATATTGAGGGTGACACTGATGTATCTTCTCTTCTCTGCCATGGATTTAAGCAATAAAGGTATTATTTTGTTTTGTTTCTTATTTCTATGTTTTACTTTTATTCTTGTTTTCTATTTCTTTTTCTCTTTTCATCTCTGTGATTGGTGATGAGCATGCAAGCGATTACCGAACCATAAGTATACCGAAGATCGGGGTTCCAACGATATTCCATGGCGATGTTCTCCTCCTCGAGGCGTATCAACTCATGCTTGCCCAACGCTTGATGACCTAATGCGACAACGGACTGAGTTCGATCCCAAGGTTTATACGTTCAACGCCTCCGAAAAACGGTAGAAAGTATTAGGTTTTCACTTATTTTCTCCAACTCAAGTAAGTTTTCTTTTCTTCTTTTTTATTTCTTTTTGTAGATTAAATCCATCTCTCTCCATATTCTTTTCTTCGATCCATTGTAAATACCACAACTCATTGTAAATACCATCGTGACAATTAACTAAAAAAAAGATAAATTTTAGAGATTAACTTGCTTAACGCTTCCATCGCAGTCCCTCCTTGAGGATCACGACCCGCATAGCCTTGCTACCGCGGATTAGAACTGAGAACCTTGCACATCTATTCTTAATCTAATATTCTAACTTTTGTGTGCAGGAAAAATCAGTCAACACGCGTACAGCTCGAGTTACAAAACAACACAGCAGTTTCATATTAGTATATTATTATAATTAGGCTGTCTAAGTTGTAGGTTTTAGTATGCGTCCCATTACACATACTTCTACTTACAACTTATAGAGCAAGTTATTTGGAAACTGATAAAGTTCGATGAATCATGTTCTGGATGGGCCCGTACATGCCCGGGACAACGGTTCAGGAGTATCCGGTGCTGAGCCGGAACGTACCGCTAGGTACCGGGACTTATGGACGCCCGAACAGGAATAGAGTATCGCAGATCCCATAGAAATAGGCCTAGGGCGTGTGCATACTCGGCAAGAATGATCAGGAGTAGGGGTGCCAGCACACCCCACGGAATCCCTGGTGGCCGCCAGGTGATCCCTCAAGTATGTGGCCACGCGTGACTCGATAAGACCACCATGAACATGATTACTCAGGGCCCATCAGTTTCCCCCAAACCAGGTGCAAGTTGTCTTATTATAATTTATCATGTAAGTATCACTTTTATGATAAGAACCGAAGCAGGACATGATCAGGAATTCAGGAGTACATAACAGGAATCATAACAAGAGTCATAACAGGAAATCAGGTACAGGCAGGAGGTGGCCCTACAGATTCAAGAGGTGGCCCCCACAGATTCAAGAGGTGGCCCCCACCACGTGTGTGGTGTGGCACTTTATTCCATGTGGCACTTTGCTCTGAGGGGAATGGATTCTAGAGGTGACCCCCACAGATTCAAGAGGTGGCCCCCACCACGAGTGTGATGTGGCACTTTGCTCCGTGTGGCACTTAGTTCCATTCAGGGTTCGTCGGGAACAGGTGGTACAACATGAGTCAGTGTCAAGTAGTAGTATGTCGGGTGTCAGGTGATAACATATTAGACAGGTATATGTCAGCTTGTATCTGGCAAATGTTAGAGTAATAGTTGGGTACTGAAGGCACCAAATCGATACATAATCCGTGGGTAGGGTCTATTTCTAATAAAGAGATTAAACACAGTAGTCAGCCAATATTAGTCGACTAGGGAAAACAAGTAGGTCGACTAGAGAAGGAGTTAGTCGACTATAGAGGAGGACCAAGTCGACTGATGAAGTCGCGTCTCATAGGGTCGCGTCTTTAGGAAAAGTTAGTCGACTAGAGATAAAGGAGTAGTCGACTAAATAAGGTCGCGTCTCAGGAAAAGGTTGCATCTTCAGGAAAAGTTAGTCGACTAGAAAAAGGAGTAGTCGACTAAATAAGGTCGCGTCTTCAGGAAAAGGTCGCGTCTTCAGGAAAAGTTAGTCGACTAGAAATAAAGGAGTAGTCGACTAAATAAGGTCGCGTCTTCAGGAAAAGGTCGCGTCTCAAATGAATTAGTCGACTTGGGACAAGGGGGTAGTCGACTAATAAAGGGTTCAAGTCGACTAATAAATGGATCAAGTCGACTAACAGAGTGCAAACAGAGAGCAGAACTAACTTTTGAGAGTTGTGTTTGTTGACTATATTGCACGATATGAAAATACAAGCATGATAATAAGTTATCCATGTCTTGGCGAGGAAAATCACTAGCCTAAAAATGTTACTTTGAAGCTTTATGCGTCCGGAATAACCGTTGTCGTCAATTATCACCAAAACGATTACCGGAATAATCGCAAACGATTACCGGAAAATCTACGGCGATATTGCCGACGAAGAAGAGCTCGGCCCCAATCCAAAAGGAGGGTACCGGCCTCAAGAAGAGGATGGTGTGGTGGTGGTAGTTTGGAGAAGGTGAAGGCTTTGGTGGTATATTGGAGTTTGTGGTTGATTTAATGGAGTTGAAGGAGGAAGGAGATGAAGGTAGGAAGATGTAGTGGTTGTGGTGGTGGTGAAGATGAAGGAGGAATTGGTGAGGGTGAAGGCTCTCTTGGTGGAGAATGAAGAAAATGAAAAGGGAAGGAGGAAAAAAGGCTTTTATAGTTAGATGAAATATGAAGGAGATGTAAATAGAATTTAGGGAGGGGGTTTTTGTAAAATGGAGAGGGTTAGGTGGCCTTCTCTTGGCCGGCCATGGAAGAGAGAGAGATTGGATATTTTGGAGTGGTTGGATATTTTGGAAAGATATTTGTGGTGGAATGTTGGAGAAGCTTGGAGAAATTTGTAGCTTGTGGTGGAAGGAAAAGGAAAGAAAGAAATGGGAAAAGGAAAAGAAAATGGAAAAGTAAGATATTTCCTTGGAAGGAAGAGGAAGAATAATTGGAGTGGTGGATTCCCGGGATTCGGTTGCGGATGCGAAAATCTTCGGAAAAATACCGGAATCGTCCGAAAATCAAGTATCTCGGAACGACTCGTAAAAATTCGCAAAAATCAAGAATATTATTTTAAGACTCATGATGAAATTCGTTTTAAGAAATTATTTATCGTTTTGAAACTAAAAATCTTGGAATCGGCCGTCAATGTCGGTCGACGCCAGTTTTGGCAAAAATCTGATAAATTCTGAAAATGCCCAAAAATGAATTAAGATAGTAAATATTATTTTAAGAAAATATATGAAAGCGGTTTCTCAAAATTTGACTCCATTTGTAAATTAAAAATCCAGAAGTCGGTCAGCGATGCTGGTCGACACCGGTTTTGAAGATTTTCCATTTAATGCAGGAAAATTCCAGAAAATCACAGAAAATTTAAAATATTGAAAAATGATATTTAAATCTAACATCGGTCAAATCTAAATACCAGAAAGACCAAATCAAGAATTTCACTAGGATCGGGTTCTCGGTTCAGACTAGGGCTGACTACGAGTCCGTGAATCCGAATCCAAGACAAAACGATCATATAAATAATAATACTGGAAGTAAAACGAAAAATATAATCGAAAAATCTGAATACGCAACTAAGTACGTATTCCGGGAGCGGGGTGTTACAGGAATTCTTGACAAGCAAACGGAAGTCGGAATCTTTCCAAACTTCTCCCTCTTGTTGTCAACAAGTGGGATGTCAGCTGGTGATAGTCCACTCAGTCCATTGCGGGCTAGAACCAATCCTTATCGCTACACCAGGCCGACGATCAGTTTTTGGTCGACTCTCGGTGCAAGCTCCGGTGAAAAGGAGCATATCACGAGATCTACCCTATGTATCCATTAACATGATCAGAAGAGGACGAGAGCTGCTAGGGGCAGACGAGCGTCCCACGACACTCCCTACAGTCCCTCAGATCCAGATTATAGCCCAGGCTTGGGCGAAGTCTTGGTACATGAAGAAGGTGTCTTCTGAAATACCAGATCTAGGGTTGCAATACCCTACAGTTATGAACATCCATCTTCCTCAACTGCAGCAACCTCGTCAGAACCAATGAAAGGATTAGTCTAATGGTCTGATGAAGAAGACGAAGACAGTGGGTATGTCTCTTCGGCAACAGTCAGCTCAGTATGAACGGATAGAGTATCAGTGAATATGGCTGATAACAGTAATGATGACCTTTGTCGACGCCTGGAAGCTCAGGAGCAAACTTCCAAGACCCAGTAAGAAGCTTTGGACAACATTCAATAGATGCTCGCTCAACTCCTCAATAACCGGAATAATAATGATACCGGGAGTAACCATGATGAGGAAGAACATCTTAGCAACGAACAGCCAAAGACGGAGAAGTCAAAAGAGGGTTCTTCTTTGGACGCTGAAGTCCTTAAAGGTATCCAAGCTCAAATCGCATCTCTAGCTCAGAGGGATGAATTAAAAAAAGTAGGGGTAGTCTGTCCTTACCCGCTCGAGTGGGATTCAGTACCATACCCACCGAAGTTCAAACCACTAACGTTACATACATACGATGGTAAGAGCTCGCCGAACCAGCACATCTACTACTTCCGGTCTCACATCGGTAACGTTATAGACAATGATGCTATCATGGCTAGGCTGTTCATTGGCACCTTAAAGGGGGTAGCATTTGACTGGTTCTGAAGTCTCCCTCCGGGCTCCGTCAATTCCTGGATTGACCTGGAAACCCGATTCCTTTCTCATTTCTATGAAGACGATACCGAGGTAACCATGGACAAGCTCCTCTCCACCGTGCAGAAGAAGGGCGAATCTGTCTGTGACTACATTGAGCGGTTCAGAAACTTGTCTTTGATGTGCCCAGCAGGGATACCATTACCCATGCTCTTACAAACGTGCAGGCACAACTTCCTAGACCAAGTAGAAGTTCGCATGGGAGCTGTCAAAGCCCATACCTGGAAAGAACTGGTCGAGCAAGCTGAGATAGCCGAAAAGTCGGCTAAAAGTCCGAACCATCCACCCTTAAAGGCAAATGGGGTATGAATAATAAAGGACGTGGCGACACGGCATAGTCTTCTCAAGCTAAAGGGAAAGAGACTATGTCCGTTGAATTGTCAGGGGATGTTCAGTCAAAAGCCAAGAAGAGCGAATTCAATAATCAGGAGTCTAAGTTTCCTCTGAAGCAGTACTCTTTTAAAGACGATCAGGTGGTCACAATATTCCATTTACTTCACAAAGGAAATAAATTGAAGCTGCCGGACGCTCGACGTCCCAGTGAAATAGGACGCACGAACGATCCCAAATACTGTCTCTTCTACAGGATGATTCACCATCCTACCGACAAGTGCTTTGTCCTCAGGGACAGAATTCAAGTTTTGATCGACGTAGGAATCCTGATGTTGAAGTCAGAGCAAAAGAAAGTCACTGCAAACATGGTGCCTCGAGTTCGACAAAACCCCAAAGGTTACAGTTCCTGACGGGACTTATCCAATCCCTACACCGCGGCTGGAAGTCACATAACCTGCAACTAAAACTCAGGATAATAAGGGTCTTGTTCCCTTGACATTGAAGACAGGGGAAATCATGTGGATACACCCAGACCTTGTCCAAGACAAACAATGGGATTCAAAGAAGTCCAAATCGAAGGGCAAATCTTGCTATGTCATCTCCATCTTGCCAGACGATGACAATCTTACAGCAGCCTCTCTCAGTGATTCTGAAGGAGAAAAGCACGCTTGCACAACGCGAGCTGATGTACCTCAGCCAATAGGTACTCGATCCGGAAAATTACACTTAAGACAGTATGAGAAAGCTACTGACGAGACACAACAGCAGATGACGTCAGTACAAGTACCAGCATCTGCTTCAGTTCCAACCAAGGGAAAAGAGAAGCCAAAGGACGCCCGGTTCGACCATGTCTTGAAGAAACCTTCAGGCCCAGGGCTTGACACGCCCTTTCGTTTTGATATATTGGCCCAGCTGGCTAATATCCCGGCTCATATCAGCATACACGAGCTCCTTCGTCTCTCAAAAGAGACAAGAGAAGCGCTCAGAGATGCATTGGCCAATTCAGAGTCATTCCTGACGTACATGCCAGAAACCCCTAAAGGTAACGCCCCGTCTTCTTGCCCTGAGTGCCATCATGTGCAATCGAAGGTACCGGCTATTACCTTCACAGCAGAAGATATACTTCTCAAGGATAACAAGCACGATCGACCCTTGTACTACACTGGATACAGCGGTTCAACATGCATTGAAAGGGTACAGATTGATCCGGGTCTGCACTCAGCATCATCCCCAAAAGGCTCCTCTACTTCCTCGGTATACCGCTATATATGTTGTCCGCAACCACTACTACAATATACGGTTTTAATGCCAGAAGTAGTCATCCACTCGGGAAAATTCGGCTCCGTTGCCGAATCGGGAGAGCCTGAAGTCAGAAATGACGTGCTATGTCATTAACGCCAACACGTCATACAACTTGTTGCTTGGACGACCGTGGATCCACGCCAACTAGATCATTCCCTCCACTTTGCACCAGTGCTTCAAATATGTTAAAGATGATGCAACAGTACGGACTGTCTTCGCTGAGAAGCAACCATTCAAAGGGGTGGAGAATTACTTCACTGACGCTCTCCTGTATCAAGAGACCGGTAAAACATCGAAAGAACTATTGCCAGATAATGATGATAGTGGCAATGAGGCGGATTCAGAATCTGAAGCGGACATGCCAGCCATTTTGAGTGGTGAACTAATTATAGCATGTCTTAATAATCCCAATGTAACGCTCCTTCTGAAGATGGGGGCGAATGGTAATTAATGATAATATTTCCTTTGATTATCCTATGAGTGTTGGGTTGTTTGAATCCATTACGGATAGCTCTCTGCACATGCCTTTACATAGACCAAGTGCATCCGACCCCATGGAATCTGTAGAAGGGGCCGTTTTAGTGATCCCTCCATCCAAAGAAGGTCAGTTACCAATAATATTTGATAGAGCCCAACCTCGAGGATCCACAGCCACAGATTCAAGTTCAGACTCAGACACCCCACAAATTTTCCATTACGCGACGCCAGCGCACCATATGATGAAGAAAATGGGGTACAACCTAAAACATGGAGAGGGCCTGAATTTCGGAAAAGGAAGGCGTAGTTTGCTTCGCAACTTTGTGCCAAAAGAGAAACCTGCAAGTTACTATGATAACACACGCAGGGGGTTGGGATACGTTATACCCACACCACCAGCAACGGTTCAATTCAGGATGGCGAACCGATTCCATCACATTCTGCTTCTTCCTCCGAGTGGGACTCAGATGTCAGTGTGGGAATGATGTTCAAGAATCTTACCGTTAATATGATTTCAAGCAGTCAATTGGAGCCAGCGGAAGCTACCGATGAGGAACCATGGGTTCAACAATTGAAACTCCAATGGGAAAAGCGATTCGAACTGCGCGAACCACCTACTGAAGACAAGGTGATGCAGGTCACTTGGGTAGTCAAGATCACCCTAAACTCATCTTTATAAGTGAGAGCTTATCACTTATAGAAAAAGAAGAGTTAATAATACTCGTAAAGGAGTATATAGACGTCTTCGCATGGAACTACGAAGACATGCCCGACCTTGATTCACAAGTAGCCATGCATCGTCTAAATATCAAACCTGACGCCAAGCCAGTCAAGCAGCAGCAGCAACAACGTCGGTTTCGTCCGAACATTATGGAGGCTATTGAAGCCGAAGTTCGTAAGCTCATTGCATGTGGCTTCATACGCGAGGAACAACATCCAGATTGGGTTGCTAATATCGTTCCCGTCCTCAAGAAGAATGGAAAAATACGAATCTGCATCGACTACCGTGATCTCAATACAGCTTGTCCTAAAGACGAATTCCCACTGCCCACACCGATGTCATGATTGACAATACCTGTGGATTCGAAAGAATGTCTTTTATGGATGGCTTTTCAGGGTACAATCAGATTAAAATGTATCCCGACGACAAGAAGCATACCTCGTTCCGAACACCCTTGGGGGTATACTACTACACTGTCATGCCCTTCGGGCTAAAAAAACGCCGGAGCAACCTATCAGCAGGCAATGAGTACAATCTTCCGCGATCATCTCTGAAAAACGGTAGAATGCTATGTCGACGACATTGCCGTCAAGAGCCGCAATAAGAATGACCATCTTCGTGACTTGAGAATGATGTTCGACATAATGCAGGCTTATCAACTAAAGATGAATCTGACAAAATCCTTCTTGGGAGTTTCGAGTGGCAAGTTCCTTGGATTTATTGTTACATCAAAATGAATTCATCTTGACCCAGACAAAGTCAAAGCCATTCAGAGCATGCAGCCACCGAGGAATCTCAAGAGCTTAGAGGCTTGCAAGGTAGACTAGCTTATATTAGAAGAATCATCACAAATCTCTCAGGCCGCTGTCAACCGTTCACCCGACTCATGAAAAAGGGTGCTTCCTTCGTATGGGATCAAGCTTGTCAGGAAGCTTATGAAGACATCAAGAGATATCTCACAAAACCTCCAGTCTTAGTGGCTCCCACATCAGGAAAACCATTCTTGCTTTATGTGAAAGCTATCTTGGTGTCCTCCTTGCTCAAAAAAGATGACAATGGTCACGAACAAGCCATTTATTATCTAAGCAGGACTCTGATAGGAGCGGAATCTCGCTATAATCCTATTGAAAAGGAGTGTTTAGCTCTTGTCTTTACCGTTCAGAAGACACGACATTATTTGGTCGGCCAAACCATACATGTCATCTCCAGAGTGAATCCTTTGCGTCTTCTCATGACGAAGCCAGGATCATTGAATTCAAGATTAGCTAAATGGACGCTTCTTTTGTCTCAATACAATATGATTTTTATTCCTCAAAAGGCGGTTAAAGGACAGGCCCTTGCAGAGTTCTTGGCTGCCCATCCAGTTCTGGAGATCTCAAAACTTCATGAAGATATTCCAGATGAAGTCTTCGAATTCAATGTAACTTCAGAGGATGAAGTTTGGCAGATCTTCGATGGAGCATCACGAGTAGGCCCTAAAGGCAGGATTATTGCCGGCGTGGGGTTGTGTTTATCTCTCCGCAGAATCATGTCCTTCCTAGAGCATTTTCTCTGACGGAATCATCCTCCAATAATGTAGCAGAATACAATGCTCTACTTATTGGTCTTCAGCTCGCCCACGAAATGGGGTACGCTACCTTGAAGCTTACGACGATTCAAAATTGATCATCAATTAGGTTAAAGGCGAATATGAGGTCCGTCACGAGGATTTGGTGCCTTATTATCACGCAGTTATCGAAATGGCTAATCTGTTTGATGGCTTTTACATCGGGCACGTATCTCGATCTCAGAATACTAAGGCGGATGCTTTTGCTACATTAGCAACAACACTAGCCTTGCCAGTCGACACCGAGTATCACCTTACGGTGGCGACTCGACACCTTGTCTGCTCTAAACATATGTTAAGAACCAGAGAGGTCTATAATATCTCAACGGAGCTGGAGCCGAGAGATTGGCGATTTCCTTTTATCGACTATGCTCTACATGGTCTGCTGCCAGACGATCCTAAAGAAGCGGCATCTATCAGACGAAGGTCTTTCCGTTTTTACTATGATCCAACTCTGAAGACACTTTATCGTCATTCATATGAAGGTGTCCTCCTCCATTGCCTTTCTAATTCAGAGGCACGGGAAGCGCTTAAAGAAGCACATGACGGCATATGCGGAGCTCATCAGCCAGGTCCAAAACTTAAAGACAGATTGCATAGGCTTGGATATTATTGGCCAACCATGATAGTCGATGCCATCCAATATGCACGAAGGTGTAAAGCATGCCAAATTCATGCGGACTTCATACACCAGCCTTCGGAGTTGCTCCACCCAACTGTTGCTTCATGGCCATTTGAAGCATGGGGAATCGATGTCGTAGGGCCAATCAGTCCCTCTTCGACAAACGGACACCGGTTTATCCTGGCAATAACCGATTACTTTTCAAAGTGGGCGGAAGCTATACCACTGGCTGAAGTCAAAACTTCTAACGTGGTTAATTTCATCAAACACCATGTCATTCATCGGTTTGGTGTCCCTAGGCGGATCATCCATGATAACGGTCCCCAATTTATAAGCCAGGTGTTCTATCGGTTTTGCGAGAAATACCGAATTCAGAATGTGACTTCAACTGCGTATAACCCCGCCGCTAATGGCTTGGCGAAAACATTCAACAAGACGATTATCAAGTTACTCAAAAGTTCGTCTCCTCAAATAAGCGATATTGGGACGATAAGCTTGGCGAATGCCTTTGGGCCTATCGAACCACGGTTCGGACCCCGACAGGCAATACGCCTTTTTTCCTGGTGTACGGGTGTGAAGCAGTCATACCGTTGGAAATCTAGATGCCCTCACTACGAGTTGCTTTAATGACCAAGATCACATCAGAGGACAATGATCGGTTGCGTCTTCGCGAGCTCGAAACCCTAGATGAGAAGCGGTTACAAGCTCAACAGCGCATTGAGTTATATCAAGCCCAGATCTCAAAAGCCTTCAATAAGAAGGTCAAACAAAGAGTCTTCCAGAAAGGAGATTTGGTTTTAGCCGTCAGACGACTGATGATCATGACGCACAAAACCAAAGGCAAATTTCAGCCCAAATGGGAGGGACCGTTTGTGATAGAAACAGTCTATTCAAACGGAGAATATCGCCTTATGACTGCAGATGGCGATTTACTCATGATGCCGATCAATGGCAAGTTCTTAAAGAAGTATTATTCTTGATTAAGGATCCTTCTCATGATCAAGTTAACATTACACCTCTGATCAATACCTTCAAATCCAAGGTACACAGAAAGAGCTCTCTCTCTTCCTCCAAACGAGATCATATAACCATAAACCAGTAGGAACCTGGTCATACACTGGTTGTCTCAAAGGAGAATCAAGGTTACATGCACTAACCACATAATCCAACACCTTTAACAGTTAAGGGTAAAGGAAAATGTTGGCCTTTAAGTCCAACATAAGTCCTCGACAACTCATCATGCTGAGGGGAATACATGGCTAGCCCGACTGAAACGGTAGTTGGTAAAGGCATATCAAACACGTTGACAGCTGGGGATTTGCTAAAAATCCTAGGGGACCTGTTCCCATTTGATTCCCTCTCCAAAATCACTTATCAATTCCCATCCACGGAATGGTAAGACCACATATAAAGATCTTTCCATCCCTTTCGCTGTTAAGTTAACATTAAACCTATGACAGTAATTTCCTCGTTTCTCTCTGTGAGGACGAGACCCTTTTATGCTATGTTTAACAGTATACCTCTGGCATCCCTTTGGCTGTTACGTTAAAATTAAACCTATGATAGTGATTTTCTCGTTTCTCTCTGTGAGAACGAGACCCTTTTATGCTATGTTTAACAGTATACCTCTGGCATCCCTTTCGCTGTTACGTTAACATTAAACCTATGACAGTGATTTTCTCGTTTCTCTCTGTGAGAACGAGACCTTTTTATGCTATGTTTAACAGTATACCTCTGGCATCCCTTTCGCTGTTACGTTAACATTAAACCTATGACAGTGATTTTCTCGTTTCTCTCTGCGAGAACGAGACCCCTTCATGCTATGTTTAACAGTATACCTTTGGTATCCCTTTCGCTGTTAAGTTAACATTAAACCTATGACAGTGATTTCCTCATTTCTCTCTGCGAGAACGAGACCCTTTCGTGCTATGTTTAACAGTATACCTCTGGCATCCACTTCGCTGTTAAGTTAACATTAAACCTATGACAGCGATTTTCTCGTTTGACAGAATTTTGAGCTTGGTGGCTTCTCAATCGGTTATGTGATCAGCACGATTTTTGTCACATTTTCATGCCCATATTTATCTATCATTTGTCTATAAATAATGCTACTCGGGTATTTTTAGTGGTATTTTGCAGAGTGAGCTATCAAAAGGAAACTGGACCACAAAAGCGTGCTCTGGAGACTGCAAAAATTGCAACAGGAGACTGAAGGCGAGATGGGATGCTTGGCACTAGTGCTCTACCATGCTCAAAACAAACACCAGATAAATTTACAGTCAATTCGGAGAAGTTGGAAGTCACTTGGAACAAAAATGCAATTTTGTAAAGTTCAGGGGTTTTAGTGCGATTTGACATTGATAGCTCTTTTGTATAATTAAATAAATGTTGTGGACTTTTATGTAAAATAATTAAAACCCTAAGTCTATAAATAGCCAAGGCTAGGGTTTTGAGAGGGGGATTATTTTTTTCTTTGTAATCTCAATTTTTAGAAATTCTTTGACGGCTACAATTTTCATTTATTTTTTTTTCCTGTCTCTCGGTCAGGCATCAAAGAAGTTTCTCCTCAAATCTCTCTCCCAGGCGTTGCATAGAAGGCAGAACGCCTTTGCAGGCGCTTAATCAAAGCACAGGCGCTTGTTAAAGGAGGCTGTCATTAAGTTGCATTTATTGGGAGATCCTTTGTGTGTTATCTTTATTTTGTCATTATTAATTGTTGTGCAAAAGAAAGGCGATCTCTGCATATTTATTTTGTTTGTCCTGTAAGGCCCATGTGTGGACCCGGTCTTGGATGAAGGGCATAAGAATCATGACGACCTGAAGTCACGCAGTTTGCTTCTCGATCCGTGAGCAAGGTGTATTGCAACGAAGCGAGTGAGGCCCACCCATTCTCCTCTCGCTCTGGCACTAGTCACTTGTGTGCACAGTCGAGCTTTGCTTTCCTAGGCTGCTTTGCGGAGGACGGGCCCACACTTGCTATAGCGCCCAATCAAGAGCGCCTCTCTGCAAAGGTGCCCATCAAAGGCGTTTAATTAAAGAGCATGTATCCTGCCAAACAGAAGTACATTTGCGTCTCCGTTCCAGTGCCCAAGAGAGGGCGCTGTGCTATACTTCGCTCACGCGCACCAGTGTCTCGTTCCACACAAAGATAGATAGCAGATCAGAAAGGGATACAGGTAACTTATATGTACTTTTCATTCATTTATTAATTAATCATTAATTGGATATAGCAATCTAATAGATTTAACATTATTTTGAGAAAAATCTTGTTGAACTGAAATTTTTTTTTTAAGAATTATTCATGTTAAATTATTTGGAATATTTTATCCTCACGATTACCATGTGTAACTAAACAGCTTTCATGTGCTTAGGGTGATGAACCTAGGCTATGCGATTGTGGTAAAATATTAATCTTTCATATAAAATATGAAAACACATTAAATAATCTTTAATCAATGAAAGTAAAGTACTAGATATTTATAAATTTGACACGATATCTTTAACAAATCATATTCCATGCTTAGAATTTTTCCTATCTGTTGATTTATTTTAGTTCAGTTACTTTGATGGAATATTGATTAAATTTAATATCTTGTGCTTAGGACTAAAAATCTGGTATTTTACAACATTGAGACAAGAGGTTATTATTGTGCAATTATTAAGTTGAGAGATAAAGTTCACCACATGAACATTAGCTTAGGGGATTCTACCCTAGGTGCATGACCCTTCTCTTTAACTGAGTTCACACCAACTTATTATTTCACCCTACCAATTCGCTTAGTTCGTGCTAGGATTCAAGAAACACCTTCCCTGTGGACCGACCCTCAAGTGCTACATCGAACGACCGTGCACTTGCGGTATTTTTAAACGTGGAGACAGAATCTCCCCATCATTATGTCATTGCGACCTCTGAATCGGCAGATAGCCAAGTCTCATCTTTCAGTCCGGTAAGGACTATTTCTTTGTCATCATATGACAAAATTTCGAGCTTGGTGACTTCTCAATCGGTTATGTCATTGCGACCTCTGAACCGGCAGATAGCCAAGTCTCATTTTTCAGTCCGGCATGGACTATTTCTTTATCATCATATGACAAATTTTGAGCTTGGTGGCTTCTCAATCGGTTATGTCATTGCGACCTCTGAACCAGCAGATAGCCAAGTCTCATTTTTCAGTCCGGCATGGACTATTTCTTTGTCATCATATGACAATTTTGAGATTGGTGCTTTCTCAATCGGTTACGTCATTGCGACCTTTGGACAGGCAGATAGCCAGGTCTCATCTTTTTAGTCCAGTAAGGACTATTTTCTCAAATGGCTGCAATACAACTTGAAAGCGAGGATTCAGAAGATAAAACAAGTTGGAAATGCAACGGGGGAGTCAAAATAAAATCACTTTTTATTGATTCCAAAAGAGGGATACATTAATGCACAGATTACAAGCTATGACGGCGCCTTATAGGACTTGATCCGTTCTTCAAGAGTGGCCAGCCTTGTCTTCCTCTCTTCAGCAGCTCTGATAAGCGCCTGCGACTCAACTCGGCCACATTAAAGCAAGCTGTTTGGGCCAAGCGAGCTTCAATTTCAACTAAGGTCGCCCTCTGTGCTAGCTCCTGCCCTGAGACTTCGTCATTCTGAGCCCTAAGCTGCTTAAGCTGCGCAGTCTCTTCAAGACGCACTGATTAGCCTTGGACAAAAGAAGATTAGCCTTCCTGATCATTTCCTTGGCCTTTTCAATTTATCTTCAGCGTTAAGAAGAGCACTGCTAGAAGCGTCTATGGCATCCCCGAGCTCTACTTTCCTTGTCTCCAAGGATTTCAAATCAGAAGAAATGGCTCTAGCAGCTTCCTGAGCGGCAAGATGAGCTTTATGCATCTGAGCAACAAGGTGCGCAAGCTGCTCGTTAACTAAAGACTCCAGATCTGAATGACTAAGACAGCGCCATTCATCCACATCCCTCTCAAGTCTGTCTACCAGAAGCTCCAATGTGGCAGCCTGGTCATCCCCTCTAAAGCCTCGGATGTTGTCAATACTTCGGGAGAGGACCACCTTTAAAGCAGAGAATGAGGTAGTCGAACCCTTCAAGATCAGAGTAATGGATCGCTTCAAGCTCTTATAAAAGCTATCGACTAACTCAGCCATAAATTCATTCTTGGCCTCAATTACTCCTGGCAAACAAGCAGCCCCTGAAGACAGAGTTTCCACCGGCCTTATTGACACTAATGTGAAAGGAATAGTAGAAGCACTGGCTGCAGCAACATGAGAGGTCGTTCGTGATCTCAAGGAGTCCTAATTGAGACCAGCACACTAGCCACAACCGAGGTAGGACTAGTGACTATTTCTGGGAGAACTGGCTCAACCACCAATGTTGGAGAAGTAGGATGGTAATCACTTTTAGCTCCACGCCTGGCAAGATAGGCGGCACTGGCGAAACCAATGGCACCTCACTCATTGATATAGTTGGAAGTGAGGTTGGTTCCATGACTACCGTTCCCTCAATTTCATCTCCTCTGGCTGGTTTAGGCTGATAGGAGGGCAGGTCATGATACAAAGCATCCAACTCAGCAGCATCCGCCGCAGTTGAAGTACTTACTTCACCCTTGGATCCCTCAGGAAGGCAGGTTGGCTCTCTTGAAGTCGATGAACCCAAAAGCGGAACACCTACAATAAGACTTTGTTTAGGTAAGGCATAACAAATAGCAGGAGTCAAAAGGTCAGAACAGTACCAAAAGATGGTGTCGCCTCAATTGTCTTGACGGCTGCATCAGTCCCTACAGGCTCCATTAGAAAATCTTTGGCAGAATCAACACGAATGGCCGGCTCACCCTCACTTGCCGAACCCTCCGTGGTCCACCCAAAAGAGCTAGAGGCTACGGGGCTTTCTTTTGAAGTCCCAGCACCCGAAGGACCTACATCGGCCGCATCACCTCCAGACTCTTCTGAGACGGCGAAATAGCCAGCTTCATCGCCTTCTCTATAAGTGAACATGGAATCATAATGCTCCCCCTGTTCTCTGGCAGCCTCAGCTCTTAGGCTTCTCATCGCCTCAATCCCTGAATCATGAAACAATAAGCTACATGGAGCACATAAGAAGTATATTACAAGAATGGAGTTGATCTTACCCGGGTCCGGAGCAGCTTTACTAGTAGTCTGCCTAGAAGCCGACAGCTTAAAGACTAATGGGGCAGGAGGAAGAGGTGCTGCAGACAATTCGCCCTCTGCAACAATCGTAGGAGCGTAGCGACGAGGCTTCTTCACTACCTTCTTCCTACGAGATCCACCTTCCCGCTTTCGCTTGAGGGGGATGTCAGGATCTTCCTCCTCCACTTCTTCCACATCAGCGTGTTCTATGGGGACCGTGCCTACCCCACCAGAAGCAGCTGCTGGAGCCTCAGCACCTGTATCCGCTTCAAAACGAGGACTTCCCGCATCCGAGGCTTCGCTATCATCGACAGCAATGAATTCCCCGAGGCCTAGAATGCGGACCCTCTTACCCTCGCTCTTCTCAGTGACCTTCCGTTTCAGCCGCTGAGAAATTAACTTCACACCAGAAGAATTAACAGAAAATCCAGTGGGTGTGGAGTTCGAGGTTGTATACCACTGGCAGAATCCCAGGGTCGTCAAAAGGTTAGGAGTCCTTAGCGGCATGCACAGTCGCGCCTCGGTACAGCCAGCAATGAAGAACTGCCAGGCACGAGCTCCATCGATGAGACTCCCCAAGAAGGCCAGACTGCTGTTTGGATTGCCTACATACAGTTGGTCATATCCAAACTGACGGGCAAACCGACTCGGAATATAAGGCTCCAAGTAACAGGTGTCCCCACTTCTATACAACAAGTGTGATGGCCGGATGCTGACCAGCCATTCAAAGACTCCCCGACTCAATGATGTCTACCCTTCTCCTACATCCTTGAATTCTTCACCATAGCCCGCATCGCTAATGTAGGGAAAGCATCGGAAGAGGCTATAGACGTCATGACGGCATAGCAATTTACGGACCGCAGCCACATAAGTCCGTGACCACGAACACCCCTCGAATCGACGGAGAAGCGCCATGCGAACACCGTCTGGAGGCTCCTCTCCAGCCTGGATAATGGAAGGACAGTGAAGGGCGAACCATGCCATCAAGTAAGTATATGGCAAGCCTATTCGGGGGTTTGGCCCGTCGCGAGGCAAGATAGTTTCCTTTCCCCGCTTCGTTGCTGGTGGCCTACAGAATGCCTCCGTCAATGCACGAAGGCCTCTTTGAATACAGCACACCATGGCTGGAAGAAGACTAAGAGAACGACCATAGACTAGACGAACAGTAGGCAACAAGACAATCAGATGAATGACATCGCCAGATGAAGATGGCACCACACATCTCTTCAACCAGACCATCAAGAAACCAGCCAAAAGTGCCGTTCGGGACGTCGGCCGACGAGCCTGGTGGTGGAAACTCTGAAGAATATCACCTTTCTCATAGGGGCCGTCATCTTCTTCCAGAATTAGATCCCCTTGAGAATGCTCTTGCATCCGGCGGAACATGTCTTCATCAGCAACTCCACATGAGCCGCTTCAGGAGTATTTTCCATGTCAGGAAACAAATAATTTTCCCAGCTCTTCAAACTGCAGGAAGCTCCCTTATGGCTCCCATGCATACTGGAACAAATGTAGAGATGGCACATCAATTCCCGGTAGGTCTCAAATAGAGCGGGCTCCTGTTTCTCCAAAAGTGCCAACTCCGCCTCGCACGGAAAATATTCTTCGTATGAGAAAGACCCCAAAGGCAGAGCAGAGATTTCCCACATCTCATGCAGAGCGATGCCCAATTCGCCAACAGGAGTGAAGAAGGTCCCTGTAGCCAGGCAGTACAACTCAAAGATGGCGTAGAAGTTCGCTACGCTTATCTGAATGCCATAACAGGTCGCCCTGATGGCCTCGTAGAGTCCCAACCTCTCCAGATCCTCCTCAAAATGAGCAAGGACATATAGAGTCAAGTCCCTCCACCATGCCTTGGGAGGGTGAATCCACCCCGGGGTCCTAAAATCAGTGGCTGGATGATTGCTACTAACTTTAAAGAATTGATTTCTAAAAGTCTGAGCTACCGCAGGATTTTCCCCCACTGGGATATCTGAAAGTACATTCCCGCGGTGGAGACCTAATATGCAGCGAGGAGGCCCCGCTCTTGTGTAACCAGGTGAGGGAATTATCAACTTCCCTACGTGAACGGATTCAGTTGTCTGACTCACTTGCCACTGCATCTTCCGAGCCCTCGTCACGCATTGAAAGAAGGACAAGGGAAAATGCCGCTTGCTAGACGGGAGATAGAACTTCTCATCATCTAATTTGAAAATCCACTGCCCTCTCCGGCTAGCAGCTGGCGATCATGGTCTGGCGCTGCATCTCCGAACATGAAGCCAGGCTTCCGATAGATTCTTCGGTCAGAATCTTCAAGGGGAGCAGTAGTTAAGATGCTCCTCATGGTGCGCTGATCCCCAGCATGAATAAGTGTATCCCGAGCAGGAGAGTTTCGCTCGCTGAATAGTGAAGCCTGCCCTTGGAACTGCAGGTAACGTTACCGTCTAGCCCCCTGGCTGTGCCAAAGAGACTGTTCAGAGGACCAGGAGTATAGTGCACTGCAAGAGCAAGGAGAAACTACGATTAGTTTGTCAACCAAACAAGAGCTAAAACAAGAATGCAATTTTTATTAAGGTATTGCCTCGCTCTCCGAGCGAAGCTGGCCTAATGATAGCTTCGCCCCGAAGCTTAGCTTCGCAGCTGCAGCGTAACTCCGCACTCCACACGAAGGCAGGATGCAGGAAAATGTCAAAGTGTTAGCTTCGCTCTGGAAGCTTGGCCTCGAACAATAGAATGCGACAAAGCCCTAGGGGCTAACTTCGTCAGAAGGGTATTATTGCCTAAAGATTATTTTAAGTGCATTAAGGTCCTTTTCAGTTGCTCTCTGAAGGGTTAGCTTAGCATCCTATCATTCAGCACGCTGTGAACCGCCTAAGGGATAGCTTCGCCTGGAAGCTTGAAGAAAGGACCCTTCAGTTCTAAGATTCCCAATTAAGAAATCAAGGGAAATTTAGGGAATTGAACTCCCTAAGATCACCAGGTCATGGTTGATCGTTCTGGGTTCATCGGAAGATAGCCAAAAATTAGCTTTAAAAGAGAGATGAAAATCTCTGATCAAAAGGGAAAGATCCCTACCGGCGATCGGTCGTTCGATGACCGGAGGAGGAGAAGGACCCTCCGTCGTAGAGGTTGCGACCCCTTTTCCTGCTCGTCTCTTGGGAGCCATTGAAGAACTGAAGAAGTTCTTCAATTCTCAAACGAAGAAGAAAGAAGAAGAAAGGGCTGGCAGTGCTCTGAAAATTCGAAGAGAAGTGGTGCCTTCTCTTTCAGCCCGATCAGGCTTTTATAGGCTGATGATTGCCTAAATGTCGCCTCCTCAAAAGGAGCGCAGGCAGTCGTTTCAAATTAATTTGAAACGGCCCCTAAAGCGCCTTCCCAAGAAGCGTTACTTCAGCCCCACTAAGGACTAACTCCGCCGTAAGTCTAGTGCTGACTTAGTGCGACGCATGAGTAACTTCGCTGGAAAACATGCCTTAGCTCCGCTGAAAGCACAACCCGAGCTTTGTAGAGAATTCATGCTAGCTTCGCTGGAAGATCGTTCCTAATTCAGATAGGACCCTGTCTTTAACTTCGTATGAAGTTTAGCTCCGCCGGTCCACTTCAAGTGTTCTCGAATTGAAAAGGAGGAGAAGTAAAGCAGATAAGTAGAAAGTAAACTTTTATTGATTCAAAAGGAAAGATATATTGATACTACTACATCAAGATTGTCTTTCGTACAACGGAATTATTTGCTCCAAAGGCATACAAGTGGTCCTATCTACTTTCAAGCGAAACCAACTGGATACGAAAGGCTTTCCTCCTGCACAAAGCCGTAATCCTACGCCTAATGGCAGATTTTGCCATCAAGAAGCTGGATGTTCTTTCATGAAAATTAGCAAAGGACTAGTTGCCACCAGAAAGCTGGATCTTCTTTGATGAAAATTGGCTAAGGATCCAAGACTTTACAGGTGACGTCCGCTTTTCCGAAGTGGATCATCTCGGATAAGCAACTAATAGCCCCTTCTCGAAGTGGATCATCTCGGATAAGCAACTGCCAACCTCTTTTGGGAACACGCATCAGCTGCCCCAGTTTGTTCCTCCTGCTTAGGATTAAAGTTTCAACTGAAAAAGCAAGAGGCAACTTTCTGGTCTCTTTCATCAAAACAAAAGACTGGCGCATAGCTCACTCGACCCAAACTGGAAACAAGTTAGCAGTAAGTCAAAGAAAAAGCTACAAAAGTGAAATGCTAAGTCAAATCCTTTGGGGTGAAGCAATTTATATCCAATTCAGTTGCAATTTAAGGATAGATTTCAGTTTCAATTTAGCAGAGGATAGCCTCGCTTGCACAGTGATGATGGGCTAGCTCAGCATAAGCCAAGTCCTAGCCTCACCTATATGGCTAAGCCAGACTGATCCAGAGGGACACAGTCTTGACCCCACTTATATGGCAAGACTGGCTCAACCTTGAAGAGACTAAGTCCCAATTCTTGCCTATGTGGCGAACTTAGCAGGCAAGCGTGCAATGATCTTTCTTTGTTCAAATAATAGCTTCGCCGGGAAGCTGGGAAACAGGACTGAAGCCATTCTCTGCAGATCAGTCAGATGCAAAATGAAGAACAAGGGAAATCAATCCCTGAGGCAGCTGTTAAAGCTAAATTAAGGGAGATAAACTCCCTAAAGTTATCAGTTCATTAGTAAAGTCTCTGGAGGACCGAGACTCACCAGTTCTTGGCCGGTTAATGACCAAAGTGGGCATCCCCACTATTTCAGATATCTGAGTATCCTTCTCTGAACAATCAGGAGAAGTCATGAATAGACTGCTTCTCTGTAGAGGGCCTCAAGTGTCCTATTTATAGGCCTCATGGCCTGATCGCACCGCTGCTGCTTCAAGCATAGAAGCGCGAGCGAATTTAAGGCATTTACTGAGCCTTGAGAAAGGGAATAGTCTCCCTCGGAAATGCGCAAGGAAGGAATGATCTCCCTCATTAATGCAAGAGAAGTTATTTCAACTTCGGGAAAGGAAATAATCCTTCTCGTAACCGGCCGAAAGCAGTTGGCCTCGGGAAAGGAATGGCGTTCCAAGACCAATTTGAAGCGAAGCTACCCAGGCGCGAAGCTACCCAGACGCAGAACTACCCAGATGCGAAGCTACCCAGAATCGCGAAGCTACACGATTCCTCGGCGAACTTATTCCAATTCGGAAGCAGGATTGAAAGCAAAGCTGAACTCAACCACCATGGCGACGTTCGTACTCACATACCATCAATCAAAGCAATTCAAAGTATTTCGAAGCCTGAACCATTCCATTGCATACTTTCAAAAACTTTGAAGGGAGTCTTGTTGACACTTTAAAAAAGACAAGATTCTGACTGGCCTGAACAATGTCTAACTTGTTGACATTTACAAAAGACAAGTGACAGACAAGCTGACGACCAGTTCTGTACCAATTTCTGATGGACAAAGCAGCAACTTGGACTCGACTGATCCAGTGAAGCAGACAGTGAGCCTATATTGTCTTTAAAGAGACCTAAGCAAGTCTAAGATGCTAGGTTAGCTCAACACTTAGCATCACATGAGCCCAAGGGGATACCTCGCCTGAGAGGCTAAGTTTGTCCAACTTCACCTTGAAGCTGTTCAAAGCTCCATCAGTAAGCTAACTCACAGCTTCGCCTGAACTGCTCAGTTAACTACGCAAAGAGTTACCTTCGCTCGAAGCCACACGCACCACGCAGATGGTCGTTAACTTCGCCACAGATGATTATCCAGCTCCGCTGAAGAGCTTTCTGCTAACTTCGCAAGACGCTCCTTCTAGCTCCGCTGAGCTCGACGCGGCAGCTCCGCTGCGGGTCTGTTATGGTCAACCTTTGACCAATTAAATCTCCAGATAAGATTAAATCAATTCAAGATCAAGATCAAATCTAATCAAGATCAAATCTGAGATCAAATTTGGCAGTTGCTTGCCATAATCTCTTGACTCTCCTAAAACAAGTAAGAGGATCAAGGGATCTTCCAATTATATGAAAAGAATCAAAACAGATCAGGAGATTTGACGCTACCTGCTATTCCTAACTTCGCAGAAGCTGATTCTAGCCTCGCAGCAAGACTACTTTCCAGATTTAAACAGATTGACTCAGTCTGTTTCCAAATTTTCAAGGGACAATTATACCCCTGCTCTCCTTATAAATAGCCCACCAGGGGCACAAGGAGACAAAAAGCACAGAGGCGCGCACAAAAGCATATAGGGCTAAAAAATAGAGAGACGGCTAAACAGAGACCTATTCTCTTGCTTCCAAGAATTCAGAGAATTAAGAGAATTATTTCTCTATCAGCGTGCTGATACCCTAATACCTTTCTCTCAAGAAAATTCTGGGAACCAGGAGAGAAGGAATTCCCAAGTGAAGGCGGTTTTGAGAAATAACAAGAGGGTTTTACCAACCTTCTGTTCTCCGATTCCCTAAACCAGGTGAGAAGGGAATCTCATCGCTCGCATCGTCAAAGGAACAAATTGGTTGCGCACTGACCAGACTCCTATCGTCACACTTCTCCAGAATCTCTGAGGAGATCTACTTGTAATCTTTTGTGTTACTTGTAATTTAGCTCCTCGACACTCTTTTTTGTAAGTTTTCTCCTTTGCAAAATTAATGGAAAACAGTTACTGTGTAAAGCTTGTTGACTTGGCTTACACTAGCGGCTAACAGATCAAGACCTAGTTTACTGATTAGCCAGTAAGTCCGATAAAGTTTTCGCTATGAAAGGTTCAAGACCTAGTTCACCTATTCTGATGCAGTTTCTTTTCTAAAGTACCTTTCACTATAGAGTCAGTCTCTTTGTGTGTCAATTTCTTGATTCTCCATTCATTGTGGGGGATTGTTGAAAAATATGAAGAATATATATGAATCTTTGAGTTGAATTACGGCGAGATCCATTGATAGAATCAATTAGATAATGGTTGGAGTGTGTTCTCCTTCCATTAGGGATGAACGTGGTATATTCACGTGTTCAATTCTGACTTCGAATGAATGAGATATTCAAGTCTAAAGTTTACCTAATTCAAAGCCAAAAGGGGACTAAAGGTAGCTAAAAGCATTTAGTCCCACATTGGCCATGGGATGAAAGTTTGAAGTGTTTAAATAGAGAAAAATGAGAACAAAGGGTGTCCCCTTTGGGTACTTAGAGTTTTTGCGCGTGATTAGGGGAAAACCATGCCCACACGCGCGCGTGCCATTGCTGGCAGCGACCAGCCAGCGCCGGTGCCGAAGTTGGGGACGGGGACGGGGACGGGGACGAGGATGGTCTCGGACTCGGGCTCGGGTTCGGGTTCCCTACCCGGTCCGGTTCTTTTTGCACCGGGTCTCACGGGTATGGGTTTTCGCGGCTCATACCCGCTCCGCCATCTGAACCGGAATCAATAGTTGGGCGGTTGCTGTCTGAAACGAACCATTGCAACGGTTCAGACCGAACCTTTGCAACCGTTCGGTTGGGTTTGGACGATTATACCCCCCCGGAGCGCTATAAATAGCGCTCCATTTCTCTCAAACACACAATAACAAAAGGCTCAGAAAATTCAACAGATTCTTTAATAGAATTGTTGTCTGAATCTGTGACTTCCAAAGAAGAATATTCTTCTGCCTTCCTCCTTTCTCTACAGTGGGCGCTCCTCCAAAGTAAAGACAAATATTCTCCCTGAAATTTGTCTTGGTCCTGCTGCTTTGATAATCCTGTGAAGGTACTGGTTAATTGCGGTTCGACTGTACGGTGATTTGATAGTGCTATCCAAATATCGTGAAGGAGTGTTGTATCTTGGAAAACCAGCGTCCAGTAACTTGTTAGCACCATTGCGGGGGGCATAATTGTCTTAAGGAGATTCGCTATAAGCGTACCTCACTCCAAGTACTGTATAAGTGAATTAATTTTCTTTATACAGGGGTTATATTGATATTCAGTATATTGAGACTGACTTATACCTGTCTAATTGGTGTTTAACCAAGGAAGGTAATTGAAAAGTAATTCTTTAATTAAGGAACGTTCTATTGAACGGAAAACCTCCTACCTAATATTCACTGACCTGGCCAATTAGATCTGTGATATTTCGGTGATATTGATTAGTTATCAGATTGATCCTAGAAACTAACAATTATATTACGGGGCTGTTTGTTTCATCATAAAAGTGATAAAAGTCCGTAATTCGTAAATGACTTACAACCCAATTATAACACGGTATTTGTTTGGATCGTAATTCGTAAAAGACTTACGTAACTCAACTACCACTCACTAGCAACCCAATTACCACTCACTTATAGTACAGTTACAGTTAATGTTGTGGTCATGCAAATTTGTATTATTTTTTTATGTTAATATTAATTTCTTTTAATATTTAGCATTTTTAGTATTTATTTGCAATATTAAAGCTTTTTAAATCACCAAATAGTTAATTTTGTCGTCAACTTTTCACTTACAACTTACACATTATAACAACCAAACACCGTAAAATAAAATACACTTTCCCACTTATAACTTTATATTACTAACCAAACACCGTAAACCAAACACCGTAAACCTTACATGCATGAAACCCCCCTAACATTTACCTCACATTGAGCCATACCCCCCTAACGTTTACCTCACATTCAACAATACCCCTTAACGCTAATTTTCCTTCATTTTGGCCCCTCCACTGTCAATTCTCCAATTTTCTGTTAAAAATGAATTTTCAATCTAAAAACTCTTTCAATCTCTTCTTCTTCTTCTTCTTCTTCTTCTCTATAATTCAATTCTTTCCTCATCTACCCTAAACTCAAACACAATTCCTCTCTCTCTCTCTCTGGCTGATCTCGCTTCGTCTTCATCGCTGTCAACTGTCAAAGGCCCATCACTCTAGTTTTAATAATGATTAACTCATATAGTTATAATATTAATGATCTTGTGTTATTTAAAATACAAATTTAATGAAGATTATAATTTTGTGTTTATCTTCAACAAAAGACTCGAAGTCAAGTTTTGAATTTAATTGTGTTGATTCAAGAGCTCAAGAATAAAAATTACATTAAATATTCAAATAAAAGTCAAGCTCAAAGGAATCACGTTTAGATCGAGTAAAGATGAAGAGAACGATCACATCAAGAAGAAGATTCTAGTTTGTAAGGATGTTTAGATTCTTATAAAGTTTATATTAGATTTGATTGCTCAAGCTTATACACACACAAACCAAAGTTTGATATTGATTTTCAAGAATAAAAGCTTTTAAGTTTCAGTTTAACTGGTTTATGTTTTTAAATTTATCGTTTTAGAAAAATAAGTTTTTATTTCAAAATAATTTTGATATCTCAAAAAAAAGTTCACATGTTTGTGATATATGTTGACTCTTTGATCACACATATTTGTGCTCATATGGATTTATTTGAACTTATTTTGTGAAATTTATAGAAATTTATTTTGGATTTAAAAAGACTTTAAAATATAAAAAAAAATGTGTTTGGTTGCTGTGGCAGGTCGACCGCACGGTTGACCACCATGAAAAGCTGAATGCTCTGCCGGTCAACCGCACGATCGAATCGGTGTGCACATCGTGCACATAGCACTTAGCTCTGGGCTCGGTCGACCTGGTTATCGACTGCTAGCCTAGCCCTGTTTGGGCAAGGGCCAGATCAGTCGATCAGGCGGTCGACCACCAATTCTGAGCTCAGACCCTTGGTCTGGACAGTCGATCGGGCGGTTCAACGACTATATTATAGTCGTTGGAAGTTGATTGGGCGGTCGACCGCTATTCTTCTAGAAGTAACAGCTTGCCCTAACGGATGATTTTTGGATTTTTTTTTGTTTTTGTTTTATTCTAAACTGATTTATTTTACTTTATTTGAGTTTAATCACTGTTTTAATAGCTGGGTTTACTCTATAATCATTTATACCATTTTACTATAAATAGGGGTCATTGTAGAAAGTTCCATACAAGAATTTGCAATAGAAATTTTATGTTTTAAGTTTTGAAAAGTTTTGAAAATTCAAGAAAAAATAAGTTTTTGGGAAATACAAGTTTTGTATTACATATTCCTATATTTTTAGAGAAGTTTTTCTAAGTGTTTTCTTAAGAGCTTCATTTAAAAAATCTTAGTTTTCTCACAAAGTTTAGCTATCATCTCTATATCTATTCTTATAAGATTCTTGAATTGTGAGATTTCTTGTTTGTGATCTTTATGGTCACTAAGTGTTGTAATCTTTCATTTACTTTGTGCTCTTCTCTTGGTTAGAGGAGTTTTTGCTTTGTACATTACTCTTGGGTAGAGGAGTATTTGCTTTGCCCACCGCCTAAGGGATAGCTTCGCCTGGAAGCTTGAAGAAGAGACCTTTCTGTTCTAAGATTCCCAATCAAGAAATCAAGGGAAATAAAGGGACTTGAACTCCCTGAGATCACTGGATCACAATGGATCGTTCTAGATTCATTATAAGATAGCCGAAAGACTGGCTTCAAGAAGAGATGAAGATCTCTGAACAAAAAGAAAAGATCCCTACCCATGATAGGTCGTTCGATGACCTGAGGAGGAGAAGGATCCTCCGTCGTAGAGGTTGCTACCTCTTTTCCTGCTCGTCTTTTAGGAGCCATTGGAGAACTGAAGAAGTTCTTGAAATTTCAAGCGAAGGAGAAAGAAGAAGAAGAGATTTACAGTTCTCTGAAAATTCAAAGAGAAGTGGTGCCTTCTCTTTCAGCCCGATCAGGCTTTTATAGGCTGATGATTGCCTTAATGTCGCCTCCTCGAAACGAGCGCAGGCAGTCGTTTCAAATAATTTGAAACGGCACCGAAAGCGCCTTCCCAAGAAGCGTTACTTCAGCCCCGCTAAGGGCTAACTCCGCCATGAGTCCAGTGCCGACTTAGCATGACGCTTGAATAATTTCGCTAAAAGCACATCTCTAGCTTCGCGAAAATTCCGTGCTAGCTTCGCCAGAAACTGGCTTCTGACTTATTTGGAAATCTGCCTTCAGCTTGGCCGGAAGCTTAGCTCGGCTAAGAGTTTTCATTTCCTTCTAGGGAAAAGACTTGCCTAAGTTGGTCCACTTCAGGTGTTCTCGAATCAAAAAGGAGGAAACAAAGCAGATAAGTAGAGAATAAATACTTTTATTGATTCAAAAGGGAAGATACATTGATACTACTACATCAAGGTTATTTTTCGTACAACAAAATCATTTGCTCCAAAAGCATACAAGTTGTCCTATCTACTTCCAAGCCAAACCAACTGGACACGAAAGGCTTTTCTCCTGCACAAGGTCGTAATCCTTCGCATAATGGCAGATTTTGCCATCAAGAAGCTGGATCGTCTTTGATGAAAATTGGCAAAGGATCCGAGACCTTACAGGTGACGTCCGCTTTCCCGAAGTGGATTATCTCGGATAAGCGACTACCAGCCGCTTCTCGAAGTGGCTCATCTCGGATAAGCGACTGCCAATATCTTTTGGGAACACGCATCAGCTGCCTCAGTTTGTTCCTCCTGCTTATGGTTAAAGTTTCAACTAAAAGATCAAGAGGCAAGTCTCTAATCTCTTTCATCAATATGAAGGATGGGCGAGCATAGTTCACTACAAAACAAACTGGAAACAAGTTAGCAGTAAATCAAAGGAAAATGCAAGCATGATACGCTAAGTTAAATTCTTTAGGCGAAGCAATTTATATCCGATCCAGTTGCGCTTTAAGGATGGATTCAGTTAAGCAGAGGATAGCCTCGCTTGCACAGTGATGATGGGCTAGCTCAGCATAAGCCAAGTCATAGCACCGCCTAAGGCAGTTATACTGAAGGAGCGTCAAAAATGAGCTAAGTCCTAGCCTCGCCTATATAGTTAAGCCAGACTGATCCAGAGGGACGCAGTCTTGTCCCCACCTATATGGCAAGACTGGCTCAACCTTGAAGAGACTAAGTCCCAATTCTTGCCTATGTGGTGAACTTAACAGGCAAGCATGGAATGGTCTTTCTTTGATCAAGTGAAAATGATAGCTTCGCTGGGAACCTGAAAAATAGGGCTGAAGCCCTGCTCTGCAAATCAGTCAGATACAGAATAAAGAACAAGGGAAATCAATCCCTGAGGCAGCTTATAAGGCTAAATTAAGGGAGATAAACTCCCTAAAGTCACTAGTTCATTAGTGAAGTCTCTGGATAACTGAGACTCACCAGTTCTTGGCCGGTTAATGACCAGAGTGGCACCCCCACTATTTCAGAGATCTGAGTACCCTTCTCTGGACAAATAGGAGATGTCATGAACAGACTGTCTTCCTGAAGAGGATTTCAAGTGTCCTATTTATAGGCCTCATGGCCTGATCACGCCGCTGCTGCTTCAAGCTTGGAAGCGCGAGCGAATTTAAGGCATTCAAGTACTGAGCCTTGAGAAAGGGAATAGTCTCCCTCGAAAATGCGCGCAGAAGCAATTATCTTCTTCCATTAGTGCAAAAGAGGTTATTCTAACCTCGAAAAAGGAGCAATCCTTCTCAAAACTAGCCAAAAGGTAGTTGGCCTCGGGAAGGGAATGACGTTCAAAGACCAATTTAAAGCGAATCTACTCCAGGAGGCTTGAACGCGAAGCTGCCCAGAAGCGAAGCTACCCAGAATCGCGAATTTACATAATTCTTCGGCGAACTTATCCCAGAGCAGGATTGAAAGCGAAGCTGAACTCAACCACTATGGTAACGTTCGTACTTTATATACCATCAATCAAAGCAATTCAAAGTATTTCGGAGTCTGAACCATTCCATTGCAGACTTTCGAAAACTTTGAAGGGGGTCTTGTTGACACTCTAAAAAAAGACAAGATTCTTGACTGGCCTGAACAACGTCTAACTTGTTGACATTTACAAAGGACAAGCAGCAGACAAGCTGTCGACCAGTTTTTACCCATCTCCGAGGGACAAATCGGTGACTTGGATTCTACTGATCCAGTAAAGCAGACAGTGAGCCCAAATTATCTTTGAAGAGACCTAAGCAGGTCTAAGATGCTAGGTTAGCTCAACACTTAGCATCACATGAGCCCAAGGGGATAGTCTCACCTGAGAGGTTAAGTTTGTCTAACTTCGCCTTGAAGCTGTTCAAAGCTCTATCAGTGAGCTAACTCATAGCTTCGCCTGAAGTGCTCAGTTTCGCCTTGAAGCCGTTCGAAGCTCTATCCGTGAGCTAACTTACAGCTTCGCCTGAAGTACTCAGTTAACTCTGCAGAGTTAGCTTCGCTCGAAGCCACACGCAACCGCGCAGAAGGATGGTCGGTAGCTTCGCCACAGATGTTATCTAGCTCCGCTGAAGAGCTTTCTTCTGACTTCGTCAGATGCTCCTTCCAGCTCCGCTGCGAGCTCGACGCGGCAGCTCCGCTGCGGGTCCTTCATGGTCACCTTTGACGAATCAAATCTCCAGATGAGATCAAATCTATTTAAGATCAAATCTAATCGAGATCAAATCTGAGATCAAATTTGACAGTTGTTTATCATAATCTCTTGACTCTCCTAAAACAAGTAAGAAGATCAGGGGAGATCTTTCAGTTATTTAGAAAGAATCAAAAGAGATCAGGAGATCGACACTACCTGCTATTCCTTACTTCACGAAAGCTGATTCTAGCCTCGCAGCAAGGCTGATTTTCAGATTTAAATAGATTGACTCAATCTGTTTTCAGATTTTTAAGTCTACTCTCTCTATAAATAGCCCACCAGAGGCATACGAGGAGAGGAGGGCACAGACACACGCACAGAGACACACACAGAGAGAGACGGCTAAATAGAGATCTATTCTCTTGCTTCTAAGAATTCAGAGAATTCAGAGAATTGCTTCTCTAATTAGGGTGCTGATACCCTAAGATCTTCCTCTCAAGGAATCTCCGAAACCAGGCGAGAAAGAATTCCCAAGTGGAGGCAGTTTGAGAAGTAACAAGAGTGTTCTACCAACCTTCTGTTCTCCGATTCCTCGAACCAGGCGAGAAGGGAATCCCATCGATCGCATCGTCAAAGGGACAAAATGGTCGCGCACTGACCAGACTCCTATCGGCACACTTCTCCAGAATCTCAGAGGAGATTTACTTGTAATATTTTGTGTTACTTGTAATTTAGCTCCTCGACCCTTTTTTGTAAGTTTTTCCCTTTGCAAAATCAATGGAAAACAAGATGGCGACTCCGTTGGGGATCGAATTCTCCATTGTTGAGAATCAAGTGTCGCAATGTGACGAACAGATCTTCGGGTCTACTTCTGAATTCAAGACAGCCGGTGTGGCCAGAGCCCCTCTGGCTAAATCTTCGAAGCAAGTCTCTGTGGAGACAGATGAGGCTCTCTCGAGCCTACCAAGGTCCTCTGGCGCAACAAGGAAGCAGGCCCGCAATGCAAGGGTCAAAATCTTGAGCCTGTCACCTTTGAAAACCTAGTCGTTCATTTCGACCAAGAAAAATTTGAAGAGCTTCTCTCTGGGGGTGGTTTAATGCTCCATGCGCGAAAGCACAGAAAGGTCTCGATGACCAAAGTTTCATAGCAGCAGCAAATCGGAAGAGAACAACACAGCCTCGCGTGTGGCTAGTTAGGTCCCTGCGAACCAAAGTCTCCTCTTTCAAAGCAGATGTGGAGGCCAAAGCAGGAGGCTCTGTATGAAGCTTCAGGCGTAGCTACGCCACAAGTTCGTCCCTCTCGTAAAGAAAAAGGTAAGATGCCTGCCTGCTTTGACGAGACTATCACCTGCAAAGTTACGACGGCGATGATGCCTTCACCTAATCTAGGAGCAGTAACTCCTCGCGTCAGTCTCGTTCTTACGAGCGAAGCTACCGATGGTGTGCCAAGCACAGTACCTCAGGGTACGCATGGAGTTCGCGTCTGCAAAGTTGGAACCAAAGCACCATAGTGTGCTAAACTCGCTCTTTGCAGCGAAGCTAAGGGATTGCCCCTAAGTGCTGATAGCGGTGCTTATGCAGCTTCAGCGCCCAAGGGCACTCCCAAAGCTTTTAGCCGCAGATTTAGAGCCAAGGAACTATCTAAGGCTAATTACCTTCGCAGCAACATAGCGGATAAAGCACCACAGCGTGCTTCGCTCCCAAGTTCATCAAATACTAAGCTCGCCCTTCGTAGCAGAGCTAAGGGATCGTCCCTAAGTGGTGACAGCGGTGCTTATGCAGCTTCAGCACCCAAGGACATTCCCAAGGTTCTTAGCCGCGAAGTTAAGGCTAAAGCACTATTTTGTGCTAATTACCTCTGTGGTGATAAAAAGAATAGGGCATCATCCTATGTGCCAACAGAGCCTCTGCGCTGGATCGTTTAGGCCCGGCCAGGTCTGACTTGCGGGAATTCTTGATAAACAAACGAAAGTCAGAATCCTTCCAAACTTCTCCCTCCTGTTGTCAACAAGTGGGATGTCAGCTGGTGACAGTCCACTCAGTCCATTGCCGGCTAGGACCAATCCCCGCCACTCCTCCAGGCCGACGATCAGTTTTTGATCGATTGTCGATGCAAGCTCTAGTGAAACATCGCAAAAGGAGCGTGTTAACATGATCGGAAGAGGACGAGAGCTGCGTAGGGGCAGATGAGCGTCGCATAACACCCCCTACAGTTCTCCAGATCCGGATTATTGCCCGGGCCTTGGCGAAGTCTTGGTGCATTGATTGCTAAAATAAAGAAACAACCAATGAGTTTAAGAATGTACCGTGTAGCTTGTAGCTAACGGGTCGTGTCCACAAGGAGGGATGCGATGGAAGCTTTTCGATGAGTTGCTTAAAAACAAGGAATTTGTGTTCGTTTTTTAGGAAAAAGAGAATGGAAAGAAAAGAGATGAAAAAGAGAAATTTCAACTTTCAGAAAAGGATTTGGAGAAGGTGATTTGTAAAAAGCTTTAAGAGTTGTGATGTTGTTTTATAATATGAAATCAAATCTGGGCTCACTATCTTCCTACTCAATTGTTCATTCTTCTCTTAAAGTATTAAGTCCCTCAAGTTATCATTTGCAAAACTTAAAGTTGCTTTTTTTTTTAGAAAGCTTTAAGTAAAGCACATAAGATGCAGAAGGGTTGAGTCCTTTTTCTTCAAGAAAGAGTTGGAATCGGATATTAAAACATAAAGCGCGGAGAAACAAGAATGAATTAAAAACGATTCACAAGAAGTTCAAGAGAGAATGGTGAATTCAACTATCCATACCCATCCTCATGTGCCTTCAAGAACACTTTCAAAAAGAAAGGCTTTTAAGGGAGGCATGCATATGAGTCATCGGGACTTTTTCTTTTAAAAACAGAAGAGAAGAAAACAAAAGAGAGTCGATAGCTAGCCCAGAAAACCTTTTAGTTATCCATGAAAAACGAAGAAAACAATGACATAATATAAAGCATACCGTACTGCAAGTGAAAGAGAAATCGGCCCGACTTTTGTATTGCTGTCACTTCAACCGTCAAGTACAAGCTCTCAGTCCTCTCTCTCTCACAAGTTTATGAAACTGGACTACAACTTAAAAAGCAAGATTACAACTTTCTTTCTAGCTAACAATGAACCTAGATCCTAAGAAAATAAGTGCAAAATTTAATCCTAGTCTTCGCCCTTTTCTCTTTGTTGAAACCAGTATTTATAGGCAAAAACCTAAAAGAGAAGATCCCAGGAAGATTGGGGGAATCTCTTGGTCTGATGTATTTCCCGTATCTTCTTCTGATTTTCTTGTTTTTGCTTCAAAAGTTGACAAAACATCCTTTGATTGTGCTTGATTCAGGGAGGATTCTTCTCAACCTTCCTTATATGTCAAGATTTTGCCCTGATTTCTTCATCTTGATTCAGGGAGGATTCTTCTCAATCTTCCTTATATGCTAAGATTTTTTCCTGATTTCTTCAGCTTGATTCAGGGAGGATTCTTCTCAATCTTCCTTATATGCTAAGATTTTTCCCTGATTTCTTCATTTCAAATTTATTCTGAATTAATCAGAATTGGGTGGGCTTTTGGGCTTTATTTTTCTCTTTTCTTTCATTTAGCACTTGGGCCTACATTTAACAAAGAAAAAGAAGACTATTAATAGGATTTATTAGCTAAAAAGTATGGTAAGGTGACAATGTAAATGCAATATATGTGACTAATCACACCCCACACTTATCTTTTGCTCGCCCTCGAGCAAAACAACTAAACTATGCTAAGGATTATTAGACCACTTTCGCAGGTCACTCGATTGCACTGAGCATGTGCAACAAGCCGTTAAACCTCTAGGTTTCCCCTAGAGGACGAGTTTTGTCTCGTGAGGGTTTTCAGCGGATTACACCCACAAAATCCGAAATGAAAGAGAAAAAAGTTAGTATTTTCGAAAAGCATTTTTTTTTTTATAAAGGAGAAAATATTTGAAGTATATTTGTGAGAGCTTAAGTAATCTATAAGTTATAGGAATATCAAATCTTTCATTCCTAAACTTAGTCTCTATTCAAAAACATGTCATCAATTAAAGTGAGGAGTCAAATTGTACTTCTCATCTAGTCTATTAATTTACCCTGAGTCGTATGCACATCGTGATTGTGAAGTTTACTAAGGGTTCTTCAATATTAACTCCTATGCCTTATATTTATTTATTTATTTATTTTTTTTGTGAACTTTTATTCCTTAATTTCATTAGGCTTTCTAATCTGCCCATGTAACGAGCTTTCAGTCGGTGACACCCAAACCGGACGGTTTTAGGGCACCAGGTGAGAAAACACCCCTAAAGACCTAAACACCCGAGCAGATAAGGCCACGAAACCAAGGTTTTTATTTATACTATGTAACCCTTTTAGGCGTGAATACTTATGCTTCATGAGGCATAAATATCCAGCTTAATCAGAGGATACACATTATTTATACGAGGTACCCCTTTTATGCGTGAATATTTATGCTTCATGAGGCATAAATACCCAGCTTAATCAGAGAATACCCTTTTTTTTTTCAAACTTGTCTAATTATCTTTTGCATAAATACTAAGGCTTGCTTAGGCCAAAGCACCTAGCTACTCAACAATTAGACTTTTTTTTTTTATAAGGCATAAGAGTCTCTGTTTTCAAACCCTAAGTGTGTAAGTGTATTTTGTGTGCATATGTCATTAAGGTAAATATCAAGACTAAATTACTTTCCCAAATTTCTCCTGACCCTAAAAATCAAACAAGTTATTTTACTTCGACCAAGTGTAAGAAATCCTAATTATGATTCTCCTATTCCTTAAAATTGACTTAAATTCTTACAAAAAATATATCAAAATATTGTCTACCCTTTTCAAATTTATATATATATATATATATATATATATATATATATATATATTTATCAGCTATGTTAGAACCCTCCCCCACACTTATCTCATGCATTGTCCCCAATGTATGAAAGAAATGTATAATTGCATGAAATAAAATGGAAAGGAGGAAAGTTACTGATACACTGGGTCAAAAAGACCCATTACCGTTTCATCTACCGGCACCGATTCCAAGAAAGGTTTAAGGCGTTGACCATTTACCTTAAAGTCATTTCCATTCTTGGGGTCACTGATCTCAACTGCGCCGTGTGGAAACACGGTCTTTACAATGAATGGCCCAGTCCATCGTGATTTCAATTTTCCTGGGAAAAGATGAAGCCTAGAATTGTAGAGCAAGACTTTTTGACCAGGGACAAAGATTTTTCTTATGATGTGCTTGTCATGAAAAATCTTCACTCTATCTTTAGTGATCCTAGCATTTTCATAGGCCTCATTTCTCAATTCCTCTAATTCGGAAATTTGTAATTTCCGAAGGTCACCGGCCTTAGTCAAATCGAAATTCAACTGCTTGATTGCCCATAAGGCTCGGTGCTCTAACTCAACGGGCAAGTGACAAGGTTTGCCATAGACTAACCTATAGGGAGACATTCCTAAAATCGTCTTGAAAGCGGTCCTGTAGGCCCATAGAGCATCTACAAGTTTTAAGGACCAATCTTTCCGGTTTTGGTTCACAGTTTTCTCCAATATAAGTTTGACTTGTCTATTTGAAACCTCAACTTGCCCACTAGTTTGAGGATGATATGGTGCGGACAACTTGTGAGTTATGGCATACTTTCGCATAAGGGCTTCAAAAGATTTATTGCAAAAGTGGGTGCCATTATCACTGATGATAGCACGAGGGGTTCCGAAGCGGGAAAAAATGTTCTCTCTCAAAAACTTTATGACAACTTTGTTATCATTAGTTTTACAAGGAATGGCTTCTACCCACTTGGACACGTAGTCCACAGCAACCAATATGTATTGGTTCCCAAATGAGTTAGGAAATGGACCCATAAAGTCGATGCCCCAAACATCAAAGAGTTCTATTTCTAGAATCGGGTTGAGGGGCATCATATTTCGATGTGAGATCCTACCTACCATTTGGCATCTAGGGCACGTCTTGCAATAATCATAGGCATCCTTGAACAGAGTGGGCCAATAAAACCCGCTTTGTAGCACCTTTTCAGCAGTCTTGCGGGGACCAAAGTGTCCACCGCATGCAAGTTCGTGACAGAAGGACAGAACACTCCTAACCTCCTCATCGGGAATGCATCTCCTAATAATTTGGTCGGAACAGTACTTGAAAAGATACGGTTCCTCCCAAAAGAAATACCGGACTTGGGATAAGAACCGGTAAACTTCATTTTTGGACCAATGAGACGGAGTTTGGTTTGTGACTAAGTAATTCACTATATCAGCAAACCAAGGTTCCCTAGAGATAGCTAAGATATGTTCATCAGGAAAATCCTCATTGATGGGTAATTCGTTGCATGGAGAATTGGGAATCCGTGAGAGATGGTCAGCAACGATATTTTCTACACCTTTCTTGTCTCGAATTTCGAGATCAAATTCTTGAAGAAGGAGGATCCAACAAATGAGTCGGGCCTTGGCATCCTTCTTCATCATGAGATACCTAAGTGCAGAATGATCGGTGAAGATGGTAGTTTTGGACCCTAGTAGGTAGGGACGAAACTTCTCTAAGGCAAACACTACTGCCAAGAATTCCTTCTCGGTCGTAGTGTAGTTCAGTTGAGCGTCATTGAGAGTCCTACTAGAGTAGTAGATCACATGCTGCTTGTTATCAATACGTTGTCCTAGGACAGCGCCTATGGCAAAATCAGAAGCATCGCACATAATCTCAAACGGCTTAGACCAATCCGGAGCAGATATGATTGGTGCAGAAATCAGCTCTCTCTTAAGCTTCTCCTAAGAAGTGATGCAGTCAGCATCGAACGTGAAGGACACATCCTTAGCTAACAGATTAGTCAAGGGCCTAGCAATTTTGCTAAAATCTTTGATAAATCTACGGTAGAAACCAGCGTGTCCTAGGAAGGATCTAATGTCCTTAACGCATTTGGGCATGGGAAGCTTAGCAATAACCTCGATTTTGGCTCTATCCACTTCTATTCCTTTCTTGGATATTTCATGACCCAAGACAATTCCATGTTTCACCATGAAGTGGCATTTCTCCCAGTTTAGTGTCAAATGTTTTTCAGCACAGCGTTGGAGGACGAGTTCAAGATGGTGGAGACATTGAGTGAATGAATCTCCGTAGATGGAGAAATCATCCATGAAGATTTCTAAGAAGCGCTCTACCATATCAGAGAAAAGACTCAACATGCAACGTTGAAACGTTGCTGGGGCATTGCATAAGCCGAATGGCATTCGACGATAAGCAAACGTCCCAAATGGATATGTGAACATAGTCTTCTCTTGGTCCTCAGGAGCGATAGGGACCTGGTTATAGCCCGAGTAACCGTCCAAGAAGCAGTAGTACTCGTGACCCGCTAAACGTTCAAGCATCTGATCAATGAAGGGAAGTGGAAAATGGTCCTTACGAGTTGCAGCATTCAGTTTCCTATAGTCAATGCAAACTCGAATCTTCGTGGGAAGTCGAATTTGAACCAACTCTTTGTTCTCGTTTTCCACAACGGTGAAACCAGATTTCTTTGGGACCGCGTGGACAGGACTGACCCATTGGCTATCCGAAATGGGATAAATTATCCCATTGTCTAAGAGTTTTATGATTTCAGCATGAACAACCTCTTGCATAATAGGGTTTACCTACGCTGCGGGTCTCTCTTGGGTGTGGCGTCTTCATTGAGATGGATGCGGTGTTGAACGATGGTTGGACTTAATCCCTTAATATCAGTCATAGTCCACCCGATGGCTTCCTTATGTTTCCTTAGAATATCTTTCAAATCTTTTTCTTCCCCGTCATTTAAATGAGAGGCAATGATGACGGGAAAGGTCTCTTGTTCGCCTAGATAGGCATACTTGAGATGCGCAGGAAGGGCTTTCAATTCTAAGGAAGAGGCAGGCTCACTAGAAGGACTAGTCAAATCTGTTGGCTCCATTGTAGGTGAAATTGGGTTTGAAGCCCAATTTACGGCAGAGTCTACCACCTGATCGAGATTAAAGTCATCAGACTCTAACTCGAAGTCAATCTCCATTTCTGATTCCAATTCTTCTCCGTGTTCACTTGTCAAGTTCTCAATTTGGTTTACTTCAAAAGTTTGGTCCTCGATGTCACGGGGTTGTTTTCCTAGATGGAAGACATTGACTTCTCTAGTCATGTCTCCAAAGGTTAACCTCATAGACCCATTCCTGCAATTGATGATGGCATTAGCAGTGGCAAGGAATGGTCGACCTAGGATGACCGGAGTTTGAGCCCTACGATTGGAGTTGGACACAGGTTGTGTCTCCAAAACTATGAAATCGACAGGGTATATGAACTCTCCTACCCGAATCAGGACATCGTTAATTTCCCCTTTTGGAACTTTAACAGAACGGTCAGCCAGTTGGATGGTGACTCGAGTTGGACTAAGGTCACCCAACCCGAGTTGTTGATAAACAGAGAATGGAAGCAAGTTGATACTTGCTCCCAAGTCAAGAAGTGCACGACTAATCTCGGCTTGTCCTATTATGCAGGCAATGGTGGGGCTACCTGGATCTTTGTACTTGACAGGGATAGGACCCGAAAATAGCTCACTAATATTAGTGGCTAGGAAGACTTTCTTAGGAACATTAGTCTTTCTCTTCTTGGTGCACATGTCCTTAAGAAACTTAGCATAGGAAGGAACTTGTTGGATGGCATCAAGAAGTGGCACATTTATCTTCACTTGGTTAAACATCTCGATTATCTTGTCCATGTGCGGGTTTTGCTTGTTGTTTTTCAGCCTATTCGGAAATGGTACTATAGGCTGGTGCACCTGGCTGGCTGACTTGTCTTTTTCAGACTCGTCCGAATTAGAAGAAATTGGATTGGATGAGGTGGAAGCTTGATTGTGGTTGTGCTGAATAGGATTGGTGGGTGTTGACACTTGATTATCAAATTTCTTTCCTGACCTCAATGTATGCACAGCATTACATTGATTGAATGAAGGATCCTCAGCCAGATGAGCTTGTTGGGAGTTCCTCGGATTGGTGATTGGCTGACTAGGCAGGGTACCCTTTTGTCTCTCATTTTGTGGGTTGGCCAGTTGACTCATTTGAACTTCTAGCCTCTGAATGGTTTGCATGAGAGAGTCTTGGTTTTTCATATATCTCTCCATGTTTCTCTCAAAGTCAGTCATTCTTCTTTCCAATTGAGGATTCTGGAAGGAGGATTGTGGAGCTTGGTTAGGAAAGTTCTGTTGATAATTTGGAAAGCTTGGTGGATGGTTGGGAGAATTATTATGGAAATTGGAGAAGTTGGGTTGATGATTGGAAGAATTGTTACCATGATGGAAGTGGTTAGCATGATTGAATCGTGAATTGTCATTGTTGTTCTGGCTCCATGAGAAATTAGGGTGATTTCTCCAGCCGGGATTGTACGTTGGTGCGTAAGGATTGTTGTTCGGCCTTGAAAAAGCCGCATTCATCGGTTCGTGATAGGATTGCTGAGCCTGAAACACTGGGCATTCCTCGAATACATGGTTCATGGCTTGACAGTAAGTGCAGCCCGGGGTGGAAATTGGTTCGGGCTGACTTGATTGACTGGACTTGGTTCTTTCGTCTCTAGAGCTTCCAGTCTTCTAGCTAAATTAGCTAACTTAGCCTCATTAGCGATGGACGATTCTATGGAGTGGAGACCTCCTTTTGAAGAGATGGAGTTAGGATTCTTAGGGGTCTCACTCGCAGATTCCCATTGGATGGTTTTCTCAGCTAAATTTTCATACAAATCCCATCCCTCATCTTCATCTTTCTGCAAGAAACCCCCTTGGCACATACTTTCTAAGAGGGTTTTGGTGGAATAGTCTAAACCGTCATAGAGAATTTGGCATTGTCTCCATTTCTCTATTCCATGATGTGGACATTGGACAAGGAGGTCCTTAAAGCGTTCAAAGTACCTTCAGAACGGTTCACTAGGCTCTTGCTTGAATTGCATGATCGTCTTCCTAATGAGAGTGGTTTTATGGATAGGATAGAATTTCTTCAAGAAGACCTTGATGAAACTATCCCAAGATGTGATGGAACCGGCTGCTAAGCTGTAGAGCCACTTTTTTGCTAGGTCCTTAAGTGCAAACAGGATAAATCTCAACCTAATAGCATCGTCTACAAGGTGTGGGATTTTCATCATAAGACATACTTCCTCAAATTCTCTTATGAAGAAGTAGGCATCTTCGGACTCTAGACCATGAAATTTGGGGAGTGTGTTGATGAATTGAGGCTTGAGCTCGAAATTGTAGTCACCAACCGATGGAAGTGAAATGCACGATGGAAGTGAGGTCCTAATGGGGTAGAACCTATCCTGCAGTGATGTGGATTGAGCCATTACCGGATCTGGTCTTGGTTCAAACTTAGGTGGTGATGTGTTCCTTGTCAACCTAGATGAATTGGGGTCTCTCGACCACACTTGCATACACAAACACAATCACAATCACAACAAGTTCAAACAGCAGTCAACAATAAAATCAACCAAGCCTAGTCTAAGGTATCTTTGACCTAGACAACTCCTAACTGGTTGATTGTCCATAAGAGGTAGAATGTAGACCTTGACCACAAGCTAATCAGCCAGGTCAGGGCAAGATTGGTGGGAGGTTTTCCGTCAAAAGACGTTCCTTAATTAAGTAACCACCAATCTTCGGGCTTTCGGCCCTCAATCCCTTTCCTTGACACTGATTTTATAGGAGTCAATTTCCAACACTTTTCCTCTTTAAGATAATCTCCTATTGAGTTCGAGATGTCCCTAAGGCCAACGTCTATCAAATTTTAATTAGGCTTAGGTTGTGCGTGCTTGGAGATGGTTTGTGGGCTAAGGAAGGGTAATGACTTCCCCACCTTATCTTGATTTGGGTTTTGCCCTTAGAATTGATTCGTGCAAGTGTGCAAGATATAGGAAAGTAGCATTCAAAAGCAAAATCACCCAAGAATGTTTCCTAAACTATATGCTATGCATACATACCTTGTCTCCAGCTCTCTTCAACAGTAAAGTAAAAGAATTGAAAAGACTTGTGCCTAGAATGCAAATGTCTAATCAATTTTTAACTTTCAACGAATATTTTACTGTTGACTTAAAAAAAAAGGGATGTTGGATAGAAACACTAGCACAAATATGACATATAAAAACTAAAGTTTTTGCGAGCAATATGTCCTGCAAAACAAAGTTTTTAGTAGTCCCAAAAAAATTTCAGATTTGCAAAGCAATTTCTTGAAATTCTGTTTCCTACTTTCGAGAGTAGGGGCACAGAATTTTCAAGTCTTCTTGGCAAAGCTTGAATGCTAGATCTTGGTCTTCGAGTCCCTGAAACAAACACACAAAAGTTGTTAAAACAACTACACCGTTCCCTCCCCGGCAACGGCGCCAAAATTGATTGCTAAAATAAAGAAACAACCAATGAGTTTAAGAATGTACCGTGTAGCTTGTGGCTAACGGGTCGTGTCCACAAGGAGGGATGCGATGGAAGCTTTTCGATGAGTTGCTTAAAAACAAGGAATTTGTGTTCGTTTTTTAGGAAAAAGAGAATGGAAAGAAAAGAGATGAAAAAGAGAAATTTCAACTTTCAGAAAAGGATTTGGAGAAGGTGATTTGTAAAAAGCTTTAAGAGTTGTGATGTTGTTTTAATATAAAATCAAATCTGGGCTCACTATCTTCCTACTCAATTGTTCATTCTTCTCTTAAAGTATTAAGTCCCTCAAGTTATCATTTGCAAAACTTAAAGTTGCTTTTTTTTTAGAAAGCTTTAAGTAAAGCACATAAGATGCAGAAGGGTTGAGTCCTTTTTCTTCAAGAAAGAGTTGGAATCGGATATTAAAACATAAAGCGCGAAGAAGCAAGAATGAATTAAAAACGATTCACAAGAAGTTCAAGAGAGAATGGTGAATTCAACTATCCATACCCATCCTCATGTGCCTTCAAGAACACTTTCAAAAAGAAAGGCTTTTAAGGGAGGCATGCATATGAGTCATCGGGACTTTTTCTTTTAAAACAGAAGAGAAGAAAATAAAAGAGAGTCGATAGCTAGCCCAGAAAACCTTTTAGTTATCCATGAAAAACGAAGAAAACAACGACATAATATAAAGCATACCGTACTGCAAGTGAAAGAGAAATCGGCCCAACTTTTGTATTGCTGTCACTTCAACCGTCAAGTACAAGCTCTCAGTCCTCTCTCTCACAAGTTTATGAAACTGGACTACAACTTAAAAAGCAAGATTACAACTTTCTTTCTAGCTAACAATGAACCTAGATCCTAAGAAAATAAGTGCAAAATTTAATCCTAGTCTTCACCCTTTTCTCTTTGTTGAAACCAGTATTTATAGGCAAAAACCTAAAAGAGAAGATCCCAGGAAGATTGGGGGAATCTCTTGGTCTGATGTATTTCCCGTATCTTCTTCTGATTTTCTTGTTTTTGCTTCAAAAGTTGACAAAACAGCCTTTAATTGTGCTTGATTCAGGGAGGATTCTTCTCAACCTTCCTTATATGCCAAGATTTTGCCCTGATTTCTTCATCTTGATTCAGGGAGGATTCTTCTCAATCTTCCTTATATGCTAAGATTTTTTCCTGATTTCTTCAGCTTGATTCAGGGAGGATTCTTCTCAATCTTCCTTATATGCTAAGATTTTTCCCTGATTTCTTCATTTCAAATTTATTCTGAATTAATCAGAATTGGGTGGGCTTTTGGGCTTTGTTTTTCTCTTTTCTTTCATTTAGCACTTGGGCCTACATTTAACAAAGAAAAAGAAGACTATTAATAGGATTTATTAGCTAAAAAGTATGGTAAGGTGACAATGTAAATGCAATATATGTGACTAATCATGCATGAAGAAGGTGTCTTCCCAAACACCAGATCTAGGGTTGCAATATCCTATACTTATGAACAGCCATCTTCCTCAACTACAGTAACCTCACCAGAGCTAATGAAAGGATCAGTCCAATGGTCGATGAAGGGAACGAAGACAGTGGGTATGCCTAAAATTATTTTTACCACTTCATGGTAAAACATGAAATTGTCTTGGGTCATGAAATCTCCAAGAAAGGAATTGAAGTGGATAGAGCCAAAATCGAGGTTATTGCTAAGCTTCCCATGCCCAAATGCGTTAAGGACATTAGATCATTCTTAGGATACGCTGGTTTTTACCGAAGATTTATCAAGGATTTTAGCAAAATTGCTAGACCCTTGACTAATCTGTTAGCTAAGAATGTGTCCTTCACTTTCGATGCTGAATGCATAAACTCTTGGGAGAAGCTTAAGAGAGAGCTTATTTCTGCACCAATCATTTCTGCACTGAATTGGTCTAAGCCGTTCGAAATCATGTGCGATGCTTCCGATTTTGCCATAGGTGCTGTCCTAGAATAACGCATTGATAACAAGCAGCATGTGATTTACTACTCTAGTAGGACTCTCAACGATGCTCAATTGAACTACACTACAACTGAGAAGGAATTCTTGGCAGTAGTGTTTGCCTTAGAGAAGTTTCGTCCCTACCTACTAGGGTCCAAAACCACCATTTTCACCGATCATTCTGTGCTTAGGTACCTCATGATGAAGAAGGATGCCAAGGCCCGACTCATTCGTTGGATCCTCCTTCTTCAAGAATTCGATCTTGAGATTCGAGATAAGAAAGGCGTAGAAAATATCGTTGCTGACCATCTCTCACGGATCCCTAATTCTCCATGCAACGAATTACCCATAAATGAGGATTTTCCTGATGAATATCTCTTAGCTATCTCTAGGGAACCTTGGTTTGCGGATATAGTGAACTACTTAGTCACAAACCAAACTCCATCTCATTGGTCCAAAAATGATGTATACCGGTTCTTATCCCAAGTCCGGTATTTCTTTTGGGAGGAACCGTATCTTTTCAAGTACTGTTCTGACCAAATCATTAGGAGATGCATTCCCGATGAGGAGGTTAAGAGTGTTCTATCTTTTTGTCGCGAACTTACATGTGGTGGACACTTTGGTCCCTGCAAGACTGCTGAAAAAGTGCTACAAAGCGGATTTTATTGGCCCACTTTGTTCAAGGATGCTTATGAATTTTGCAAGACGTGCCCTAGATGCCAAATGGTAGGAAGGATTTCAAAACGAAATATGATGCTCCTCAACCCAATTCTAGAAATAGAACTCTTTGATGTTTGGGGCATCGACTTTATGGGTCCATTTCCTAATTCATTTGGGAACCAATACATATTGGTTGCTGTGGATTATGTGTCCAAGTGGGTAGAAGCCATTCCTTGTAAAACTAATGATAACAAAGTTGTCATAAAGTTTTTGAAAGAGAACATTTTTTCACGCTTCGGAACCCTCGTGCTATCATCAGTGATAATGGCACTCACTTTTGCAATAGATCTTTTGAAGCTCTTATGCGAAAGTATGCCATAACTCACAAGTTGTCCACACCTTATCATCCTCAAACCAGTAGGCAAGTTGAGGTTTCAAATACACAAGTCAAGATTACCTTGGCGAAAACTGTGAACCAAAACCAGAAAGATTGGTCCATCAAACTTGTAGATGCTCTATGGGCCTACAGGACCGCTTTCAAGCGATTCTAGGAATGTCTCCTTATAGGTTAGTCTATGGCAAACCTTGTCACTTGCCCTTATGGGCAATCAAGCAGTTGAATTTCGACTTGACTAAGGTCAGTGACCTTCGAAAATTACAAATTTTTGAATTAGAGGAATTAAGAAATGAGGCCTATGAAAATGCTAGGATCACTAAAGATAGAGTCAAGATTTTTCATGATAAGCACATCATAAGAAAAACTTTGTCCCTGGACAAAAAGTCTTACTCTATAATTCTAGGTTTCATCTTTTTCAAAAAAATTGAAATCAAGATGGACTGGGCCATTTGTTGTAAAAACCGTGTTTTCACACGGTGCAGTTGAGATCAGTGACACCAAGAATGGAAATGACTTTAAGGTAAATGGTCAACGCCTTAAACCTTTCTTGGAATCGGTGCCGGTAAATGAAACGGCTATGGGTCTTTTTGACCCAGTGTATCGGTAACTCTTCCTCTTTCCTATTCTATTTCATGCATATATACATTTCTTTCATACATTGGGGACAATGCATGAGATAAGTGTGGGGGAGGGTTCTAACATGACTGATATAAAAAAAAAATTTTTGAAAGGTTAGAACAATATTTTGATATATTTTGTAAGAAATTAAGTCAATTTTAAGGAATAGGAGAATCATAATTAGGATTTCTTACACTTGGTCAAAATAAGATAACTTGTTTAATTTTAGGGTTAGGAAGAAAATTTGTGAAAGTAATTTAGTCTTGATATTTACCTTGATGAAATATGCACACTAAATACACTTACACACTTAGGTTTTAAAAACAGAGACTCTTATGCCTTATAAAAAAATATATATTATGAAAAAGAAAAAATATATAAACAAATCTAATTATTGATTAGCTAGGTGCTTTGGCCTAAGCAAGCCTTAGTATTTATGTAAAAGATAATTAGATGAGTTTGAAAAAAAATATACAAATCCTCTAATTAAGCTGGGTTTTTATGCCTCATGAAGCATAAGTATTCACGCCTAAAAGGGGTACATCTTATAAATAAAAACCTTGGTTTCGTGGCCTTATCTACTCGAGTGTTTAAGTTCTTAGGGGTGTTTTCTCACCCGGTGCCCTAAAACTATCCGGTTTGGGTGTCACCGACTGAAGGCTCGTTACATGGGCAGATTAGAAAGCCTAATGAAATTGAGGAATAAATTCCACTAAAAATAAATAAGGCATAGGAGTTAATGTTAAAGAACCCTTAATCAACTTCACAGTCACGATGGTGCATACGACTCAGGGTAAGTTAATAGACTAGATGAGAAAAACAATTTGACTCCTTACTTTGATTAATGACATGTTGTTGAATAAAGACTAAGTTTAGGAATGAAAAAATTGATATTCCTATAACTTATAGATTACTTAAACTCTCACAAATATACTTCAAATATTTTCTTCTTTAAAAAATGCTTTTCGAAAATACTAACCTTTTTTCTCTTTCTTTATGGATTTTGTGGGTGAAATCCACTGAAAACCCTCACGAGATAAAACTCGTCCTCTAGGGGTAATCTAGAGGTTTAACGGCTTATTGCACATGCTCAGTGCAATCGAGTGACCTGCGAAAGTGGTCTAATAATTGATTAGAATTAGTCAGATGTTTTGCTCGAGGGCGAGCAAAAGATAAGTGTGGGGGTGTGATTAGTGACATATATTGCATTTACATTGTCACCTTACCATACTTTTTAGCTAATAAATCCTATTAATAAGTCTTCTTTTTCTTTGTTAAATGTAGGCCCAAGTGCTAAAAGAAAGAAAAGAGAAACAAGCCCAAAAGCCCACCAAATTCTGATTTAATTCAGAATAAATTCGAAATCAAGGAATCAGGGCAAAATCTTGGCATATCAAGAGGTTGAGAAGAATCCTCCCTGAATCAAGCGGTCGAAGCCACACAATCAAAGACTATTTCGTCAACTTTTGGAGCAGAAACAAGAAAACCAGAAAAGATACGAGATATTCACCAAAACAGGAGATCCATCCAACTGGGTGTGGCCATCTGGCCACACCAAGGCCGCGGAAACGCGGCCCAAGCCGCGTTTTCACGGCAAGTAGAGTCAGTTGGGGAGCGTTTGCTCCCCCAATCTTCCCGGGATCCTCCCCTTTTGGTTTTTCCCTATAAATACTGGTTTCAGCAAAGCAAAATGGAGCGAAGACTAGGATTAGAATTTGTGTTTATTTTCTAAGGATTTAGGTTCTTTGTTAGCTAGCACAAAAGTTGTATTCTTGTTTTTTAATTTGTAGTCCAGTATCAATACTTGTGAGAGAGAGAGGAATTGAGTGCTTGTACTTGAAGATTGAAGTGACATCAATACAAGAATCGAGCTGCTTTTTCTTCCACTCGTATTACGGTATGGCTTGCATTAGTTATTTGCTTTCTTCTTTGTTTTCCATGAGTAACTAAAACGGTTTTCTGGGCTCACTATTGCAACTCTCTCTAGTTCTTCTTCTCTTCTGATTTTAAAGAAAAAGACCCAATGAATCATTTGCATGCCTTACTTAAAGCCTTTCTTCTTGAAAGTGTTCTTGAAGCACATGAGGATGGGTTTGGATTGTTGAACTCTCACTTCTTTCATGAACATTTCTTGAACTGTTTTTATTTCATTCTTGCTTCTTTGCGCTTGATGATTTAATATTCGATTCTAAATGATTTTTCAAAGAAAAGAGTGAACTCTCCCAACCATCTTATGTGCTTTGCTTCAAACTTTCTAAAAATCAACTTTAAGTTTTGCCTATGATCAATTTGAGGCATTTAGGATTTCAATAGAAGAATGAATACTTGAGTAGTGAGATAGTGAGCCCAGATTTTCTTCCTTATTATAATCAACAAAACAAAATTTCAAACTTTTTAATCACCTTCTCCCAAGCCTTTTCTAAAGTTGCGATTTCTCTTTTAATCATTTCTTTCTTTCCATTCTCTTTCCATTAAAAAACAAACACAATTCTTTATTTTTAAACGAATCACCGAAAAGCTTCCATCGCATTCCTCCTCGTGGACAAGACCCGTTAGCCACAAGCTACACGGTAAAATCTTAAACTCTTTGATTGTTCTTTCATTTTAGCAATCATTCGGCAACAGTCAGCTCAGTACAGACGGATAGAGTATCTGTAAATATGGCAGATAACGGTAATGATGACCTTCGTCGACGGTTGGAAGCTCAGGAACATACTTCCAAGACCCAGCAAGAAGCTTTGGACAATATCCAACAGATGCTCGCTTAACTCCTCAATAACTGGAATAACAATGATACCGGGAGTAACCATGATGAGGAAGAACATCTTAGCAATGAACAACCAAAGACTGAGAAGTCAAAGGAGAGTTCTTCTTTAGACGCTGAAGTTCTTAAGGGCATCTAGGCTCAAATTGTGTCCCTAGCTCAAAAGGATGAACTAAAGAAAGTAGGGACAGTCCGTCCTTACCCGCTGGAATGGGATTCAGTACCATACCCACCAAGGTTCAAACCACCAACGTTACATACGTATGATGGTAAGAGGTCGCCAAATCAGCACATCTACTATTTCCGATCTCAGACCGGTAATGTTATAGACAATGATGCTATCATGGTCAGACTGTTCATTGGCACCTTGAAGGGGGTAGCATTTGACTGGTTCCGAAGTCTCCCTCTGGGCTCTGTCAATTCCTAGATCGACCTAGAAACCTGATTTCTTTCTCGTTTTTATGAGGACAATACTGAGGTAACCATGGACAAACTCCTCTCTACCGAATAGAAGAAGGGCAAATCTGTCCGTGACTACATCGAGCGGTTCAGAAACTTATCTCTGATGTGCCCAGCAGGGATCCCATTACCCATGCTCTTACAGACGTGCAAGCACAACTTCTTAGACCAAGTAGAAATTCGTATGGGAGCTGTCAAAGCCCATACCTGAAAAGAACTGGTCGAGCAAGCTGAGATAGCCGAAAAGTCGGCTAAAAGGTTCGAACCATCCACCCCTAAAGGCAAATGGGGTATGAATAATAAAGGACGTGGCGACATGGCACATTCTTCTCAAGCCAAAGGGAAAGAGACTATGTCCGTCGAATTATCAGGGGATGTTCAGTCGAAGGCCAAGAAGAGCGGCTTCAATAATCAGGAGTCTAAGTTTCCTCCGAAGCAGTACTCCTTCAAAGACGATCAGGTGGTCACAATATTTCATTTACTCCACAAAGGGAATAAATTGAAGCTGCCAGATGCTCGGCATCCTAATGAAATAGGACGCACGAACGATCCCAAATATTGTCTCTTTCACAGGATGATTCATCATCCTATTGACAAGTGCTTTGTCCTCAAGGACAGAATTCAAGCTTTAGTCGACGCCGGAGTCCTGACGCTGAAGTCAGAACAAAAGAAAGTCACTGCAAACATGGTGACCCTCGAATTCGACAAAACCCTAAAGGTCACAGTTCCTGACGGGACTTATCCAATCCCTGTACTACAGCTGGAAGTCAAGCATCCTCCAGCTAAAACTCAAGGGAGTTAGGGTCTTGTTCCCTTGACACTGGAGACAGGAGAAATCATGTGGATACACCCGGACCTTGTCCAAGACGAACAATGGGATTCAAAGAAGTCCAAGTCGAAGGGCAAATATTACAATGTCATCTCCATCCTACCAGATGACGGTAACCTCACAACAGCTTCTCTCAGCGATTATGAAGGAGAAAAGCACGCTTCCACAACGCGAGCTGACGTACCTCAGCCAACAGGTACTCGATCCGAAAAATCATATTTAAAAACAGTATGAGAAAGCTACTGACGAGACACAATAACAGACGATATCAATACAAATGCCAGCACCCACTTCAGTCCCAACCAAAGGAGAGGAGAAGCCAAGGGAAGTCCGGTTCGACCATGTCCTGAAGAAGCCTTCAGGCCCAGGGCTTGACACGCCCTTTCGTTTTGACATATTGGCCTAGCTGGCTAATATCCCGGCTCGTATTACCATACACAAGCTCCTTCGTCTCTCAAAAGAGACAAGAGAAGCACTCAGAGATGCACTAGCTAATTCAGAATCATTCCTGATGTATATGCCAGAAATCCCTAAAGATGACGCTCAGTCTTTTTGTCCTGAATGCCATCATGTACAATCAAAGGTACCTGCTATTACTTTCATAGAGGAAGATATACTTCTCAAGGATAACAAGCACGATCGACCTTTGTACTACACCGGATACATCGGTTTAACATGTATTGAAAGGGTATAGGTTGATCCGGGGTCTGCACTTAGCACATCCCCAAAAGGCTCCTCTACTTCCTCGGTATACCACTATATAGGTTGTCTGAACCACTACAATAATATACGATTTTAATGCCGGAAGTAGTCATCCACTTGAGAAAATTCGACTCCGTTGCCGGATTGGGAGCCTGAAGTCAGAAGTGACGTGCTATGTCATTGACGCCGACACGTCATACAACTTGTTACTTGTGACTCGGACGACCGTGGATTCACGCCAACTGGATCGTTCCCTCCACTCTGCACCAGTGCTTCAAATATGTTGAAGATGATGCAACACTACGAACTGTCTTCGCTGAGAAGCAACCATTCAAAGGGGTAAAAATTACTTTACTGACGCTCTTCTGTATCAAGAGACCGGTGAAACATTAAAAGAATCATTGCCGATGATGATGACAGCGGCAATGAGGCGAATGCAGAATCTGAAGTAGACATGCCAGCCATTTTGATTGGTGAACCGATTATAGCATGTCTTAATAATCCCCAATGTAACACTCCTTCTGAGGATGAAGGCGAATGGGTAATTAATGATAATATTTCTTTTGATTATCCTGTGAGTGTTGGGTTGTTTAAATCCGTTACGGACAGCTCTCTGCACATGCCTTTACATAAATCAAGTGCATCCAGTATACCCATGGAATCTATAGAAGGGGCCGTGTTAGTGATCCCTCCATCCAAAGAAGGTCAGTTACCAATAATATTCGGTAAAGCCCAACCACGAGGGTCTACAACCGCAGTTTCAAGTTCAGACTCAGACACCTCATAATTTTTCCATTATGCACGACTGGTGCACCATATGATGAAGAAAATGGGGTACAACATGAAGATGGGAAGGGTTTAAATTTCAGAAAAGAAAGACGTAGTTTGCTGCGTAACTTTGTGCCAAGAGGAAAACCTGCAAATTACTATGATAATACACGCAGGGGTTGGGATACGTTACACCCACACCACCAACAACGGTTTAGTCCAGGGATGACAAACCGATCCCATCACATTCTGCCTCTTCCTCCGAGTGGGACTCAGATGTCAGTGTGGGAATGATGTTCGAGAATCTCATCGTTAATATGACTTCAAGCAGTAAATTAGAGCCAGCGGAAGCTACTGATGAGGAACCATGGGCTCAGCAATTAGATCTCTAATGGGAAACCGATTCAACAGCGTGAACCGCCTACTGAAGACAAGGTGATCCAGGTCAACTGGGTTGTCAAGATCACCCTAAACCCATCTTTATGAGTGAAAGCTTATCACTTATGAAAAAAGAAGAATTAATAGTACTCGTGAAGGAATATATAGACGTCTTTGCATGAACTACGAAGACATGCCCGGACTTGATCCACAAGTAGCTATGCATCGTCTGAATATCAAACCTGACGCCAAGCAGTCAAGCAGCAACAACGTCGGTTTCGTCCGAACATTATGGAGGCTATTAAAGTCGAAGTTCATTGCATCTGGCTTCATACGGGAGGAACAGCATCCAGATTGGGTTGCTAATATCGTTTCGTCCTCAAGAAGAATGGGAAAATACGGATCTGCATCGACTACCGTGATCTCAATACAGCTTGTCCTAAAGACAAATTCCCACTGCCCATCACCGATGTCATGATTGACAATACCTGTGGATTTGAAAGAATGTCTTTCATGGACGGTTTTTCCAGGGTAAATCAGATTAAGATGTATCCCGACGACGAGAAGCATACTTCGTTCGAACACATTTGGGGGTATACTGCTACATTGTGATGCCCTTCGGACTAAAGAATGCCGGAGCAACCTATCAGCGGGCAATGAACACAATTTTTCGCGATCATCTCCGAAAAATGGTAGAATGCTATGTCGACGACATTGCTGTCAAAAGCCGCAATAAGAATGACCATCTTTGTGACTTGAGAACAATGTTCGACATAATGCGGGGTCATCAACTGAAGATGAATCTGACAAAATCCTTCCTGAGGGTTTCGAGTGGCAAGTTTCTTGGGTTTATTGTTACATCAAAAGGAATTCAGCTTGACCCAGACAAAGTCAAGGCCATTCAGAGCATGCACCTACCTAAGAATCTCAAAGAACTCAGAGGTTTGCAAGGTAGACTGGCTTATATTAAAATATTCATCGCAAATCTCTCAGGCCGTTGTCAACCATTCACCCGACTCATGAAAAAGGGTGTTTCCTTTGTATGGGATCAAGCTTGTCAGGAAGCTTACGAGGATATCAAGAGATATCTCACAAACCTCCAGTCTTGCTAGCTCCCACATTAGGGAAACCATTCCTGCTTTATGTGAAAGCTATGGACCATTCTCTTGGAGCCTTGCTTGCTCAAAAAATGACAATGGTCACGAACAGGCTATTTATTATCTGAGCAGGACTCTGATAGGGGCGGAATCTCGCTATAATTCTATTGAGAAGGAGTGCTTAACTCTTGTCTTTGTCGTTCAGAAGACACGACATTATTTGGTTGGCCAAACCATACATGTCATTTCCAGAGTGAATCCTTTGCGTCTTCTCATGACAAAGCAGGATCATTAAATTCAAGATTAGCTAAGTGTGCAGTTCTTTTGTCTCAATACGACATGCTCTTTATCCCTTAAAAGGCGGTTAAAGGCCAGGCCCTTGCAGAGTTCTTGGCTGCTCATTCGATTCCGGAAAACTCAAAACTTCATGAAGATATTTCAGATGAAGTCTTCGAATCCAATGTAACTTCAGAGAATGAAGTATGGCAGATGTTCTATGATGGAGCATCACGATAAGCCCTAAAGGCAGGATCATTGCCGGCGTGGGGGTTGTGTTTTCTCTCTCCACAAAATATGTACTTCCTAGAGCATTTTCTTTGACGGAATCATGCTCCAATAATGTGGCAGAATACAATGCTCTACTTATTGGCCTTCAGCTCGCCCACGAAATGGGGGTACGCTACCTCGAAGCTTACGGCGATTCAAAATTGATTATCAATCAGGTTAAATGCGAATATGAGGTCCGTCACGAGGACTTGGTGCTTTATTATCACGCAGTCATCGAAATGGCTAATCTATTTGATGGATTTTACATCGGCACGTATCTCGATCTCAGAATACTAAGGCAGATGTTCTTGCTGCATTAGCAAGAATGCTAGCCTTGCCAGTCGACACCGAGTATAACCTTAAGTAGCGACTCGGCACCTCTGCCCTAAACATATGTTAAGAACCAGAGAGGTCTATAATATCTCGACGAATCTTGAGCCGAGAGATTGGCGATTTTCTTTCATCGACTATGCTCTACATGGTCTGCTGCCAGACAATCCTAAAGAAGCGGCATCTATCAGACGAAGGTCTCTCCGTTTTTACTAGATCCAACTCTGAAGACACTTTACCATCGCTCATACGACGGTATCCTCCTCCGTTGCCTTTCTAATTCTGAGGCACAGGAAGTGCTCAAAGAAGCACACGACGGCATATGCGGAGCTCATCAGCCAGGTCTAAAACTCAAGACAGATTGCACAGGCTTGGATATTATTGGCCAACCATGATAGCCGACGCCATCCAGTATGCGCGAAGGTGTAAAGCTGCCAAATACATGCGGACTTCATACACCAGCCC
>JAVJIF010007235.1:0-206760 GCA_038442645.1 Agave tequilana
GGGAGATGGAGGAGCAAACGCTCCCCCTAACTCCACAACCAAGCCGCAGAAATGCGGCTTTGGCCGCGTTTCTGCGGCATGGTGTGGCCAGGTGGCCACACCCTGTCGGGGGGTTCCCCGGGTTCTCGTTCTGTCTTTATCTTGGGTTGGATTTGCAGTTTAGCTCCGAGATTTTGAAGAAATGACCGTTGATCTTTGCTTCAACCGATCGATCTGAGAGGTTCTTCTCAACCAGTTTTCAACCTCTTGATTTTGCCCTGATTCACTGAGTTCGAATTAATTCTGATTTAATTCAGAATTTGTGTGGGCTTTTGGGCTCATTTCTCTTCATCTCCTTAAGGAATGGGCCTGCAAATAAATTAAACATTAAATTAAGACAATGCAGATTTATTCTATAATAAGTATGAAAAATATGATACTAAATATGCAACATTAGCGACCAATCATCTTTCTATTTAAATCTATTTCTTACCATCAACATCCCTTTTATCCAAGCAAATTATAGAGAAGATCGTTCCGAAAAGCTTCTATCGCATTCCTCCCTGTGGATTCGACCGCATAGCCCTTGCTACCGTGGATATATTGTGGAAGACAGAGTCTCGCATCCATCCAGATAACATCATTCTAACCATTAACTATATCTCTGTGTTTTTCCTCAATCAAATTTTGGCGTCATTGTCGGGGAGGAACGGTACGATATTCTCTAAAAAAACTAATTATTTATTTTTCTATTTGTAGTATCTGATAACAGGAAAATTAGCTACATCTAAGGACATATAGCAACTCTGTACCTCTGCCCTAGAAGGCAGAGCAGCAGAGCCTACTATCTAGCTGTGCAATCCGCGGCTATAGTAGTGAACTACTAACTGAGTTTTCTACAGGTTGCTGAAAATTGAAAGTTCTATTTACTATTCCGTTAATTTTTCTCTGTGATCACCCTGCAAACTTTTAACTAATTAACAGTAACCTATTCGTTGAAAAATAAAAAAAATAGACTCTTGCATCATAGGCACGTGTCTATTTAATTTTTTAAATTTCTGTTGAAGAGTGCTGGAGACAAGGTACGTTCGCATTGCATATAGACTAGTAAGCACTCTTAGCTGATTTACTGCTTTTGAGTGAATATTTGTCTATTGCTTTACACGTGCACTAAATCACTTTAAGGGCATAACCCATAAATAACATAAGGTGGGGATTTCATCACCCTTCTTTAGCCCACAAATCATCTCCATTGCACTCATAACCCTAACCTTAAAAATAAAATTGACTAGATGCTGGCCTTAGATTAACTCGGACTCATTAGGAGATTGGCTGAAGGAGAAAGTTGTTCGAAATTAACTCTTGCCAAATCGGTGTCTAGGAAGGGGATTAAGGGCCGAAAGCCCGAAGGTTGTGGTAACTTAATTAAGGAACGTCTTTGACGGATAACCTCCCACCAATCTTGCCACCTACCTGGCCGATTAACTTGTGATAAGGTCGACAATATACCTCCTAAAGATAGTCTAAAGTTAGGAGTTGTCTAGGTCCAGGTTTATCCTAACTTAGGTTAGATTTTTTTCTTTTTCTTTTTCTTCTTTTTGTTTGTTTGCTTATTTGTTTTTCTTTGTTTGTGTGATATCACTTATAACAATAATTCTTCCATTTTAATGATAATTCATATTACACCCCTACCTCTTTTTCAGATATTACCAACCGGCATATCATAACTTTAACCAACCTAGTGTACCGGAGTGGTCTTATCCGAATGTGTATAACCCATGTCCCCCATCTTATGACCATAATTTCCACAACAATTTCAACTCTTCACAGAGTCCATGGGGATTCGCCTCCCCGAGTCCAATTTTCAACCAACTTATCCTCCTTATCCACCTTGTCCACAATATTTCCAAGATTCATACTCAGTTCCACCAGTTCAAAATAGAAAACCATCAATCTTGGAAATGATGGAAATGAGTATGCATGAGTCCGAGCAATAATCACAAAATAGAAAACCATCAATCTTGGACATGATGATGCGTGAGTCCAAGCAACAATCACAGAATCTGATCGACTCACAATTTCACCACGAATTTCACAACAACACTTCATCTTTTCAAGTCCAATCACAACAAAATGTTGAACCAATAGACTATGAAAAGGTGCTTGAAGCCATGACTCAGGCTAAAATCGCTCATGATCATGACATAGATCTAATGGTCCAAACTCTCCATTCTCACCGTTTGACCATTTCTGATGTCGCTAACCATTCTGTTAGAGCCGAAGAGTCATCTGTTTTGGAAAAAAAGATTCTATTTTAGTACAATCATTTGAACTTGCCCAAACTCTAAATTTTGAAAATGACATTGACCGTTTGGCAAGTTTTTCCTTTTCTGAAATAGAACTTGGGAAGAATATGATCATAAACCTCAACTTAGTGATTCAATTCTACTTCCTGATTCAATAATGACTCTGGTGTCTTCACCTGATTTCAATCTTTTTCCTAAGTCAACAATGGATTCTGTGCCAATTCATAATGAAATTGAATCGTCCATCTTTGATGATCATCATATTGAACTTGACCAATTTCATACTTTTGAAAGTCCTATTGACAAATTGGCAAGTTCTCATTTTTATGAAATTGAACTCAATGAGATATGTGACCTTGATTCTCAAATTTATGATCGAGTTCAAATTCCCGAATCAAATTGACTCCTGTTTTGTTACCCGATTTAAGTAATATTTTAGAGTCAGTTTTGATTCCCACACCAATCATTCTTGAACTTGAATCACCAATATTAAGTCACATTCCATTGTGGAAAATGACTGTGGACTTGAGTTCAAACTTCTTGATTTGGACCACCTCCTGAACCAATCTCGACTCCTGAACCTTTACTTGATTTAAGTTACTTTCCTGAGTCGGTATTAGTTCCCGTACTTCCTATGTCCAAGTCAATTATTCTATCTTTTCACACTCCATTTTGGGACAAGGCGGTTGACAAAATTGACTCCGAAAATTATTATGAAATTTCAAAATTAGATGGGGTTAAATTTTTAATAAAAAATGTTCATACATACATCATTTTAGTGGGTTATATAAGAGAGATTTCTGGTGGGTTCCTCCAAACTCCACAAAAATTCGATTTGGCCGCATTTCGTGGACCAATTAGACCACCACCGGAACCACCACCTTAAGGTAATATTTTCCTTCCCTTTCTTCTTTTTCATGCATAAATGCATTCATTCATACATTGAGGATAATGCATGAGATAGGTATGGGGGAAGGATTTACTAACATACTAACATAGGTGTTGGCCCGAAGGCCCATCACTCTAGTTTTGATGATGACAAAATAATGTAGTTATTGTACTAATGATCTTGTGTTTAATTAGTGACAGATTTATGATCAAGATCTTAGTAGGTGCATAGCTTCAACAAAGGATTTAAAGTCAAGTTTTGGAGCTTGCATGGTGTTTGGACCAAGTCAAGAAGGCTTCAAGTGAAGACTTCAAGAAGATGAAGACTTGTGTCTAGGTTTGTTTTAGAAGATTTTATTTTTTGATAAAATGTAAAGGATAGAATAGTTGGTGGATTGCTCAAGTATATATTACACACACACTCTTGATTTAGTGTTTTTATAAAAGAGTTTTCTTTTAGAAAAATATCGGTTTGGTTTTTGGTATTCTAGTTTACATGTTTTAACTAAAACCGTTTTTAGAGCTTAATGTCAAAAACATAGATATTTCACCATGTTTGTGTAGTGGATCATATCCATACACACTATGCTTCAAATGAGTTTAAATATCTTATTTTTGTATTTGGTGAAGTTTTTAGAAAAACAAGTTTTGGAAAATCTACTTTGGAAAATACAGTTTTTCATTTGAGCCAATTTTTCTAAGTTACAAAAATAGTCCAAATTATTTGTAACATGCCTTGATTTTATGCAAGCATGTTTGATTATCAAAGTATAACATCAAAACTATTTTTGTAGATTTTTCTGTATTTTATGGGATTTTATTTGAGCCAAAAGATAAACTTTTATTTTCCAGAAAATTGTTTCCAGGCTTCAGCCGGTCGACCGAAGTCTGAAGTCGGTCGACCGACGTACATAGACATGCACGCCCAATTCTGGCAGGAGGGCCGGTCGACCGACCCGGTCGACCGTCCAGAGAGTTCTGCTCTCTGAAAAGGCCTCGGTCGCCGACCGGTCGACCGGACAGAGAGACTTGCTCTCTGTATCCTAGTCTCGGTCGACCGACCGGTCGACCGATAGCTCAACGGTGTGAAATATGACCGTTGGCCGGTCGATCGGCCGGTCGACCGACAGGTCTGACAGACCCCCACGGCTAGTTTTTCTAGCCCTATAAAATGGGGCATTTAGGGGCTGTTTTCTCTAAGATTTTCAAGTGAGTTTTCACCAGTTTTTCTTAGACTATTTAGAGATTTTCCTCCACTTGATTAAGAGCAAATATTTCCAATCAAAAGGGGAGTTTTTATCAAGAGTGTTAAAAGTGATTTCTTGAGTTTTCCTCCACCATTTCCATCCTAGTTTTTTCTCACACAAAACTTGAGCTATCCATTGCTATATCTACCTATAGGGAGTGTTATTGTGAGAGTGTTTATTGGTGATCAAAGTGTTTAGATCACCAAGAGATCTTTCTTGTATTTTGAGGAGGCGGACAAGTGTGTTCGCGGTGTTTAGAGTTCGTGTGTGAACTCTTGGTTTGAGGTGCGGCCTCGGCGAGCTTGTGGGGCTCGCGGTGTGTACGGGACTAGGGAGTCCGAGGGCCTGTAGGTGTTGTGGCACCAAGGAGTGATCCATTGGGATCGTGCATAGTGAAAATCCTTCGTGTGTCGAAGGCAGGGATGTAGAGCAAGTGTGCTCGAACCTCGAAACAAATCCCTTGTGTTTGCGATTGCTCACTCTCTCTCTCTCTATCTCCTTGTTTATATCTTGCATGCTCTTATTGTGTTTATCCTTATATGCTTGATATTCTTTTGTGCTCATATTGTTATATGCTTGGGGATTGTTTTGCTAACACTTGTATTTAACCAAGAGAGCAACGCAGCACCTCAACCCTTATCTAGGGGAATCTAGAGGAGTTAGTCCAGAGCCCTTCACGGGGAATTCGGCTACACTCTTGTGTTATACGTGGTGTTTAGTTTAAGAATTTTAGTTTGCATCATAATAGTTTTAATTCCGCATTATTTGTCATTAAGTGACCATTAGATTAGCCATCACCTATTCACCCCCCTCTAGGTAATTTTCAATTGGTATCAGAGCCAAGTGCTCTTGATTTGGGTCTAACAACCTAGAGTAAAGATCCTCTTTTTCGGCTAATCACATTTTTTTGTACACACAATGGATTTCATGTCACCACCCACTTTTGACATTCTTAACATCCAAATTTGGAAGGTTAAGATGTCTTTGTACCTCAAGGCCCTAGGCATACATGTTTACTTTGCCATCACTAGAAATGATTATTATTTAAATGGCAAAAATAGTGAGGCTAATGCAAAAGCCCTTCATGCTTTGAAGTCTACCCTAAATGATGATTATTTATCTAGGGTATCTAACATTGATTCGACTTTTGTAGCATGGAACATCATTACCTCCCTTGGCGAAAAGGATCTATATTATGCCGAGAGCGATTCGGACGTTGAAGCGACACCTCCAACGCGTGCTATATGGTCCAAGGGATAACCCCCTTGAGGTAACTACCGAATTCGAGGTAGATGAAAATAACATGTCATATGATGAGCTTACCACTTTTTGTCAACTCCTTCTTGAAAAATATGACATGCTTAAAAGGATAATAAAATTTTGAAAAAGAATTTTGATTGCATGCTAAAAGAAAATGATTCATTTAGAAATAAGGTTGCATGTATAGAAAAAGAAAATGAAATTTTGAAAAATGAAAATGTTTCCTTGCTTTCCAAATTAAATGATCTTTGTGAAGGAAACACTATTTTGAAAAATAAAATTGTTTTGGTGGAAAAACAAAAAGAAGTTGCTTTTCAAGAAAACACTTCTTTAAAAAAAAATTTGAAAATGAAAAAGAAAAAGTTTCTAAAAATAATAAGAATAATGTTTCCATATCTCATCATGCTTTTCATGCCACCACAAATGAGATAAATATTTTGAAAAATAAAATAAATAGTTTGAGCTCTACTTTGAGCTCATGTGCATTTAACCACACTAAATTGGAGTCTTTGTTTCCAAAGAAACAAACTCCACTTGTTCATGCACATCCTCATCATGCATATGCTTATGTTGCACGTCATGACCACTCTCACACACATAAGCATCCTAAGGTGTACAAGTGTACACATTGTGGCCGCAAAGGCCACTTAGAAAAGTTTTGTTTTGATAAGATGCATCATTTAAATTTTGCTAATAAGAAAATTTTTTGGGTTCCTTACAAGACTAACCCCCAAGGACCCAAAAGAAAATAGGTACCAAAACCCCCACCTTGTGTTTTTGATGTAGGTGAGGGCTCTCACACGACGTGGGAGGGATGGTGCCTTGATGGAGTGTGCATGTGGACATGATGGACATACTTTTGATGCACCGCTATCAAGGAGTTTTGGTGGGACAACCACCATGTTTGGAGATTTGGAGCTTAGTTCCTTGGTTTGGTAACTATCTCTAAAACTCCTAATTTATTTACATGCTTATAACTAGCCTATACATGCCTATTTCATATGTGATATTTTTAGCATGTTCATGTTTTATTTGTTTTATGCTTCATGTGGTAAATACATGGTTAGATGTAGTATTTGTCAAAATTTGTATTTATACATGTACAAATAGTGAGCAACAAATTGAGTCATATACATTTGCACTTCATTGTTCATTTGTACTCACTATATGCACATGTATAAGCTAGTTTTGATGATTCTCAGTTACACTTGTTTTGCCTATTTTCAAGTTTTACTTCATATATATGTATTTTATATCCAAATCTAATAAATATACATGTATACCACGTGAGTCATTTGCCTTCATGCAATTCATCTTATGGACTCTTTTTATGTTTGGGATATGTATGTATATTGCTAGGATTGAATAAATCATACATATATCTAGAAGTTTATTTTTAAGATGAAAAATAAATATTTATGATTTTCATTTTTACATGAAAAATGGATTTTCATGTTTTGATAAAATAATATTCATGTTTGCTTTGAGCTTACATGATTTTTGAACACTCACACTTCATTTGTTTTGTCTTAACATTGTTTCATGAACACTTTTATGAGCCTTATCATTTTTGAATGACAACTTTTGTGTATTTGGTATGATTCATGAAATACATATGATTTGGTTTCATATTTTTGAAGGATCCATAACTAGTTTTTCAAAAATTAATTTAACTAGTTATTTATTCTTCAATTTGATATGAGATATACGCTTGATCTTATTGTTGTTTCAATTGGTATCATTGGATTCTTTCAATTAGTATCAATATTGACATTTTTGTATACTCATATAGTTTTTGTATGCTTTCTATTTATATCATATGTTCAAAACGGAAAATACTTACTTTTGGTATCAAGATACATACTTGTTTTCGTTTGATATCAACATATTTATTTGCTTATCTTACAATTGGTATCAAATTTATTTATTGAGAAAATTCAAATTTTGTAATGATTATTTTACAATTGGTATATACATTTGATATCTTAAAAATTGATTTACTAAGATATCTCCAAAATTTTGTTTTATTGAGAAAATTCAAAATTTTGTTTAAATAAGAATAATTAAAAAATGTTTTGATTTGTATTGCCTATATGCAAGGGGAGCTTAACATCTCTTCTATATATAGATTCATGTTGAGTGTATCCTATATTGAGGAGCTTGACAACTCTTCTTTATGTGATACACGTGTGTAGGGGGAGCTTCACATCTCCTCTTATGCATTACATATTATGTGTTATGTGAGTTAGGGCTTGTCATCTCTTCTTCATGTAATGCATATATGTAGGAAAGTTAACTTAACGTCTTCCTCTTCATGAATGTATATCGCATATAACTATTTATAGATTGATTTGAGTTTACCCCTTTATTGATTCTTTGTTTTGGACAAAAGGGGGAGAAGAATTATTATTTTGTTTTTACTTTAACCCCTTTGTTGATGATTGACAAAAAGGGAGAGAAGTATTTTGGTATATATGCATGTTTTCCTGCTTTATTCATAAAGTGGGAGAAGTATTTATGTTTATGCATATATGTTTTGTTTTTGCAAATAGGAGAAAAAGAATTTGATTTGTTTTATGCTTGATTGGCATGTTTATCTCCTAGATTTGCATACATGTTTATGAGCATATATTGCATATTTATTTGTTTATTTGTTGTGCATTAGTTAAGGGGGAGCTTCTTTGAAGCTTTACTTTAATCCATGCATGTATAACTTCATGAGTTTTCTCATCATCAAAAAGGGGGAGATTGTTGGCCCAAAGGCCCATCACTCTAGTTTTGATGATGACCAACTCATGTAGTTATTGTACTAATGATCTTGTGTTTAATTAGTGACAGATTTATGATCAAGATCTTAGTAGGTGCATAGCTTCAATAAAGGATTTAAACTCAAGTTTTGGAGCTTGCACGGTGTTTGGACCCCAAGTCAAGAAGGCTTCAAGTGAAGACTTCAAGAAGATGAAGACTTGTGTCTAGGTTTGTTTTAGAAGATTTTATTTTTAGATAAAATGTAAAGCATAGAGTAGTTGGTGGATTGCTCAAGTATATATTACACACACTCTTGATTTAGTTTGTTTTTATAAAAGAGTTTTCTTTTAGAAAAATATCAGTTTGGTTTTTGGTATTCTAGTTTACATGTTTTAACCAAAACTGTTTTTAGAGCTTAATGTCAAAAACATAGATATTTCACCATGTTTGTGTAGTGGATCATATCCATACACGCTATGCTTCAAATGAGTTTAAATATCTTGTTTTTGTATTTGGTGAAATTTTTAGAAAAACAAGTTTTGGAAAATCTACTTTGGAAAATACAGTTTTTCATTTGAGCCAATTTTTCCAAGTTACAAAAATAGTTCAAATTATTTGTAACATGCCTTGATTTTGTGCAAGCATGTTTGATTATCAAAGTATAACATCAAAACTATTTTTGCAGATTTTTCTATATTTTATGGGATTTTATTTGAGCCAAAAAGATAAACTTTTATTTCCTAGAAAATTGTTTTCAGGCTTCAGCCGGTCGACCGAAGTCTGAAGTCGGTCGACCGGGCGGTCGACCGACGTGCACAGACGTGCACGCCTAATTCTGGCAGGAGGGCCGGTCGACCGACCCGGTCGACCGTCCAGAGAGTTCTGCTCTCTGGAAAGGCCCCGGTCGACCGGACAGATAGAATTGCTCTCTGTATCTTGGTCTCGGTCGACCGACCGGTCCACCGATAGCTCAACGGTCTGAAATATGACCGTTGGCCGGTCGACCGGCCGGTCGACCGATAGGTCTGACAGACCCCCAACGGCTAGTTTTTCTAACCCTATAAAATGGGGCATTTGGGGGCTGTTTTCTCTAAGATTTTCAAGTGGGTTTTCGCCAGTTTTTCTTAGACTATTTAGAGGTTTTCCTCCACTTGATTAAGAGCAAATATTTCCAATCAAAAGGGGAGTTTTTATCAAGAGTATTAAAAGTGATTTCTTGAGTTTTCCTCCACCATTTCCATCCTAGTTTTTTCTCAGACAACACTTGAGCTATCCATTGCTATATCTACCTATATGGAGTGTTATTGTGAGAGTGTTTATTGGTGATCAAAGTGTTTAGATCACCAAGAGATCTTTCTTGTATTTTGAGGATGCGGACAAGTGTGTTCGCAGTGTTTAGAGTTCGTGTGTGAACTCTTGGTTTGAGGTGCGGTCTCGGCGAGCTTGTAGGGCTCGCGGTGTGTACGGGACTAGGGAGTCCGAGGGCCTGTTGGTGTTGCGGCACCGAGGAGTGATCCATTGGGATCGTGCATAGTGGAAATCCTTCGTGTGTCGAAGGCGGGGATGTAGAGCAAGTGTGCTCGAACCACGAAACAAATCCCTTGTGTTTGCGATTGCTCACTCTCTCTCTCTCTCTCTCTCTATCTCCTTGTTTATATCTTGCATGCTCTTATTGTGTTTATCCTTATATGCTTGATATTCTTTTGTGCTCATATTGTTATATGCTTGGGGATTGTTTGCTAACACTTGTATTTAACCAAGAGAGCCAACGCGACACCTCAACCCTTATCTAGGGGAATCTAGAGGAGTTAGTCCAGAGCCCTTCACGGGGAATTCGGCTACACTCTTGTGTTATACGTGGTGTTTTGTTTAAGAATTTTAGCTTGCATCATAATAGTTTTAATTCCGCATTATTTGTCATTAAGTGACCATTAGATTAGCCATCACCTATTCACCTCCCCTCTAGATAATTTTCAATAGGTAGATACTAACTAAAAAAAATTTAAAAAAAAACTTTTGAAAAAAGAATAATATTTTGACTTATTTTTTGAAAGAAATCTAAGTTAATCTTAAAAATTAGGAAAATCATGATTAGGATTTCTAAAAACTTGGTCAAAATAAAATAAGTTGTTGGATTTTTTAGATATAGGAGAAAAATTGAATAATTAATTAGTCTTGATTTTTACCTTAATGAAATGTGCATACCTAATACACGTTCACATCTTGGATTCTAAGACAAAGACTCTTGTGCCTTATAAAAAAATATATAAATAATGTAAATAAAAATCAAAAAACAAAAAAAATTCACTAATTAAGCTGGATACATGTGCCTCAAGAAGCATAAGTATTCACGCCTAAAGGTGATTTTATAAATAAAGTCCTTAGTTTTGTGGCCTAGTTCACTCGAGTCCTTAAGTCCGTGGGGTGTTTTCTCACCCGGTGCCCTAAAGCCGACCGGTTTGGGAGCCACCAATCTTAGGCTCGCTACATGGGTGAATTTGAAAGCCTAAGAAAACTAAAAAAAATTAGTTATCTATATATGTATTAACACATCTAATAGTCAATTAGTTAGTTATGAGGGCCTCAAGAAGCCTTGATACTTATACAAAAGAAAATTAGATGAGTTATACATATTTAAAAAATAGATATACATATAAAAAAATAATATAATAAAGAGGCATTGGAGTCCAAGTTAAAGAATCTCTAATAAAGATTCACGTTCATAAGTATGCATATGACTTAGGGTAACAAAAGAGACTATATAAAAATTCAATTTTAATCCTTACCTAAAATGGATAATAATTTGTTATATAAAGACTAAGTTTAAGAATGAATAAAAATGATAATCCTAAAAACTTATAGATTACTTAGTCTCTTCAAACCTATTTCAAATATTTTCCTTTTTATGGATTTTGTGGGTGTAATCCGCTGAAAACACTCACGAGACAACACTCATCCTCTAGGGTAACCTAGAGGTTTAACGGCTTCTTGCACATACTAAGTGCAACTGTGGTACCTACGAAAGTGAGTTAGGATAGATTAATTTCTCTTTTCATATTCTTTTTGATTTTTACTCGAGGACGAGCAAAAAGATAAGTGTGGGGGTGTGATAGGTAGTAAAAAATGCATATTTATCACTACATTTACTATCATGTTTCCCTATTTATTCTTTTAATTATGCACTATTACTTAAGTTTTGTTATTTAATGTGTGCAGGCTTTGAGTAATTAAAAAAATAAAGAAATAAAGCCTGAATGAAGCCCAGAAGCCCATTTGCAAGCCCATGTGCAAAAGTTGTAGTAATTAGAAGTTTCTATATTATCTAACCTAATCTAAATTTGGATTTTTAAATTCTTTATTTAAAATCTAAGGGAGGAAAAGGAAGGATAAGAAATAACTCCTAATTGCTAAAAGAAGAGGAAAAGGATGGACTTCTGCTCAACGCTAGTTGCTTGCAAGATAAGGCTAAAGATAAAAGGAGAAGAGTTTAAAGATAAAAATCATTTAAAAAATTCGGATTTATGATAACTTGCTTCCCAAGTTATCCTGAATTCTCAAGATAAAGGAGAGAAAAATTCGGATTTAGACTGTACACGTTTTAGTATTCAGATCATAACTTTTGCTACAGATATTCAAATCTCATGATTCAAATGCTCAGAAAGAAGACTTGAAGGACTACAACTTTAATGTTGATCAAACCTTCTAATTCATTCGGCAGATAAGCCATATTTAATGATCAATATGATAACAAGTTGCAGGACAGAATTGAACTTCTACGGATAAGTCAAAACAAGTTTGGAGATAAAAGAAGAATTCAAATTCAGAGATATTCTGCTCCTCCTATCTTCATACACTTCTTATGCTCTAGTTTTCTCCTATAAATACCCCTGCATAGCAGCAAAGGAAGGGTAGATCTGAGAAGCTCAAGGGCATCTCTTAGAGGCTCAAAATCTAGGGTTTCTTTTAGATTCTTTTTCTTTCCGAATTTATTTGTTTCTTTTTCTAGTTCTTTTTACTTTGAATAAGAGTTGAATAAAGGGAAAGCTTTGTAATGGATTGGTGACAGATTCAATAAAGGTCATTTCTTTTTCTTTCAATCTCTTTGTTTTTTTAATTCGTGTTTCTTTTATTTTAGTTTCATCTATTTTATGCAATCTTTTGCCATGTTTAATTCCTCCATAGTTATGTGTAACTAATTCTTTAGTAGCTTGCTAATCTCTCCACTAATTAAAACCTAGATCTATGAAGATAAGTTGATTGAACTCTATGCATATTAAAACCCTAGAGTAAGTAAATAATTCTTAAAGATTAGTCATGAATTGAGTTAAACTAGTTTTAGGGTGTGCTATTTAAGAATTATTCATGGTTTATACTTAGACGCTTTGATGGTTTAACGTTAAGTTAAAATTTCTTTTCTTAAACTATACTTTGGGACTTTGATAAACCAATGCTTAGTTTTATCTAGTGTATTGCCAACGGGGTCTATTCTCTTTCGTACTTTTCTTTGTTGGATTTGAAGCAATAATCTAGGATTAATCTTTATAGGTTCAACATGATATTTATTCTTAATAGCCTAGTGTTTGGTTAAGGTAGATGATTAGTTGGTTATGCTTATTCTTTTATTCTTTCTATTTTAAATCTATTTCTTACCATCAACATATCTTTTATCCAAGCAAATTATAGAGAAGATCGTTCTGAAAAGCTTCTATTGCATTCCTCCCTGTGGATTCGACCCGCAAAGCCCTTGCTACCACGGATATATTGTGGAAGACAGAGACTCCATCCATCCAGATAACATCATTCTAACCCTTAACTATATCTCTGTGTTTTTTCTCAATCAGAAATGAAGCAAGTTTGACTCAGATTCTGACTGGATACATTTTAGTATTTGAATCATACCTTTCGCTACTGAATCTCAAATCTGATGATTCAAGATGGTCCAAAAAGAAGCTTTACAGGGCTACAACTCTTATGTTGATCACTATTTCTAATTCTTTTATTTGGTAAGTGATATTCAGCAATCAACATGCTAACAAACTGCAGATCAGAACTGAATATTCACATCAAATCAAGTTTGGAGATAAGGGGAGGATTCAAATTCAGAAATTGTCAGCTTTCCCTATCTTCACTCCTCTAACCTCAGTATTTCTTCTATAAATACCTGCAATCACAAAGGCAAGGAACACGACCATGCAGAGATAGGATTTAGTCCAGTTTTTTATTCTTTGTAGTGTAGGTTTTTGTTTTCTTTTGATGTAAATTTTATTTCTTTGTAAGTATAGTTTAGACTGAGATTCATGTAAGTAAGAGAGAGAGGCTTATGTTGAGAGTGACACTGATGTACCTTCTCCTTTCTTCCATCATTTCTGCAAGCAATAAAAAGTAACTTTTTTTTTATGTTTGTCTTTACTTTTGTTTCCTTCTTCTTCTTTCTATTTTTCCTCTTTTTGTTATGATGAGCATTTAAGTGAATCTAGAAGCATCAGTATAACAATGTTTGTGTGAGTGCCAACAATATTTCATGATGATGTTCTCCTCCTCAAGACTCCGTATCATTTTATTTTTGTTCGTCTTTATGATGTAATGTGAATGGGGACTAAGCTCGATCTTATGGCTTATGCGTTGAACGCCTCCGAAGTAAGGTAGAACATGCAAGGGTTCCAGGTAAGTCATCAACCAAAGGAGGTAAGTATTTCTTTAATCTTTTCTTTCTTTTCTTTTATTTCTTTAGTTTAGATCACCAACACCACCAACACCCACTTCTTTTATCACTCCTTTTCTATTTCTTTTTACATATCCAATTCTGGTTTCTCCATCTTCTTAATCTACCATCTTCTTCCTAACTTAACTTTAACTCAATTTTTCCTTTTTCTTTTAAAGAATTAAAGAAGAACTTTAACCACACTTTATAGCTTAAAAGAGAACTTACTAAAAAGTTTCTATCGCTAGTCCCTCCTTGTGGATCATGATCCGCATAGCCACTTGTTATTACAGTAGAATTGAGTAACTTGCACTTTTCATTCTTAGTTCTGAAATTATGTATTCTTATGTGTAGGTATTAACTCAATCAAACCCCCACCTTTAGGAAAGTTTTTCTTCCCTCTCTATTTGTTTCATGCATACATGCATTCATGATGCATTGAGGACAATGCAAGAGATAAGCGTGGGGGAGGGTCTAATAGAGAGTTTTTAGATTTTCTTTCTTTTTCACTTCTTTAGGATATTCTTAGAAATTTTTCCTTTTGTATAGGATTTTTCCTTTCTTTAAAAACTTTCTGAAATAAGAGACGAATTTTTAATCCATTAAGATGATATTAGAATTAAGAAAGCCTTAATTATGACATCTGAAATCTAGTCGAAATAATGGATCTTGCTTATGATTATAGGCTAAGTAAGAAGACTAGAAAGATAATTTATCTTCAATTTTTTTGCCTTAGATAGTATGCACTTCACACTTACACATTTTCAGAATGGAAACAAAGACCTAAAATGTCATAAAGTAAAACTTAAAAAAGACATGGTGTATAAAAAATATACTTATTAAGCTGGATAACTATGCCTCAAGAAGTATGATTATTCACGCCTAATAGTGGTTATAAAGAAACAAATAATCCTCCTTAGTTTTGTGGCCTTATTTACTCGAGTCCTTAAACCCGAGGGATGTTTTCTCATCTGGTGCCCTAAGACTGTCTGGTCTGAGAGTTATCGGTTAAAGACTCACTACCCGGGTAAATCAAAAAGCCTAAGAAAACTAAGGGAAGAAAAAAATATATAAATAAATGGCTTGATAGTTATAGTTAAAAACCAAGAAATCTTCAATGTCACAAAGTGCATATTATCTAGGTTTTATAAAGAATAAAATATTCAATCCAATTTTGAATTCTTACCTTAATTAAGATAAGATCTTGTATATAGACTAAGTTTAACGAAGAATAATTTTGGTAGACTTTTTATCTTAGATTGCTTATATTTTTGCAAAAATATTTCAAAAACTTGTCTCTCCTTCAAAATGTGTTTTCAAAACAGTAACATTTATCTTCTTTCTTAATGGATTTTGTGGGTACAATCCGCTGAAAACTCTCAGGAGACAATACTACTCCTCTAGGGGCAACCTAGAGGTTTAACGGCTTGTTGCACACGCTCAGTGCAATCGTGTCACCTGCAAAAGTGGTGTAATAACATTTGTAATATTGTTTTTCTTTTTCTTATTTTGCTCGGATGAGCAAAAAGATAAGTGTGGGGGTGTGATTAGTTTATTGATTGTTCTACATACTTACATATTTTACCACTTCCATACTATGCATTTTGTAAATAATATGTGATTTCTTACCCATTTTCTCTCTATTTTTACAGGTCCACAACTTAAAAGAGAAAAGCAAATTAATCACTTTAATTAGCAATAATTAAAAGTGATTAAATCCATAATCCCAAAAGAGCCAAGATTTGAATTTGGATTCAGTTGAGATCCGCGCGCCCATAGGATCTTCCAGAAGGCCACGTGGCTAACCAACTAACAACCAGATCACAACAGAAAATCTGGGCTCAACGGCCCAGATTTTGCCGCAAAAAACGGCCAGATCCTTGTGGATCTGCGGCAGTTACAGATTGTTAGGATCTCGGATTTTGCGCCAACGGCCAGGGCTCTAGATGCTTCTCTGGGATGGCTATAAATAAAGGATCAAGGTCTGTACGTGAAGATAGAGAGAAGAGAGAGAAGAAAATAGGGGAAAATTCTTGTATTTTTGTTTTCTCCTAGGTTTTTACACTTCATCTTCTTCCTCCTAGAGATCTTGACAAAAGTGAGAGAGAGAGTGCTGTTTGAGAGCTTGTACCAGAAAGTGACATTCTTGTAGCCAAGGATTAATCAAAAGGACTCCATTCTTCACTTTGCAAAGCTCTAGTATGTTGTACTTTACCTTGCTTTAAATTCTTGCTTCTAGTTCAATTCTATTGCTTGTGTTTTGTTGCTTTACTACATGAATAGTTGTGTTGTTTCTAGTGTAATGGCTAGCTAGATTTTTATTGCATGGCTAGCTAAGAACTTGCCTAGCTAACTTCTATCTCCTTGGGTGATGCTTATCTTTATACTTGCATTGTGAACATTTCTATAACTTACCAAGAAGTAGAGTTGATTTCCCTTGACAATTTCTTGTTCATACCACTTAAGACTCATGTGTGCCTCATTTAGAGCCTTGTCTAGAACAAGAGCCTTTGATGGAACATGAAGATGGTTCACCTACATATGCTACTTGTAAGAACAACTTCCCTACTTCAAGCTACTAGTTGTTGTTATGTCTTGAATGTTTGAATGAACGTTGTATCTTCTCTTTAGCATCTTTGAGTGTCACATCTAGATTTCATCAATTGAACATCTATCTAAGAGAGCCAATGACTCATTGTGAGGCTTCAAACTAGAACAAGAGAACACTCATCTTCAAGAAGGTAAAGAACTTGAACAAACAAGCAAGTTACATTAACAATTGCCAATGAGTCAATACGAGGCAACAAAGCATCACCATTGAGTATAGCAAGTTAGCAATGAGGTGAAGTTAGCTAGCCATGTATCTTATCATCCAAAGTTTTTTTCCAACACTCTCTTTACTAGTTTCTTTGTCTTTACAACACACTTCCACTTCACTCAAGTTCTTTTTGGTTTCTTTTTACATAATGCACACATCCACCATTTCTTTTCTTCTTGCACTTGTGTAATTACATAGAAGTTTCTTCGTCTTTTTGCTTCACTTTGAAAAACCGTAACGCTTCTATCGCTAGCTCTCCCGGAAGATCGACCCGGTATAGCCATACTATATCGGAGATTGGAAAGAGTTTATTGATCTTTAAATACAATTGAGGAGTAAACAAACATCAAGGTTAACTCTAAACCTCTTCTCCTTAACTGAATAATTGTGCAAGAACTCTACATTACTCTTTCCTAATCAAATTTTTGGCGCCGTTGCCGGGGAGAGCAACGGTTTTTGGTTGAAAAGTGAAGAACTAATACGAAGTCTCTTCTCTGTTGCAGGTCACAGGTTGAAGAAACAGCAAATTTTGCATAGCAGTGACATATAAGTGGACCTGGGCCTCTGCTCTTGAAAGCAGAGACCAGGATCCCTCCAAATTGCCGCAATTTCTGGGCATTTGCCGCAGATTTGCGGCAAAGAGGAGATCACTACTAATCAGTTTTCTGCAGGGCTTGCCTCTCTGCAAAATACAGTTGCTGATATATTTTAAATCCTGTTTGCTTCACCTGATATCTGCTAATCAACAGTAAAAAATTGGTTGTAATTGTTAAAAAAATTGTTTAGACATTTGCATCTCTAGGCACGTGTCTTTCAATTTCTTTACTTTTACTGTTGAAGAGTGCGGGGGACAAGGTACGTAAGCATAGCATATAGACTAGGACTCACTCATTGTTTGATTTACTTATGCTTTGAGTGAACCTTGTTTGTTGATATCGTACACTTGCACTAATTGACTCTAAGGGCAAATCCCATAAAAAAGATAAGGTGGGGATTTTATCACCCCTTCCTTAGCCCACAAACCATCTTCCCCACGTACTCACAATCCTATGCTTCTAAATAAAAATTGCTAGACGTTGGCCCTAGGGACATCCGGACTCACTTAGGAGATTATCCTAAGGGGGAAAAGTGTTGGAAAGTGACTTTCGTAAAATCGGTGTCTAGGAAAGGGGTTGAGGGCCGAAAGCCCGAAGGTTGTTGGTTACTTAATTAAGGAACGTCTCTGACGGAAAACCTCCCAACAACTTTACCCTTCCCTGGCCGATTTGCTTATAGTCAAAGTCCACACCAAACCTCCTGTGGACAATCTATCGTTAGGAGTCGTCTAGGTCCAGGAAACCTAGAAAGCTTGGATTGATTTTTTTCTTTTTTCTTGATTGTTATTTTTCATTTTTCGCTTGTGTGATTGGTGCACGTTGATTGTGAAATTGTATGCAAGAGTGGTATAGAGACCCAAATTCTGCAAGGCTTGTGAGAGTTTCTACACTGCCACATACACCACCACTCGACACAATCATGACTACCAACGTGTCGCTGCAAGACAAGTTCTATCCTATCCACACATCACTTCCATCTTGCATTCTCCTCCCAAACACAAATGGAAATAATTTTGAGTTGAAGCCCCAGTTCATAAACACTCTTCCACAATTCCATGGCCTTGAATCTGAGGATGCCTACTTCTTCATCCGAGAGTTTGAAGAAGTATGCCTTATGATGAGGATTTCCCAGCTTACCGATGATGCTGTCAGACTTAGGTTCATACCTTTCGCATTAAAGGATATTGCTAAGAAGTGGCTTTATAATCTCCCAGTTAGCTCTATTTCTTCTTGGGATGATTTCGTTAAGGTCTTTCTTAAAAAGTTTTATCCTATTCATAAGACAGCCTTGATGAGGAAAAATATTATGCAATTCAAACAAGAAGCAAATGAACCGTTTTGGAAGTATTTTGAGCGCTTCAAAGACCTAGTAGCCCTGTATCCCCATCACGGTATAGAAAAATGGCGTCAGTGCCAGATTATCTATGATGGGCTTGATTATCAGACTAAGACTCTCCTAGAAACCATGTGTCAAGGAGAATTCTTAAAAAAGGATGAAGATCAGGGTTGGGATCTTTTTGAGGCTCTAGCTGAAAAGACAATTCAGTGGGAGTCATGTACTGAGAAACCTACACCCACAACTTCCAGAACTGGTTTACACTCTATAGGATCCTCGATAGCTGCAGAAGCTAAAATCACACAGTTGATGAAGAGGATTGAATTGCTAGAATCCAGGGAAAATTCTGTTGTTAATCAAGTCAACCCATCGTCAGTAGCTAGCCCATCACCTATGGCTAGCCCTGCACCTATAATCCACCCGGGTTGTACTTACTGCCATGATTTGAATCATGTGTTGGAAGAGTGTCCAGTGTATTACTCTCAAAATTTTCAGGAGAGTACGAATGCCGCTTACACCAGACCCACTTACAACCCTTACTCTAAAAGCTATAATCCTGGATGGCGTAACCATCCAAACTTCTCTTGGAGTCAGTCTGAACCTGAGCAGCCGAGACAACCATATCCACAACAATACCCTGCTCAGTCTCATCCACCGACTTACCACCAGAACCCACCAAATGTTCATTCATACCAGAGCCCCCCAAGATTCCAATCCTATCAAAATCCTGTGCCATATCAAGCAAGTTTCCAGTCCCAGTATCAACACCATCCACCACCCAATCCTTCAGACAAAAGACTTTCTGATTTGGAGAAAATGATAGAGACCTTATCTAAGAACCAAGCTTCTATGATGAACAGTCAGCAGCAGGACATGAATAAATTGCAAATTCAAATAGGGCAGTTGGCTAACTCTTTGACTGAAAGACAAAAAGGAATGCTGCCTAGCCAACCTGTGCCAAATCCCAAAGCCCATTTTCCTCTGCATGAAGTTGAAGACTTGGGACCCAGCCAATGCCAAGCCATTCAAATCCTTAGATCTGGGAAACGTGTAGATAATAAGGTTTCAAATCATTCTCCCAAATCTGTGCCAATGCCACCACCTTCTGTTCCAATCCAGCCTATGCAAGACATTCCTTCATCAAGCACACATCCATCCACTTCCCAGTCAAAAGGAAAAGAGAAAGTTGATGAGCAAACATATAAGCCTGTTGTTCCATTCCCAAATAGGCTTACAAATCACAAGATGAATGCTCACATGGAGAAGATAAGAGAGATATTCAATCAAGTACAAATCAATGTCCCTCTCTTAGATGCTATTCAACAGGTCCCATCCTACGCCAAGTTTCTGAAAGAAATGTGTACAAAAAAGAGAAAAGCAAGTGTCCCGAAGAAAGTCTTTCTGGCTTCTAACATAAGTGAACTGCTCAATGGTCCAATCCCTGTGAAATACAAAGATCCAGGGAGCCCTACCACTTCTTGTATCATAGGGCAGACCACCATAAATAGGGCTTTGCTTGACTTGGGCGCGAGCATAAATCTTCTCCCCTTTTCCGTCTATCAGCAGTTAGGGTTAGGCAACCTTCGTCCTACCCAGATGACAATTCAATTGGCTGACCGCTCTGTAAAGATTCCCAAGGGGGAAATTACAGATGTTTTGATACAGGTCGGGGAATTCATTTACCCCGTGGACTTTGTTGTTCTTGAAACACAGCCTGTACAAAATCACAAAGCGCAAACACCTGTCATTCTCGGACGTCCTTTCTTAGCCACCGCAAATGCAATAATCAATTGCCGAAATGGATCGATGCGGTTAACGTTCGGAGATATGACGAAAGAGGTGAATGTCTTCCATCTGGGGAAGCAGCCAAGGGATGTGGATCATGATTCTTTTGAAGTAAACTTGATTGAAGGACTGACCAGTGAACATGTGGAGGAAATTGAGTATGAGTCTGAAGAGGAGTTTGAGTTGGAGTCGGATGACTTCAACTTGGATCAGATTGTTGGATCAAATGTTGAATGGACCTCTAATTCCACACCTATTCTTCCCTTGCACCATGAGCAACCAGTTTTAGACCCTGTCCCTTCTTCTGAGCTTAAAGCTCTTCCTAATCATCTCAAGTACAAGTACTTGGATGAGAAGGAAGCCTTTCCGGTCATCATTGCATCAAATCTTACTGAGCAACAAGAAGAGGACCTTCTGAATGTCTTAAGGGAAAATAAAGAGGCCATTGGTTGGACTATGGCTGACATCAAGGGAATTAGTCCTACCATTGTTCAACACAGAATTCACCTGACGGAAGATGCTAAACCGAAACGAGACCCACAGCGCAGACTTAACCCCATTATGCAAGAAGCTGTTAGATCTGAGATTTTGAAACTATTAGATAATGGGATTATCTATCCCATATCTGATAGTCAGTGGGTAAGTCCAGTCCATGCTGTGCCTAAGAAAGCTGGGTTTACTGTGGTGGAAAATGAGAATAAAGAATTGATACAAACACGTCTTCCAACGAAGATTAGAGTTTGTATTGATTATAGGAAGTTGAACACCGCCACACGTAAAGACCACTTTCCACTTCCATTCATTGATCAAATGTTGGAGAGATTGGCGGGACACGAGTACTATTGTTTCCTGGATGGATATTCAGGATATAATCAAATCCCAATCGCTCCCGAAGACCAAGAGAAAACGACCTTCACCTGTCCCTTTGGAATGTTTGCATACCGTAGGATGCCCTTTGGCCTTTGCAATGCTCCAGCAACGTTTCAACGTTGCATGTTGAGCCTGTTCTCGGACATGGTGGAGAGATTTCTAGAAATTTTCATGGATGACTTTTCGATCTATGGGGATTCTTTTGAGCAATGCTTGTACCATCTGAAGCTGGTTTTACAACGATGCATGGAGAAAAATTTGACACTCAACTGGGAAAAGTGTCATTTCATGGTCAAGCAAGGAATAGTACTTGGGCACAAGGTATCAAGAATAGGAATTGAGGTGGACAAGTCGAAAGTGAAAGTCATTACAAAGCTCACTGAACCTACATGTTTAAAAGACATTAGATCATTCTTAGGGCACGCCGGCTTCTATAGACGATTCATTCAAGGGTTTAGCAACATTGCAAGACCCTTGACAAATCTCTTAGGAAAGGACGTACCCTTTATCTTTGATGAAGAATGTCAAAAATCTTGGAGAGAGCTTAAGGATAGACTTGTCTCAGCACCGATCATCTCTGCACCAGATTGGACCAAGCCTTTTGAGATTATGTGTGACGCCTCAGACTTTGCTATAGGCGCTGTTTTAGGACAGCGTATTGATAATAGGCAACACGTGATCTATTATGCTAGCAGAACGCTAAACGATGCCCAACTCAATTACACGACCACTGAAAAGGAATTTTTAGCAGTTGTCTTTGCGTTGGAGAAATTCCGTCAATATCTGCTAGGGTCCAGAACTGTTATTTTTACTGATCACTCCGCCCTAAAATACTTGATGCAAAAGAAGGATGCTAAGGCAAGATTGATTCGTTGGATACTTCTTTTGCAAGAGTTTGATTTGGAAATAAAAGATAAAAAGGGCGTTGAGAACGTGGTTGCGGATCACTTGTCGAGAATCCCGAACGCACCTAAGGAGAGTATACCGATTAACGATGATTTTCCTGACGAGCATATTTTTGAGATACGTGGAGAGCCCTGGTATGCTGATATAGTAAACTACCTTGCTACCAGGCAAATACCTTCCCATTGGTCAAGACAAGAAAAACATCGTTTTCTGCGCCAAATGCGGTTCTTCTTTTGGGATGAACCATATTTATTCAAGTACTGTCCTGACCAAATCATTCGTAGATGCCTTCCTGAGGATGAACATCAGAGTGTATTGACATTTTGTCACAAGTTAGCTTGCGGTGGACATTTTGGTCCACGGAAAACTGCCGAGAAAGTACTTCAGAGTGGATTCTATTGGCCCACTCTCTTTAAGGATGCACATAATTTTTGCAAGCTTTGTGATAAGTGTCAGATGACGGGTCGTATCACACAGAAAGAAATGATGCCCCTCACACCCATCTTGGAAGTCGAAATTTTCGACCTCTGGGGCATCGATTTTATGGGACCCTTTCCTCTGTCTTACGGTAACCAATATATTTTGGTAGCCGTAGATTATGTTTCTAAATGGGCTGAAGCGATTCCAACACGGACTAATGATAACCATGTTGTCATCAAGTTTTTAAGAGACTACATCATCTCTCGCTTTGGAGCCCCCCGTGCGATAATAAGTGATAATGGGAGTCATTTTTGCAATAGGGCTTTTGAAGCCCTGATGCGCAAGTATTCTATCACTCACAAATTATCCACGGCTTAACATCCTCAAACCAATGGGCAAGTTGAAGTAACGAATAGACAGATAAAACTCATTTTGGAGAAAACTGTAGGACAGAACCGTAAGGATTGGTCCATCAAACTCACTGATGCCTTATGGGCATACAGGACCATTTACAAGACTGTCCTCGGTATGTCTCCATATCGAGTTGTATTTGGGAAACCTTGTCACTTGCCTGTTGAATTAGAACACCGAGCTATGTGGGCTTTAAAGCAGCTAAATTTGAATTTGGATAAAGCCGGTGCTTTAAGGAAATTACAAATATCCGAGCTTGAGGAGCTGAGAAACGAGGTATATGACAATGCTCGGATCACCAAGCATAGAACCAAGCTGTTTCACAATAGATCCATTCACAGGAAAAATTTTGTCACTGGACAAAAGGTTCTATTATACAATTCACGGCTCCATCTTTTCCCTGGTAAACTGAGAACCAGGTGGTCAGGGCCATTCATTGTGCAGACTGTTTTTTCCCATGGTGCGATTGAGATTCTTGACCCGAATAATGGCAACAAGTTTACTGTGAACGGTTAACGTCTCAAGCCATTCTTTACCACTGATTCCTTGTCACACGACGTTCATGAATTGGGTCTTTGTGACCCAGTTTATTTGTGACAATCCCATCTGTATAGTTCCCAAGCATTTTCCTGGATATCATTTTTGGGATTATACTTGTAAATAATTTTCTTTTCCAACTTTTTGTAAATAATAAAAAATTAAAAATTAAAAAATTAAAAAAAAAATAGGGATTTTTGGGCATATAAAGTTTCACATTCCTAGGAATTTCTCTTCCCTAGGATTCCTTTTACTTTCAAATTCCTTTGACCTAGGGTTGTAAATAGAATTTTGACCTAAGGATAAAATTGGAAAAGTCCCTTTACCCATCCCCTATAAATACTCTCCTCACTTACTGTTCTCCCTCAAACGCAGACATCTTTCAAGATCCAGATCTCTCCTTCCAGAGCTAACCTCTGCAAATTTTTCCCTTCTCCAAATTCCTCAAATCTGCCGCAAAAATCCTTTTCTGACCGCAAATTTGCGGCACTCCGGCCATCTCTGGTGCCCAGAAAAAGTCTACGGGGTCGATTTCTTTTGTTAGTGGCAGATCCAGAGCAAAACTTCTAGAATCTGTCCCGGGTGCCTTCTACACAACTGATTTGGATTTCCCCCGACGATCTCCGGGGGTGGTTTGCATTTTTCTTACTCAAATCCATTGTTTAAGTTCAATCATCATACATGGCCCCAAGCTTGTTTATAGAAAGGGATTTTTCAGTGCTTTTGAATGATATTGGGGGATATGGGCATATCTTTGTGGATAGGATACGTGCATGGAATTGGTACTCTTTGGTTTATAGTCACAATGACCATGATGCATATTATTGCCCTGATATTGTCACTACTTTTTACAACTCAATTGACTATGCATCAGTAAATCATGACATATACCAATTTGTATCACACATGCCATTCGGTGATATCTTTGTCACCATCCCACTTATTACTGAAGTTACTAATTTCCCCAGTTATCCCCACCATACGGAACCCTTGCCATTGATTGATTATATGCCCATCATGGGGATCCGTTGTACCATTCAGGACCGTGGGCTCAAAGCCAATACGGCCTTCCGAAATGTTCATTGCATTGGACGCTGGGTCCAACGCAATATTTTAGGGCTTGAGCACCAATCGTCCTTTAATAGACCTGTGTTGCAAGTCATCCATGATTTAATGACACATAACCACACGGTCTGTTTAAATAGGGCCATCTTCCGTGCCATTATCGACAATTCCTCCCGCACTCGTGGTGCAAAATATTCCCATGCAATCTTAATCACACGTCTGTGTAAAAATTTTATGTCAGACGATGTCTTTAATACCTTTGACAGAGTGCCTATTACTATAGAAAGACCCACAAGCTCGTATAATGGTTGTTTGCAGGCACTATGGACACCTCTTGCACAACCTGAAAATGAACCTGTGGAGGTTGATTCGGAGGAAAGTTTAGAAGAAATTGATGATCCCGAATTTTGGAGGCAGGAACCCCCCACTGATTCACGATCCTTCATGTCCACCATATGGAAGGGCATGAAGAAGATTTTTAAGGGCCAGGTCCGGCTTAGAAAGAGGATAGAGGAGCAATCCTCTCGATTAAGTAGTATAGAGGCTGTTTTGCGGAGATCACAGTCAGCTGGACCTAGCACCCCCGCGGGTCCAAAACGACAGAGGGAGTAGCTTTTCCATTACCTATTTCATGCATCATTTTATCTTGCATGGATTGGGGACAATGCATGAGATAGGTATGGGGGGGTAGCTAACATAGGATTTTCACTTATTTTTTTTAGGTTTTTATTTTTTTTAGGTTTTTATTTTTTAGGTCTTTTTATTTCTAGATGTTTACCTTTCTTTTAGATTTTCCACTTTCTTTTTAGATTTTACTTTTTCTTTTAGAAAAATTAAAAAATATATATATAAAAAAAAAAAGAAATTCTTTGATCCATGTCTAAAGAATCAAACTTGAAATTTAGGGATTAAGGAAGCTCTAAATTAAGATTTCTAATTATAAGTTAAAAAGAGGAGTTTTGTTAGATTTTTAGGTTAAGTAATAAAAGGATTAGAAAAATTACTAGATTTTAATTCTTTCTTTAGGATATAAACATTGAACATATTGAAGGATTAATCAAAGACTTTGTGATTTTAGTTACACATATATATAAAAAAAAATAAAAAATATGAATATAAATAAACCACTGATTAAGCTGGTAGGTAGTGCCTTAAGAAGCATTACCAATCACGCCTAAAGGTGGTCAAAAAAAAAAATACTTAACTACTGATTAAGCTGGTAGGAAGTGCCTCAAGAAGCATTACCAATCACGCCTAAAAGTGGTTAAGTCCTTAAATTCCTAAGTGGCCTAGTTTACTCGAGTCATCGAACCCTTAGGGATGTTTTCTCATCTGATGCCCTAAAACCATCTGGTTTGGGAGTCATCGGTAAGAGACTCGCTACATGGGTAAACTAGAAAACCTAAGGATGCTAAGGGAATGTAAATAAATAAACATTGTAAATAAATAAATAAATAAAAAATTTATATATATTAGTAAATAAATGAACTTAGTCTAAGAAAGATCCTTCATATTCATAGATGTATATATCTTAGGATTGATGCAAAATCCGGTTTTTGATCTTTTCCCTAAAATCTTAACCTAAAATGAAAACATAACTCCAAATAGATACTTATAAGAGGAATGAAAAATTTAGAATAACCTAAAACCTATAAATCAAGTTAGAATCTTTAAAACATGGATCAAAAATTTTACTAACCCTTTTCTTTTTTTCTTTATGGATTTTGTGGGTGCAATCCGCTGAAAACCCTCAGGAGACAACACTCCTCCTCTAGGGTAACCTAGAGGTTTAACGGCTTGTTGCACGTGCTCAGTGCAATCGTGTCACCTACGAAAGTGGTGTAATAAATTAGTTAGGATTTTTCTTTTTCTTTCTTTTCCTTTCTTTTTGCTCGGGGACGAGCAAAAGCTAGGTATGGGGGTGTGATTATTCTACATATTTACATATTTTACCACTTTCATACTATGCATTTTGTAAATAATATGTGATTTCTTACCCATTTTCTCTCTATTTTTACAGGTCCACAACTTAAAAGAGAAAAGCCAATTAATCACTTTAATTAGCAATAATTAAAAGTGATTAAATCTATAATCCCAAAAGAGCCAAGATTTGAATTTGAATTCAGTTGAGATCCGCGCGCCCATAGGATCTTCCAGAAGGCCACGTGGCTAACCAACTAACAACCAGATCACAACAGAAAATCTGGGCTCAACGGCCCAGATTTTGCCGCAAAAACGGCCAGATCCTTGTGGATCTGCGGCAGTTACAGGTTGTTAGGATCTCGGATTTTGCGCCAACGGCCAGGGCTCTAGATGCTTCTCTGGGATGGCTATAAATAGAGGACCAAGGTCTGTACGTGAAGATAGAGAAGAGAGAGAAGAAAATAGGGGAAAATTCTTGTATTTTTGTTTTCTCCTAGGTTTTTACACTTCATCTTCTTCCTCCTGGAGATCTTGACAAAAGTGAGAGAGAGAGTGCTGTTTGAGAGCTTGTACCAAGAAAGTGACATTCTTGTAGCCAAGGATTAATCAAAAGGACTCCATTCTTCACTTTGCAAAGCTCTAGTATGTTGTACTTTACCTTGCTTTAAATTCTTGCTTCTAGTTCAATTCTATTGCTTGTGTTTTGTTGCTTTACTACATGAATAGTTGTGTTGTTTCTAGTGTAATGGCTAGCTAGATTTTATTGCATGGCTAGCTAAGAACTTGCCTAGCTAACTTCTATCTCCTTGGGTGATGCTTATCTTTATACTTGCATTGTGAACATTTCTATAACAACCAAGAAGTAGAGTTGATTTCCCTTGACAATTGCTTGTTCATACCACTTAAGACTCATGTGTGCCTCATTTAGAGCCTTGTCTAGAACAAGAGCCTTTGATGGAACATGAAGATGGTTCACCTACATATGCTACTTGTAAGAACAACTTTCCTACTTCAAGCTACTAGTTGTTGTTATGTCTTGAATGTTTGAATGAACGTTGTATCTTCTCTTTAGCATCTTTGAGTGTCACTTCTAGATTTCATCAATTGAACATCTATCTAAGAGAGCCAATGACTCATTGTGAGGCTTCAAGCTAGAACAAGAGAACACTCATCTTCAAGAAGGTAAAGAACTTGAACAAACAAGCAAGTTACATTAACAATTGCCAATGAGTCAATACGAGGCAACAAAGCATCACCATTGAGTATAGCAAGTTAGCAATGAGGTGAAGTTAGCTAGCCATGTATCTTATCATCCAAAGTTTTTTTTCCAACACTCTCTTTACTAGTTTCTTTGTCTTTACAACACACTTCCACTTCACTCAAGTTCTTTTTGGTTTCTTTTTACATAATGCACACATCCACCATTTCTTTTCTTCTTGCACTTGTGTAATTACATAGAAGTTTCTTCGTCTTTTTGCTTCACTTTGAAAAACCGTAACGCTTCTATCGCTAGCTCTCCCGGAAGATCGACCCGGTATAGCCATACTATATCGGAGATTGGAAAGAGTTTATTGATCTTTAAATACAATTGAGGAGTAAACAAACATCAAGGTTAACTCTAAACCTCTTCTCCTTAACTGAATAATTGTGCAAGAACTCTACATTACATTCCCCGGCAACGGCGCAAAAATTTGATTAGGAAAGAGTAATGTAGAGTTCTTGCACAATTATTCAGTTGAGGAGAAGAGGTTTAGAGTTAACCTTGATGTTTGTTTACTCCTCAATTGTATTTAAAGATCAATAAACTCTTTCCAATCTCCGATATAGTATGGCTATACCGGGTCGATCTTCCGGGAGAGCTAGCGATAGAAGCGTTACGGTTTTTCAAAGTGAAGCAAAAAGACGAAGAAACTTCTATGTAATTACACAAGTGCAAGAAGAAAAGAAATGGTGGATGTGTGCATTATGTAAAAAGAAACCAAAAAGAACTTGAGTGAAGTGGAAGTGTGTTGTAAAGACAAAGAAACTAGTAAAGAGAGTGTTGGAAAAAAAACTTTGGATGATAAGATACATGGCTAGCTAACTTCACCTCATTGCTAACTTGCTATACTCAATGGTGATGCTTTGTTGCCTCGTATTGACTCATTGGCAATTGTTAATGTAACTTGCTTGTTTGTTCAAGTTCTTTACCTTCTTGAAGCCTCACAATGAGTCATTGGCTCTCTTAGATAGATGTTCAATTGATGAAATCTAGAAGTGACACTCAAAGATGCTAAAGAGAAGATACAACGTTCATTCAAACATTCAAGACATAACAACAACTAGTAGCTTGAAGTAGGGAAGTTGTTCTTACAAGTAGCATATGTAGGTGAACCATCTTCATGTTCCATCAAAGGCTCTTGTTCTAGACAAGGCTCTAAATGAGGCACACATGAGTCTTAAGTGGTATGAACAAGCAATTGTCAAGGGAAATCAACTCTACTTCTTGGTAAGTTATAGAAATGTTCACAATGCAAGTATAAAGATAAGCATCACCCAAGGAGATAGAAGTTAGCTAGGCAAGTTCTTAGCTAGCCATGCAATAAAAATCTAGCTAGCCATTACACTAGAAACAACACAACTATTCATGTAGTAAAGCAACAAAACACAAGCAATAGAATTGAACTAGAAGCAAGAATTTAAAGCAAGGTAAAGTACAACATACTAGAGCTTTGCAAAGTGAAGAATGGAGTCCTTTTGATTAATCCTTGGCTACAAGAATGTCACTTTCTTGGTACAAGCTCTCAAACAGCACTCTCTCTCTCACTTTTGTCAAGATCTCTAGGAGGAAGAAGATGAAGTGTAAAAACCTAGGAGAAAACAAAAATACAAGAATTTTCCCCTATTTTCTTCTCTCTCTTCTCTATCTTCACGTACAGACCTTGGTCCTCTATTTATAGCCATCCCAGAGAAGCATCTAGAGCCCTGGCCGTTGGCGCAAAATCCGAGATCCTAACAACCTGTAACTGCCGCAGATCCACAAGGATCTGGCCGTTTTTGCGGCAAAATCTGGGCCGTTGAGCCCAGATTTTCTGTTGTGATCTGGTTGTTAGTTGGTTAGCCACGTGGCCTTCTGGAAGATCCTATGGGCGCGCGGATCTCAACTGAATCCAAATTCAAATCTTGGCTCTTTTGGGATTATGGATTTAATCACTTTTAATTATTGCTAATTAAAGTGATTAATTGGCTTTTCTCTTTTAAGTTGTGGACCTGTAAAAATAGAGAGAAAATGGGTAAGAAATCACATATTATTTACAAAATGCATAGTATGGAAGTGGTAAAATATGTAAATATGTAGAACATTTATATTTCTGTATTGTTACATCATATTTTCCTACCGATTTATGAAGAAAATATCATTTGTAACTGTGTTTTGGTCTACTTTGCAGATAATCAAAAGTCTAGGGGCAAAAGAGTAATAAGAGCTTAATTACACTTATTTTTGAAAGTACACCTAGAGGGAGGGTGAATAGGTGTACCGCTAATCTAATGAACTAAATGCGAAAATTAAAAACTAATTGCAACAACACTTCGTGCAACCAACGAGTGTAGCCGAATTCCCCGTGAAGGGTTCTGGACTAACTCCTTTTGATTCCTCTGAATAAGAGTTGAGGTGCTATAAGAAGCTCTCGTGGTTAGGCACAAGTAAGGCACACACAAAAAATCCAAGCGTATAATATATGATGAGCTATATGAATAGATGCAAGGCACAACACAAGCATATAAGATATGACAATACGAATGATGCAATACACAAATAAAAGAGAGAGAGGGTTGAGAGCCAATTGATCAAACGCAAACAAGAAGATGTGTTTCGAGATTCGAGCATCGAGCTCTACATCCCCGCCTTCACCAAGAAGGATTTCCAATCCACTAGGAGTACCGAACTCCTCTCTCAACCAATACAACCTCCACTGAGGCAATACAAATGGTCTACCGAAGACCGGAGTACCGAACTCCACAAACCCAACCAATACAACCAAACTCCACCTCACACAAGAGGGAGTAAACCACAATCTCCACCTCTACAAAAGAGGGATACAAAACCAACACCAACTCCACCTCACCAAGAGGGAGTACACCACGACCTCAACCTCTACCAAAGAGGGAGCACCCCACAAACCAAATCAACCTCTACCAAAGAGGATAACCACAAAGAAAGGGATTTACAACTTAGTGGCTTTAAAGACCACAAACTATCTCTTTTCCCACAAAACAAATGATCCTATCGAATAGGATAGAATGATATAGCTCAAGTGGAAATCAAGGTGTTTTGGAAATCAAATAACAAAGAAAAATCCTTGGGAAAACACTTGCAATATGATAGAAATGAAGATCTAAAGCAATATCCCAAAACCTATTTTTCTTTGAATTTTCCAAACCCTTGAAAACAATATAGAGATAGATCTTTTAGCTTTAAAAACTTTTTGAAAACTTGCTGAAATAAACACTAGAGAGTAGGAATTTTTGGCTCTAAAAATCTTAGTGAAAATCCCATACAAATGGGGTATTTAAAGCCCTATTGGAAAACTAGCCGTTGAAGCTGAACTGGCAGCTCTGGCGACCGCCCGGTCGACCGCCAACGGTCAAATTTTTGACGTTGGAAGCCTTCGGTCGACCGTCCGGTTGACCTTCCAAATCCAGAGAGCAAATGCTCTCTGGCTGGTCGACTGACCGGTCGATTGTGCCTTGCTTTCGGTCGACCGTCCGGTCGACCGCCCCACCCGAGAGTGGGGGACTTGCAGTCGGTCGACCGACTCAAGTACCAAGCCAACGTGCACAAGGTTGTGCACGTCGGTCGACCGGCCCAGTCGACCGACTCTGGGTCCGGTCGACCGGCACGGTCGACTACCAGAGCCTGGCAGAAGGCAATCTAGGTCAGAAAAAGTTGTTTTAAATAATTCTAAAAATTCCCATAAATCTTCTAAAATTCCACAAAAATAGTTTCTAACATAATATATGATATACAAACATGCGTTAAAAATTTCAACACAATTATCAAACATTTTGAACCATTTTTGTGTTATGGAAAAATTATCGAAAACCAAACCTGTATTTTTTCAAACTTTGATTTTTCAAATAAACTTTGTCCAAAACTAATCCAAATACAAAAACATGATACTTAACCATTTTAAAGCATGTTTCATATGGACATAGGTCCAATATACATGAAACATATACATATCATTGTTTTTGTTTTTAATTCCAAAAATATGTTTTGTTAAAACACAAAACACCAAACCTCATGAATAGACATATCAAAATAAGTTTGTCTAGGAATGGAAGGATGAATGTATATAGAACATATCTAATATGCTTTTAAACCATGTAAACTTGTTTTGATCTAACTATTCATGAAAACCAATATCGGTTAAACCAAAAATCGAATCCAAAACATGAAACGTGTGTGTATTGTGAACTTGAGCATATCAAATGGATCTAAACACAACTAAACTAAAAGTACCAAAGTCTTCTTGACGAACTCTATCTTCAAGGCGACTCGATCCAAACATGTGATCCACCGATCTAGACTCCAACGAGTGCTATATATGATCTTGATGCTCGGGCTCTGGAATCACCATGGGAAAGGCTTCAAAAACTCCTTTGTTGAAGCTAATCACCAACTAATATCTTGATAAAAGATCTGAAACTAAACATCACAAGATTATTAGTAAATATAACTACATGAGTTAATCATCATCAAAACTAGAGTGGAAGGCCTCTGGGCCAACAATCTCCCCCTTTTTGATGATGACAAAACTCATGGAGTTATATATGCATGGATTAAAGTTAAGCTTCAAAGAAGCTCCCCCTTAACTCATGCATCACAATAAACATAATAATATGCAATGAAGGCTCATAAACATGATGAAGATAAACATGCATAGACAAGCATGAAACATATAAAACATGATCTTGATACCAATTAAACGGTAAAACTTTATTAAAGCTCTTGATACTAAAAGAAATAAATTAAGTGAAATTAAGCAATGCTCTTGATACCAATAAAATGCTCTTGATACCAATCAATATAAAAAACTCTTGATACCAATAAACAACAAACAAATTAAAAACAAACAATGTTTCTAGATAAACAAAACATGCATACCAAACATGCATATAAACTCAAATAATTCTCCCCCGTTTTGTCAATCATCAACAAAGGGGTCAAAAACAAATAAAAAATGTTCTCCCCCTTTTTATCTAAAATAAAAAAATAATACCAATAAAGGGTGTCAATCAATTAAGATACCAATTAAAAAATTTGTCAAAGTAGTACATTTTGATACCAATTTGAAAGTGAACATATACCAATTGAAAGTAAATAGGGCACTGATACCAATTGTGAGAAAACAAATAAAATCTTGATACCAATCGTGAGAAAACAAATAAATCTTGATACCAATTGAAAGTATTCAAATAAAAATCTTGATACAAAATGATACCAATTGTAAGTATTTGTCATTTAGAACATATGATACCAAAATAAAGTCAATATTCCTTCAATTTTCAATCATTTTTCATCATAAAGGAAGGGAGTAGAAATCAACGGTAAGTGAAATACCAATTGAAAGATAAAATACAAATTTTCTCCCCCTTTATGAAATACCAAATAAAACGATGCATAAGCTTGTATTAAGATACCAATTGAAAACTAATCAATTCAAACATGATATTCATTAAAAACTCAAGCTTAGCATATCCAACATTTATGCTAAAAAATATAGGGATATAGTAAGCACAAATAAAACATATATAAGTGTATGGAAAAATGAGTACCAATCAAAATTGATGATACCAAATAAAAGCATACATACACAAATACAATATATGAGTATACAAAAATGTCAATATTGATACCAATTGAAAGAATCCAATGATACCAATTGAAAAAATAATAATATAAAGTGTATACCTCATATCACCTACCACCCATTTCATGCACATGTTTAAAAATGATTTTCAATAAAAGCATACAAGGCATGGTCTCCCAACCAACCGCCCGTGGAAGGTAGGGGTTTTCAAAAATAGGTTTGAAAATTTTAGTTTGTTTGAAAAGCTCTACCATAACGAAGAATCCCGCAACTAGTTAAATAGAAAAACTTGTAAACTAGTACGAAATCCTTCAAGCAAGGAATAAAACAAAAATATATTTCATGAAACTATGTAAATCACATGATCGCTTAAAAACACTCAAGGTCCATAAAGCTCATATCATACTCATGAAAAACACAATCATGAGAAACATTTAAATGAAGTGAGTGCACAAGTGTTATGTGAAACATATAATCAGGAAAATAGTTAATAAAGCTCAATATTCCTTAAAACATGAAAATCTTCAAAACTCGATTTCTTCAAGGCATATGTATGTCAAGTACAAACTAAAATATACATACATATTCAAACCATAACGAGTCCACAAATGTATATGCATGAAGGCACGTGGCTCAAAGGATGTACATGTATAATCGATTGTTTGGACAAGATAGACATATACATGAAGTAAAAACGCATGATCATAAAACATGTCCAAAATGAGAATACAAGTTAAAATGCATGAATCATCAAAACTAAACTATACTAGCACATCTAATGGGTACAAATAAGCGTTCAAGCACAAACATATAAAAATTTATTTGTGGTCTACTATATGTGCAAGTATAAATCCTAGTCTTAATCAAAACTAACATTTAAACATATATTCAAAATTTGAATCATAAAACAAGACATAAATCAACACGATAAACATAAAAATGATCATTATGTAAATCCACATGCTATTAGAACTATGATATACATAATAGCTAAACAATGGTGAGAACACAATATATGGGTCCATATAAACATAGGTGATCTCAAATGCTATACATGCATGTCAATGATCTAATAATCATGGCATTATCATAATAATCTATAAACATCCAAAAACATGAAGTATTAAAACAAAAATCATAAACATCCATATGTTCATTATGAATATGCATGTGCATTAGATCTAGGACATACATATTAGTTAAAAAAACAAAGTGAGAACACATAGATATAGATCCATATTAAACATGGGTGTCCCAAATAACTAAGCATGTATATCACTATTCTAATAAACATGACATAGGCATAACAAACAATAAAACAAGACATTCTATGAATCAAGGACATGAAAAATATGCAAATATAAACGGGAGTTAGAGATCGATACCAAAACCGATGAAGGCACCTCTCTAGTTCTCCAAACCAAGGTGGTCTTCCCACCAAACTTTTCTTGAAAGTGATGCATCCAAATAATAATCTTTCGGCTTGGAACGCATCCACCTCAAGGCACCGCAATTCTCACGTCATGCGAGAGCCCACACCTACATCAAATATAATAGGGGTGGTCTTTGGTACCCACACTCTTTTGAGTCCATGGGAGTTAGTACCTTTTCTAACCCAAACAAATTTATTTGCTAAATTATCATCATGTATACGATCATAACAAAATTTAGCAAGGTGGCCCTTACGTCCACAATGTATACAAGTGTACACATGAGCATATATGTGATGATTGTGTATGTGAGGAGCATGTGTATGCCGTGTATGGTGTGCATGCATAAAGGAACTTGTTTCTTTCGAAACAAAGATTCCAAGCGTGTATGACTCACAACACATTGGCTCAAAGTGGAGCCCAAACAATCCATATTCTTCTTTAGCATAGATATGTCATTTTCAATTAAAGAAGAAGTGTGGCATGCAATAGGTGAACTAGATGTAACTATCCTAGCATGGCAAACATGTGAATCAATATCAATTTTTAAAGATTCATTTTTCTTTAAACAAACTTCTAATTCTTGTGAAATTGAAGCAATTTTCATTTTTAAAGAATCATTTTCTTTTAAAACAAAATTAATTTTTGAAGACAAGTTTTAATTTTTCTTCAAAATTATTTCACAATCATTTTTATTTTTCAAACATTCATTTTCTTTTAGGGCAAGATCTAGTTGAGACTTTAATGAATCTCTCTCATTTGTAATCTCTACTTTATCTTGCAAAACCAAATCAAGTTTTGAACATAAAACCTTGTTTTCTTCTTTTAATTCAAAACTCTTTTTTTTTCAAAGGTTGTATTTTTCTATCAATTTTTCACAAACTATAGAAAGTTCTTCATTTAAAGTATTAGGATCAACATGCTCATTACTAGAAGAACTAGCATCATCACAATCTAATTGAGGTTCTGAATATACCTCAAGGGAGTTATTCCCTTAGACCATGAAACATTGTGGCTCGGATTCTCCACTAGATTCATCCTCCGTTTGGATTGGCAATTGAAGCTTAGAGGAAGTCAACTTGTTCCACACTGCAAATCTGGAATCAAAGTTAGAAACAAGCATAAGATAATCTTTGTTTAGCGTGCTTCTAATAGCCTCAAGAGCAAGGGTATTGGCCCCTATATGATTGCGGTTACTAAGATAGCATTTCTTGGTAGCGGCAAGGAAAACATGCAAGCCTAGGGTTTTTAGGTACATGGACAACCTAAGTTTCCACATGTCAATGTTGGAGACATCAAACATGGGAGGTGACAAGCAAACCATAAGTGTGTGCGAACAAATATACTTGCAAAATGCAAATAATAGATTAGCAAACCAAGATCACACTCCTAGGTGGTTAAACCAAATATCAGGAGCGTAGGCTCTGATACCAATCGAAAGTACACCTAGAGGGGGGGTGAATAGGTGTACCGCTAATCTAATGAACTAAATGCGGAAATTAAAAACTAATTGTAACAACACTTCGTGCAACCAATGAGTGTACCCGAATTCTCCGTGAAGGGCTCTGAACTAACTCCTCTTGATTCCTCTGAATAAGAGTTGAGGTGCTATATGAAGCTCTCGTGGTTAGGCACAAGTAAGGCACACACAAACAATCCCAGCATATAATATATGATGAGCAATATGAATAGATGCAAGGCACAACACAAGCATATAAGATATGACAATATGAATGATGCAATACACAAATAAAAGAGAGAGAGGGTTGAGAACCAATTGATCAAACGCAAACAAGAAGATGTGTTTCGATGTTCGAGCACCGAGCTCTACATCCCCGCCTTCACCGAGAAGGATTTTCAATCCACTAGGAGTACCGAACTCCTCTCTCAACCAATACAACCACCACTGAGGCAATACAAATGGTCTACCGAAGACCGGAGTAACGAACTCCACAAACCTAACCAATACAACCAAACTCCACCTCACACAAGAGGGAGTAAACCACAATCTCCACCTCTATCAAAGAGGGATACAAAACCAACACCAACTCCACCTCACCAAGAGGGAGTACACCACAACCTCAACCTCTACCAAAGAGGGAGCACCCCACAAACCAAATCAACCTCTACCAAAGAGGGATAACCACAAAGAAAGGTATTTACAACTTAGTGGCTATAAAGACCACAAACTATCTCTTTTCCCTCAAAACAAATGATCCTATAGAATAGGATAGAATGATATAGCCCAAGTGGAAATCAAGGTGTTTTAGAAATCAAACAACAAAGAAAAATCCTTGGGAAAACACTTGCAATATGATAGAAATGAAGATCTAAAACAATATCCTAAAAACCTATTTTTCTTTGAATTTTCCGAACCCTTGAAAACAATATAAAGATAGATCTTTTGGCTTTAAAAACTTTTTGAAAACTTGCTAAAATAAACACTAGAGAGTAAGAATTTTTGGCTCTAAAAATCTTAGAGAAAATCCCATACAAATGGGGTATTTAAAGCCCCATTGGAAAACTAGCCGTTGGAGCTGAACTGGCAGCTCTGGCGGCTGGCGGTCGACCGCCCGGTCGACCGCGAACGGTCAAATTTTTAATCGTTGGAAGCCTTCGGTCGACCGTCCGATCGACCGCCCAAATCTAGAGAGCAAATGCTCTCTGGCCGGTCGACCGACCGGTCGAAGGTCGACCGGCCGACCGTGCCTTGCTTTCGGTCCACCGTCTGGTCGACCGCCCCACCCGAGAGTGGGGTACTTGCAGTCGGTCGACCGCTCGGTCGACCGGCTGAAGTACCAAGACAACGTGCATAAGGTTGTGCACGTCAGTCGACCGGCCCAGTCGACCGACTCTGGGCCGGTCGACCAGCACGGTCGACCGCCAGAGCCTGGCAGAAGGCAATCTTGGTCAGAAAAAGTTGTTTTAAATAATTCTAAAAATTCCCATAAATCTTCTAAAATTCCACAAGAATAGTTTCTAACATAATATATGATATACAAACATGTGTTAAAAATTTCAACACAATTATCAAACATTTTGAACCATTTTTGTGTTATGAAAAAATTACCGAAAACTAAAACCTGTATTTTTCCAAACTTTGATTTGTCAAATAAACTTTATCCAAAACTAATCCAAATACAAAAACATGTACTTAACCATTTTAAAGCATGTTGCATATAGACATAGGTCCAATATACATGAAACATATACATATCATTGTTTTTGTTTTTAATTCAAAAAATATGTTTTGTTAAAACACAAAACACCAAACCTCATGAATAAACATATCAAAATAAGTTTGTCAAGGAAATGGAAGCATGCATGTATATAGAACATATCTAATATGCATTTACACCAAGTAAACTTATTTTGATCTAACTATTCATGAAAATCAATATCGGTTAAACCAAAAACCGAAAAACTGAATCCAAAACATGAAACGTGTGTGTATTGTGAACTTGAGCATATCACACTATCTAATCTTTACAAATGGATCTAAACACAACTAAACTAAAAGTACCAAAGTCTTCTTGACGAACTCTGTCTTCAAGGCGACTCGATCCAAACATGTGATCCACCGAGCTAGACTCCAACGAGTGCTATATATGATCTTGATGCTCGGGCTCTGGAATCACCATGGGAAAGGCTTCAAAAACTCCTTTGTTGAAGCTAATCACCAACTAATATCTTGATAAAAGATCTAAAGCTAAACATCACAAGATTATTAGTAAACATAACTACATGAGTTAATCATCATCAAAACAAGAGTGGAAGGCCTCTGAGCCAACAATTTTTTGGTAATTAAATCCGAATTTCTTATAGGCCAAGCTAGAGAGTTTCTAGAAGATACATTAAATCTAAACGTTGGCGGGTGTTTGATGAAAATCTAGACCCAAATAACCGAATCTGAGCTTATCTAGAAGGTCCCCGAAGCGAGGCGAAACTACTCGCCAAACCAGGGACCTAAGTCCCTTGTTTTGTCACGAAAATGCGGCAATTACCACATTTTCACGGCAAAGTTGGCGAGCCACATGTCGATTTTGGACACGTGGCCTCCTCGTCTTCTAGAAGCTCCTTTCGCCTATCAATAGCCCTGCAGAGACCCTAAACGCAAGCAGATTGAGAAATAGGCTAGGTTTTCTCTATATTAGTATAGGTGTTTTTCTTTTCTTTTCTTTTCTTTTCTTTTGTATTTTTATTTCGTTTTTAGATCATGTATTAGGGCTGAGAGATTCAGAGAGAGAAAGAGAGAGATTGATGTAATAGATGGTGACAATCTATGTAAAGGTTCTCCTTTCTTTTATATTAAAATCTTCTCCATCTTCTACATGATGCTTAGCTAATTTTTCTTCTCATGACAATTTAACTACTAACCACTAACCATCTAACCACTTACTTAATAATTCACATGAATCTAATAGCCTCTACAAGGCCTTGCTCTTGCAAGAGCCATTGATGGCTCATGATGATGTATTCTAACATTCTAACATTACTAACATCTAACCCACTAACTTGCTAACTTGCAATGTCTTCTTTATTTCATGCTCACTTCTAACCGATTTTGATGATCTATTAGTAGCTTACAACTTGTATGTAGTATGGATGTGCTGTTTGAATGTAGAAGAATAATCTTATGAGCCATGCTTTGTATCATCTCTTGAACCCAAGGACTAGTAATGGCTAAGGATTCATGGGAGGTAAATATCACTAAGAGGTTAGAATGGTTGGTCTAGCAATTATTAGTTAGTAGCCATGAGTTTTCTTTTATCTTATTTTAAAAATCAATTTCAAACCCTTTTATTATTTTCTTCATTATTCTCACAAACTTCTTAGTTCATCTTTGTTTCATCCTCTTTTTGTTTTCAAAACTATTTCTCTTTTATTTTCACATCGTCGTTTTATCGCCGTCTTCACCTATCACTTCTGAATTTTTTCTTTATCTGTTTCTAATTCTTTAAACAAAGAAGAATTTGTTAACAACTAACGTGAATAAAAACTGTTAATGTTTTTATTACCTCCCGTCCCTGTGGATTTGACCCGTTGAGCTAATACTATAAAGGAAGTATCAAGAAAACATTAGCACACATATAATTTCATTAATTTATAAAGCCACATTTTTAAGTACTGTTTTCGCCCCGATCACATTGAACAAGTCGAAAGGCATTCGACGATAAGCAAATATCCCAAATGGATATGTGAAAGTAGTCTTTTCTTGATCCTCTAGAGCAATGGGAATCTGATTATACCCCAAGTAATCATCCAAGAAACAGTAATACTCATGGCCATCCAAACGTTAAAGCATTTAATCAATGAAGGAAAGCGGGAAATGGTCCTTACGAGTTGCTGCATTAAGCTTCCTATAGTCGATGCAAACTCGAATTTTCATGGGAAGTCGAGTTTGGACCAACTATTTGTTCTTGTTTCCACCACGGTGAAACCCGATTTCTTCATAACTTCATGAATAGGACTGACCCATTGGCTATTAGAAATGGGATAGATTATCTCATTATCTAAGAGTTTCACAATATCAGTATGAACAGTCTCTTGCATTATAGGGTTTAACCTACATTGCAGGTCTCTTTTTGGTGTCTCTTCTTCATTAAGATGAATGCGATGTTGAATTATGGCTGGACTTAATCCCTTTATGGCGGTCATAGTCCAACCAATGGCTTCGTTATATTTTCTAAGAATTGTTTTAATATTCTCTTCTTGCCTGTCATTTAAATGGGAGGCAATTATGACAGGAAAGGTCTCTTATTCGCCTAGATAGACGTACTTGAGATATGTAGGTAAGGCTTTTAACTCTAAAAATGGGGAAGGCTCACTGGAAGAAGGAGTCAAATCTATTGGCCCATATTTGGTGAAATAGGGTTCGAGGCCTAATTCATAGCAGACTCGATAATCTGATCAAGGTTAAACTCTTCAGACTATAATTCGAGGTCACAGTTAGTTTCTAATTCTAATTCTTCTCTACGTTCACTTATCAAGTTCTCAATGAGGTTAAATTCAAATGATTGATCCTCAACATCATAGGATTGCTTTCCTAAGTTGAAGACATTGACTTCTCTAGTCATGTCCCCAAAGGTTAACCTCATGGACCCATTCCTATAATTGATAATAGTGTTGGGAGTACCAAGGAATGGACGCCCTAGGATAACGGGAGTTTGAGCCCTAGGATTGGACACAAGCTGTATCTCAAGAACTATGAAATTAACAGGTAGATAAACTCCCCGACTTGGATAGGGACATTATTAATTTCCCCTTTAGAAACTATCACTGAACTGTCAGCCAGTTGGATTGTAACACGAGTTGGACTAAGATCGCCTACCCCGAGTTGCTGATAAACTGAGAAGGGAAGCAAGTTGATACTTGCCCCCAAGTCAAAAAGAGCACGACTAATCTCGGCTTGTCCTATAGTGCAGGCAATGGTAGGACAACCCGGATTATTGTACTTGGTAGGGATCGGACCCGACAGTAGTTCACTAACATTAGTACCTAAGAAGACCTTTTGAGTATGTTAGTCTTTCTCTTCTTGGTGCACATGTTCTTAAGAAATTTTGCATAAGATGGACTTGTTGGATGGTATCAAGAAGTGACACATTTATATTCACTTGATTGAAGATCTCAATTATCTTATCCATTTGTGGATTCTGCTTGTTATTTTTTTAGCCTATTAGGAAATGGTACTATAGGCTTGTGCACATGACTGGTTGACTTATCCTTTTCAGATTCATCAGATTTGAAAGGATTAGGACTAGATGAGGTGGATGCTTGTGTGTAGTTATGCTGAATGAAATTGGATGGTGCTGACACTTGATATCAACTTTCTTTCCTGACCTCAATGTATGAACAACATTACATTGATTCAATAGTTGATCCTCAGCCAAATGGACTTGTTGAGAATTACTAGGATTCATTACTGGTTAACTGGGCAAGGTACCCTTTAGCCTCTCATACTATAGATTGGCTGATTGACTCATTTGAACCTCTAGCCTTTGTACTGTTTGCATGAGGGAGTCTTGGTTCTTCATGTACCTTTTCATGTTTTTCTCAAAATTAGTCATTCTCTTCTCAAGTGGAGGATTTTGGATGGAAGATTGTGGAGCTTGGTTGGGAGTTCTGTTGATAATTTGAAATTTTGGGTTGATGGTTGGAAGAATTGTGATAGTAATTTGAAAAGTTAGGTTGATGATTTGGAAGAATTATTAGAATGTTGGAAGTGGTTTGAATGGTTTGACCATGAGTGGTCATTATTGTTTTGGCTCTATGAGAAATTCGGGTGATTTTTCCAACTAGGATTGTATGTTTGTGCGTAAAGATTATTATTGGGCCTTGAAAAGGCCGCATTCATCGGTTCAAGAAATTGTTGCTGAGCTTGGAACATTGACACTCCGCAAACACAAGATTCATGGCTTGACAGTAAGTACAGTCTGGAGTTGAAAATTGGTTTGGGCTGCCTTAGTTAACTTGACTTGGTTCCTTAGTTTTTAAAACTTCTAGTCTTCTCATTAGGTTTACTATTCTAGCCTTGATAGTTATGGATGATTCAATTGCATGTCACATTCTCATATTTATTTGATGTAAAATTCTAGTAATAGAGCTTTGCTTGCTTGATCCTAGGTCCATGGTATGCATATGAAGAAGAAGATCCTAAATCACCAATTAAGGGTTAATTAAAAGCCTACCAAGTAGCCATTAACTTTAGGGAAGAGATTTTGTCAGCCCACGGCATCAAATCATGAATCTAGGAGATCAAGTGGATAGGAGACAGTCAGGACAGCACGCTGCCCAAACACTGGCACGCGCGACACTGATATGGCCGCGAAAACGAGGCCATACTAGTGCGCACGTGCCCGGGCTTTGGGCCAGGGGTAGTCCCCCTGGCCTCCTTTCCCCTGGTGCCTATAAATACCCCCAAGGGATCTTCAGTTGGGAGATATTCAGAGAATAGAATTATATTTGTTACTTTGTTGTTAGGAATTGTAGTTGTTGTTTCTTTCTTCTTCTAGTTTTAGCTTTAGCCATTAGAGTGAAAGAGAGAGAATGTGTAAGTGTTGTATTTGAAGGTGACAAGCTAATACAAGTAACTACTTCTCTTTCTTCTTTCTATTTACCTCTCTTTGCCATTTACTTTTACTTCCTTGTTGTAGTGTAACTTCCTTTCTCTTACCCCCTTTTCTTTTGTTTTCTTGTAGTGTAACTCCTTTGTTGGCCCAAAAGGTTACACTCTCCATTTGTTTAAAGTTTTGATGATAACAAAACACATAGAAGCTATATGGTACTAATAAGTTTATTCAAGATAAGTTTCAGGTTAGTACCATTTGTGAAGGACATTGCTTAGCTTTTGCAAGAATTTCTAGGTTCATGGAGCAATTAAAACAAATGGCACAAGAGGGAATGTCCATAGAAGAGAAAGCTCTAGCATTGCATTGCTTGGCTCAAGACTTCATTTTGGCTCAAGAGACTTCATTAGATTTGTTTTTAGTTTTATAGTTTGTTAAAGAATAGTGAATAGGTTTGAAGCTCAAAATTCCCACACAAACTTTTTGCGCACATGTCATTTCCAAATATTTCCCCTATATATGTACAAAATATTTTTAAATATAGTCTTTTTCTTACAAACTCAATTTTGTGTATTATACATAGTTCTAATCAAAACTATTTTATAAAACATCAAAATCTCCTCAAAAATCTTTTCAAAATTCAGCTTTTGACCTGAGCCGGTCGACCGACCAGTCGACCGCCTCTATGTCAGGTCAGATCGGTTGACCGACCCGGTCGACCAAGAATCTGACCGTTGGGTGCGTGCATGTGTGCACATTTCCCGGTCGACCGGCGGTCGACCGAAACCCGTTTTCGGTCGACCGACCTTCGGCCGACTGAAAGACAGTAAGTCTCTGTTTGTTTCGGTCGACCGAGCGGTCGACCGAGAGCCGCAACGGCTCTTTTATTTTAAAAGCTGGTCGACGGCCGGTCGACCGAGGCTGTGTTTTCAACCATAATGTCTATTTTTTAAACACGTTTTTATTTTGTCTTTTTCGTCCCTAAATGAGTTTAAAGGTTGTTTTCTGGGTCAAATTCTTCCTAATTACCGTTTTGTTAGTTTACCCTTTAATCCCTAGCTCTATTCTATAAATAGGGGTGATTAGGGTTGTGGGATTTACAACAATTAATTGCAAAAATTTTCAAGTTTAAAGAGCTTCCAAAAGAGTTTTGTTCTTGGTTTTTGTGCTAAAAATTCTCTCTTATTTCTGAAGTTTTGGTTTCAAAAACTCTCTCAAATTCTATTTCTTTTTCCACTTACAAATACTAGAGCTTCAATCCTACTCATTTTTCTATAGGAATTTTTTAAGGGAAAAGAATTTTTCAAAAGAGTGTTTGTGGTCTTTTGATTACCAAGAGAATACTTGTACTTGAGATTGTGGAGTTGGGTACTCCGGTGTCATTGTAACTCGTTGTGAAGTTATAGTGGTTAGAAATCCTTCTGGGTAAAGGCGGGGACGTAGAGCTGGGTGCTCGAACCTCGAAAAAATTCTCGGTTTTGCGTTTGGTTTACTTGCTTCTTGCTTTAATTCCTTACTAGTTATTCATTGCTTCTCATTCATTGCTTCATATACTTGCTCTACATACTCATTGCAATATTATGCTTGCTCTTCATATTCATTGCTATATTCACTTGTTTATATTCATCTTGTCAATCTAATACTCATACAACAAGATTGCAATACGCACCTCAAACTCTTATTTAGAGGAATCACGAGGAAGGAGTTCAGAGCCCTTCACAGGGCATTCGGCTTCTAGTCTTGATTTGGGTGATTGTTGCATCATAAGTTTTTGTTTGTGGATTGATTAGCATTATCACCTATTCACCCCCCTCTAGGTGATTTCAATTGGTATCAGAGCTAGGACTCTAGTTTTTGGCTTCACATCTCTAAAATTTGCTAATCACTACTTGCATTCTTTCATTCATACACTAGTAAACATGGCTGACAACATTAAGACCCCTCCTAAATTTGATGGACTAAATTTCCCCATTTGGAAGGTTCGGATGACTATCTTTTTACAATCTCTAGGTAGTTTAGTTGAAAAATCCTTGACCAAACCCTACATTAGACCCGATAGTGAGGAGAGCACTTGGTCTGACTTTACCTACAAAGAATATGAGGCTAATTCTAAGGCCCAAAACTCCCTTCTCACCGCCTTGAATGAGGATGATCTTACACGGGATATACATTGCCAATCCGCCTATGAGATTTGACAACACTTGTTGGTCACACACGAGGGGACATCACAAGTAAAGAGAGCTAAGATAGATCTCTTGAGGTCCTAATATGAAAGTTTTAAAATGCTTGAAGATGAGTCTATTGATTTTATGATTACAAGGTTTACTAAGATTACCAATGCTCTTTCTTCTTTAGGTGATGTTATAAGCAATGACCAAAAGGTGCGAAAAGTGATTCGAGCTCTTCCTTCATCATGGGAGATAAAGGCTACTACCTTAAAGGAATTGAATGACAAGGATGAAATGGATCTCATAAGTCTTATTGGAAACCTTAAGACTCATGAGATGGAAACGAAGGCAAGAGAAGAAGCGGTTCCTCAAAAAAAGAAGTTCATAGCCTTCAAGTCTTCCTCCACTATTGACGACGATGGAGAAGATGAAGAAGATGATGAGGAGCTATCTCTTCTAGTAAGAAATGTGAAGAGGATGTACCGCAAGAACAAACTCAACTTTAGAAGGAAATTAGAAGGGAAGGAGGAGAGAAGAATCATATGCTACAATTGCCATAAGCCCGGACACATTATGGCCGATTGCCCGGACTTCAAGAAAAAGGTGACTTCGTCATTCAAGCAAAAGAGGTCGGTTGAAAAGAAAGCATACAAAGCCACTTGGGATTCGGAAAGCGAGTCCGAAAATGAGGTGGACACGGCAAATATGTGTTTCATGGCAAACACACCAAACACACCCAAGGTAACCTCTCAACCTTTTGATGAAGAAAATGAAATAAGTAGAGAAATGCTAGTTCATGCTTTTGTTGAACTTTCTGAAAGCTTTGATGATAAAAAGGTAGAATGCTCCAAATTGAAAAAGAAAATTGAATTGCTTAAAAACCAACTTGCTATTATTTCAAAAGAAAAGGAAGAAATTTCCTCTAATCTTGTTTCAACTAAAAGAGATTTTGATGCTTATAAAGTAGCTTGTAAAGCAAAATTTCCAAAGGTTGATGAAAATGAACTTTCTTTGTTAAAAACTAGAATTGTTGTTTTTGAAAATGTTTTAAAGGATTGTGCTTTTAATACTAAGAAATTAGAGGAAATATTTGCAAAGAAGCACTCTCCACATGTTAAGACAACCCATGCTAAAAATGCTCATCATGTCAACACTTCACATGTTAAATCTACTCATGCACACAAGTCACATGCTAGTAGGCCACACACTCATTATGCATTTAATATGGAAGAGTCTATAGATGTACTTATTGTGGTCGAAATAGCCACTTAGCTAAATTTTGCTATGACCAAATAAATAGATCTAATAATCTTGTGTGGGTTCATAACACTAACACTTTAGGACCCAAGAAAATGCGGGTACCAAAATTAAGTCCTAAATTATTTGATGTAGGTAGACACCAAGGCTCCAAGACGTAAGGAGCGGTGGTACCTTGATAGTGGTTGTTCAAGACATATGACATGGGATATCAACAACTTTACAACCCTATCAAGGTACGTTGAAGGTGGCTCTGTCACCTTCGGAGATGACTCCAAGGGCTCAATCATCGGTATAGGTAACATTCAAATTGGTGCATCTCCTATTATAGAAAATGTTGTTCTTGTTGATGGACCTAAACATAATTTGCTTAGTATAAGTCAACTTTGTGATCGTGGTCTTAAAGTCATTTTTGATGATTATTCTTGTAAAATCTTTGATTGTAAAACCAATGATTGTATTCTCACCGGTTTTCGTGATAATAATGTCTATATCATTGACATGCTTAGTTTGGATTATTCTACTAAATGCTTGAATGTTTTTGATGAGACTTCTTGGCTTTGGCATAGAAGATTAGGACATGCATCTTTTGATCATCTTGCTAGGATTAATTCTAAGGAATTGGTGAAGGGTATTCCTTGCTTGAAGTTTGAAAAAGACCGCATTTGTGGTGCATGCCAACTTGGGAAACAAACCAAGTCTTCTTTCAAACCAATCAAGGATATCATGTCAACTAGGCCATTAGAATTAATTCATATAGATCTTTTCGGACCAACTAAAACTAAAAGCTTAAATGGAAGTAGATATGCTTTTGTTTTAGTTGATGATTTTTCTCATTTCACTCGGGTTTTCTTTTTAGAACACAAAGATCAAACTTTTTTGCATTTTAAGATTTTTCAAAAAAGAGTTGAAAAAGAAAAAGGTTTTTCGATTTTGAAAATAAGAAGTGATAGAGGTGGTGAATTTGTTAACCAACTCTTCATTACTTATTGTGATGAAAGGGAATCAAGCATGAAATGTCATGTCCTAGAACTCCACAACAAAATGGAGTTGTAGAAAGAAAGAATAGAACCCTTCAAGAGATGGCTAGGACTATGATAAGTGAATATGACCTCCCTCAATATTTATAGCCCGAGGCCGTAAACACCGCATGCTACATATCAAATCGTATTTATTTGTGGAAAAATACTTTCAAGACATCTTTTGAAATTTATCATTTAAGAAAACCGAATGTTTCATATTTCAAGGTTTTTGGATGCAAGTGTTTTGTTTTAAATACTAAGGATAACTTGGGTAAATTTGATGCTAAGGCTTATGAAGCAATATTCGTTGGATATTCTTCTACTAGCAAAGCTTAAAGAGTTTTCAATAAATCGACTCTTACTATTGAAGAATCCATGTATGTTAAATTTGAAGAATCTAATGTTGTTGAGAATGTTGTAGAGATTGACCCATTAGGTGAGGACATGGAGAAACTTTCCTTGAAGGACTCTCCCATTCAAGAAGAAAAGCAAGAATCTATTGGAGAAGTTCAAAAGGAAGAAGTGGAACAATCTCATCCGCTTCCTAAAGATTGGAGATACACTACAAATCATCCCAAGGATCTCATCTTAGGTGATGTATCTAAAGGGGTAACAACTCGCTCCAAACTCCATGACTTATGTGGTAACTTTGCATTCATTTCTCATTTTGAACCCAAAAACATCCTCGAAGCTGAGGGTGACTCATATTGGTTGCTAGCTATGCAAGAGGAACTCAATCAATTTTAGCGCAACCAAGTTTGGCACCTTGTTCCTAGACCTCACGATAGACCAATAATTGGTACTAAGTGAATTTTTAGAAATAAGATGGATGAGTCAGGAAATGTGATTAGGAATAAAGCTAGGTTAGTGGCCCAAGGTTACACTCAAGTTGAAGGAATTGACTTTGAGGAGACCTTTGCACCCGTAGCACAGCTTGAAGCCATACAGATGACACTCGCTTTTGCATCTTTTAAAAATTTTAAACTTTTTCAAATGGATGTAAAAAGTGCATTTTTAAATGGTTTTATAAATGAAGAAGTTTATGTTGAACAACTTCCCGGTTTTGTTGATCATGTTCATCCTAATTTTGTTTTTAACTTGATAAAGCTTTGTATGCATTGAAGCAAACTCCTAGAGCTTGGTATGAAAGGCTTTCTAGTTTTCTTCTTTCAAATGATTTTGTTAAAGGCAAAGTAGACACAACATTATTTACTAAGCATGTTGATAATGACATTCTAATAGTGCAAATTTATGTTGATGATATAATTTTTGGTTCTACTAATGAGCTTTTATGCAAGGATTTTGAAAGGTGTACGCAACTTGAATTCGAAATGTCTTCAATGGGTGAATTGGACTTCTTTCTTGGACTCCAAATCAAGCAAATGCGGGATGGGATATTCATATGTCAAGCCAAGTATGCAAAGGAACTAATAAAGAAATTTAGATTTGAAGGTTCGAAAGTTTGCAACACTTCTATGGCAACTACCACCAAGCTTGAAAAGGATGACCAAGGTAAATGTGTTGATATTAAGTTATATAGAAGCATGATTGGTAGTTTGTTGTATTTAACGGCAAGTAGGCCGGATTTAATGTTTAATGTGTGTCTTTGTGCTAGATTTCAATCGTGTCCTAAAGAGTCTCATCTTATTGCGGTAAAACGCATTATTCGTTACATTAAGGGCACAATTGGAATGGGTCTTTGGTATCCGAAAATCGGAGATTTTTCAATGACGAGTTTTTCGGATGCCGACTATGCGGGTTTTAGGGTGGATAGAAAGAGTACTAGTGGGACATGTCAATTTCCTGGTAATTGTCTTGTTTCATGGTCCTCTAAGAAACAAAATTCGGTAGCCCTCTCAATCGCCGAGGCGGAGTATGCTGCGGCGGGGGCTTGTTGTGCACAAGTCCTTTAAATGAAACATACTCTCCTTGATTATGATTTACATTTTGACCATCTAAAAATATTTTATGATAATACTAGTACTATTCACTTGACTAAGAATGCAAATCAACATAGTAAGACCAAGCACATTGAGATTAGATATCACTTTCTTAGAGATCATTTTGAGAAAGATGATATAGAGATAGATTATGTTTCTTCAGATTTGCAACTTGCCAATATTTTCACTAAACCACTTGATTTTAATAAATTTTCCTTCATATGTGGTGAACTTAATGTTTGTGTTATTGAATAAAAATGTTTTCCTTGTTTCTTTATCCCTTTTTGATGTATGACAAAAAGGGGGAGAAAAATGAGTTCTTGTGTTCTTGTTTCTTGTATATGAGTTCTTTTATAACATGAGTTTATTTTGGTTTTGGCTTGCAAAGTGCTTTTATGTTGTTTTCATTCTCATGTTTTTGCTTGCTATTTAAATTGCTATTTAAAAATTCAAATTATTGTCTTTATGGTTTTTTGTATTGCTATTACTTGTTTAGTATAGCATAATTTGAGGGGGAGTTTTACCTCTATCATTATATCTTTTTGATATAGCCTATTTGTTTTGTCATCATCAAAAGGGGGAGATTGTTGGCCCAAAAGGTTACACTCTCCATTTGTTTAAAGTTTTGATGATAACAAAACATATAGAAGCTATATGGTACTAATAAGTTTGTTCAAGATAAGTTTCAGGTTAGTACCATTTGTGAAGGACATTGCTTAGCTTTTGCAAGAATTTCTAGGTTTATGGAGCAATTAAGGCAAATGGCACAAGAGGGAATGTCCATAGAAGAGAAGGCTCTAGCATTGCATTGCTTGGCTCAAGACTTCATTTTGGCTCAAGAGACTTCATTAGATTTGTTTTTAGTTTTATAGTTTGTTAAAGAATAGTGAATAGGTTTGAAGCTCAAAATTCCCACACACAACTTTTTTGCGCACATGTCATTTCCAAATATTTCCCCTATATATATGTACAAAATATTTTTAAATATAGTCTTTTGCTTACAAACTCAATTTTGTGTATTATACATAGTTCTAATCAAAACTATTTTATAAAACATCAAAATCTCCTCAAAAATCTTTTCAAAATTCAGCTTTTGACCTGAGTCGGTCGACCTACCGGTCGACCGCCTCTATGTCAGGTCAGATCGGTCGACCGACCCGGTCGACCGGGAATCTGACCGTTGGGTGCGTGCATGTGTGCACGTTTCCCAGTCGACCGGACGGTCAACCGAAACCCGTTTTCGGTCGACCGACCTTCGGCCTACTGAAAGACAGTAAGTCTCTGTTTGTTTCGGTCGACCGAGCGGTCGACCGAGAGCCGCAACGGCTCTTTTATTTTGAAAGCCGGTCGACCGGCCGGTCGACCGAGGCTATGTTTTCAGCCATAACGGCTATTTTTTAAACACGTTTTTATTTTGTCCTTTTCGTCCCTAAACGAGTTTAAAGGCTTTTTTCTGGGTCAAATTCTTCCTAATTACCATTTTGTTAGTTTACCCTTTAATCCCTAGCTCTATTCTATAAATAGGGGTGACTAGGGTTGTGGGATTTACAACAATTAATTGCAAAAATTTTCAAGTTTAAATAGCTTCCAAAAGAGTTTTGTTCTTGGTTTTTGTGCTGAAAATTCTCTCTCATTTCTGAAGTTTTGGTTTCAAAAACTCTCTCAAATTTCAATTCTTTTTCCCACTTACAAATACTAGAGCTGCAATCCTACTCATTGTTCTACAGGGATTTTGTAAGGGAAAAGAATTTTTCAAAAGAGAGTTTGTGGTCTTTTGATCACCAAGAGAATACTTGTACTTGAGATTGTGGAGTTGGGTACTCCGGTGTGATTGTAACTTGTTGTGAAGTTTTAGTGGTTAGAAATCCTTCTGGGTGAAGGCGGGGACGTAGAGCTGGGTGCTCGAACCTCGGAAAAATTCTCGGTGTTTGCTTTAGTTTACTTGCTTCTTGCTTTAATTCCTTGCTAGTTATTCATTGCTTCTCATTCATTGCTTCATATACTTGCTCTACATACTCATTGTAATATTTTGCTTGCTCTTCATATTCATTGCTATATTCACTTGTTTCATATTCATCTTGTCAATCTAATACTCATACAACAAGATTGCAATACGCACCTCAAACTCTTATTTAGAGGAATCATGAGGAAGGAGTTCAGAGCCCTTCACGGGGTATTCGGCTTCTAGTCTTATTTTGGTGATTGTTGCACCATAAGTTTTTATTTGTGCATTGATTAGCATTATCACCTATGTTGGCCCAAGGTTACAATCACCTATTTTATTGAGTTTTGATGATTACAAAACATATATAGTTATTTGTACTAATCATGTTTAATGTTTAAGTGTGTTTCAGGGTTCTAAGGATTTATGATGTGTTTTGACTCAAGTCAGTTCATTTCGGGTTCCAAATATCAATCTATTCAAGTTCACATGGAGAAGCCCATTTGAAGACTTTGTAGTCACGTAGAACCTATGTAAGAATTAGTTTGTTAAAGAATGAAGTTGTGTTAAGTTGGCTCAAGAACACACACACACTTTTCAAAATACAGTTTTTATTTTCAGTATATGATTTAAGTTCATGCCTTGATAACTATACATGACTCAAATTTTTATAAATTTTATATCTTATTTATATCATGTATATCTACCTTTATTGAATGATACTTAGTCTCATATCCTCACAAAAATATTTTGAAAATTTTCCAAAGTTCAACAAAATTCCCATTTGAAAATCTGTTTCAGGCCTGGCGGTCGACGGGGCCGGTCGACCAGATCCATTCCAAGCTTGGCCGGTCGACTGACCGGTCGACCGTGCCTTGTGTCCAAGGCGTGCACGTTTTGTGCACGTCTGTCGGTCGACCGACCGGTCGACCGACTGAAAGCAGCTTGCTCTCTGTTTTTGGCCAGTCGACCGGGTCGGTCGACCGACAGTTTAAAACGAAATTTCCCTTTTGGCTTCCGTCAATCGAGTCTAACGGCTAGTTGCCAATCGGACTGCCGGTCGACCGGGCCAGTCGACCGATAGCCGTCTGCAGCGACCAATGGCTCTTTCCTCTTTGATGATTTTCTGGTTTGGTTGCTCTTTGGTTGGCTGTAGGCTGTCTAAAAATGACCAACAGGCAAGCCATCAAAGCAGCAGTCTCAAGCACTAGACGCGAGGGATTGATGCCCGCGTCTCAACATCAAGGCGCGTCGGCACAAAGCCCGCGTCTCAGCATCAAGGCGCGTCCGGCCCGAAGCCCGCGTCTCAGCATCAAGGCGCGTCCGGCCCGAAGCCCGCGTCTCAGCATCAAGGCGCGTCGGCACAAAGCCCGCGTCTCAACATCAAGGCGTGTCTAACAGGCAAGCCATCAAAGCAGCAGTCTCAAGCACTAGACGCGAGGGATTGATGCCCGCGTCTCAACATCAAGGCGCGTCGGCACAAAGCCCGCGTCTCAGCATCAAGGCGCGTCCGGCCCGAAGCCCGCGTCTCAGCATCAAGGCGCGTCCGGCCCGAAGCCCGCGTCTCAGCATCAAGCGCGTCCGGCCGGAAGCCCGCGTCTCAGCATCAAGGCGCGTCGGCACGAAGCCCGCGTCTCAGCATCAAGGCGCGTCCAGCCCGAAGCCCGCGTCTCAGTTGCAACCGCCCCGGATTGTGGGGTCAGTTACCGCACATATGGCGGGTAGTGGCCCCTCGTTCAGGCGCATTTTTAGGGGCACGATCACCCCCTAAGACCCCTATAAATAGCCCTGTTGGCTATGAAGGTGGGGCGGGCAAATTAAATCAAAAGGGAAGGATTATTCTGGGCAAGAGAGAGAGAAGCCTGACACCAACAAGAGAGAGAAGACTCTTCAGCGAGCTTACTGAGTACTAGCCGCTCTTTGCCTACCTCCTCTTTGAGAGTTTTGGTAGACGGAGCTGAGTTACTCCCCTACCGGCCAAAGAGAAGACCCCCGACGGTCCAGGACGGTCATCTGGTCAACGGAGAACAAGATTCACTCTCCATCGCCACACGAAGAACCCAGCACTAAACAAAGGAAGATTCATACATCCTCCCTCCCTTGTAGTCGGAGCATTAGCTTGTTGTAATCTTTCAACTGATTCAAGGAAATATTACACCTTCTTCTCCGCACCAAACATTGGCAGATAATTCTGAAAATTTGGGGACTATTTTAGACCAAATAAACTTAAGTAAATCATGTTTTAATCCCTCCCTTCCCTATAAATAGAGGGAATTGGTCTCTTGCAAAAATACAAGAAATATACCTAAGTTTTCAAATTTTCAAAAGAAAGAAAAAGTTTCAAAGCTCTCAATTTTTCTAGTGCATTCTTGGCTATTGTTTTTCAGTTGTGTTTTCAAGCAATATTCATTTACAACTGAGTTTATTTTTCTCACTACACTTCTAGAGCCAAAACCCTCCTCATTCTATAAGGAAGTTGTAACGAAAAGTTTGTGAACTTTTATTGATCACTTGGTTACTTTGTTCTTCTTGAGTTGTAATCCCTCTTTGGTGGAGGATTGTAATTGGTGGAGTTCGGTACTCCGGTCTTCGGTAGATCTTGTAATTGTTCCTCGGTGGATATAGTGGAAACCCTTCACGGCGGTGAAGGCGGGGAGTAGAGCAGTGGCTCGAACCTCGAAACAAATACTTTGTGTTTGCGATTATTTTCCTTATTGCTCTCTATTGTTCTTCTTCTATTGTTTGTGATATTGCTTTTATTCTTTGTGATATATCTTGTGTGCACTTTATTATTGCATTCATTTCAATTCTTGCTATATTGTCAATCAATACTCATACAACAAGATTACAATACGCACCTCAAACTCTTATTTAGAGGAATCACGAGGAAGGAGTTCAGAGCCCTTCACCGGTATCCGGCTTCTAGTCTTGTTTTGGGCGATTGTTGCATCATATATTCATAACTTGTTTAAAAAGTTTTTAGATTAGCATTTACACTTATTCACCCCCCTCTAGGTGTTTATAACTGGTATCAGAGCTTTGGTCTCTAGGGTCTTGGCTTAACAACCTTAGAGAGATCCTTTATTTGCTAATCACTTTATTTTTCATACTCATTCACTTAGTAAAAATGGCCGAAGGAATTAAGACCCCACCAAAGTTTGATGGCCTTAACTTTCCCATATGGAAAGTTAAGATGACTATTTTCCTGCAATCCCTAGGTAGCCAGGTTGCAAAGGCGGTGACCAAATCATTTAGTGCACCTACCGGTGATGAGGCCACTTGGACCGATATTGAGACTAAAGAATTTAATGTTAATGCTAGGGCACACTATGCATTGCTTCAAGCACTTAATGATGATGATATCTCTAGAGTTATTCATTGTAAATCCGCATTTGAAATTTGGTCTCACTTGCTTGTCACACATGAAGGGACCTCACAAGTTAAGAGGGCTAAAATAGACCTTCTTCGGTCCTAATATGAAAATTTCTCTATGCAAGAAAATGAAACCATAGATGATATGGTTACATGATTTACAAAGATTACTAATGGACTTTCTTCTCTAGGTGACGTCATTGACAACGACCAACGAGTAAGGAAGATCATACGGGCTCTCCTTCCATCTTGGGAAGTCAAAGCTACTACCTTGAAAGAACTTAATGACAAGGAGGAGATGGAGCTTATAGGTCTCATTGGGAACCTCAAAACCCATGAGATGGAGAGAAGAGCAAGAGAAGAAATGGCTCCCTCCAAGAAGAAGACTATTGCTTTCAAGAGCCATTCCACTTACTCCGACGAAGACGATGAAGAAGAAGATGATGAGGAACTTTCACTTCTTGTTAAGAACGTTTGGAGAATGTATAACAAGGGTAAGTTCCAAAACAAAAAGAGGTGGCTAGGCAAAGAAGAGAAGAAAATTATTTGCTTCAATTGCCAAAGACCGGGTCATATTGTTGCGGAATGCCCGGTAAAGTCAAGCCCTCCACCTCTAAGAAGCCTTATAGAAAGAAAGCACTAAAGGCTACTTGGGATTCCGAGACTGAATCTGAGGAGGAAGTTGACACCGCCAACATGTGCTTCATGGCAAATGAAAGCACAAGCAAGGTAACTCCTAACAGTTCTTTTGATTATGGGCTTTTCATGGATGAACTAGGAGAAGCATTTGAAGAACTCTCACACAACTATGATTCTCTTAAAAAGAAATTTTTAAACATGAGAAAGGAATATGAATCTCTAAATCACCAAGTTTTCACTCTTACTAAACAAAAGGATAAATTACTTTCTACTCTTGTTTCTACTCAAAAGGATTTTGACAACTATAAGATTTCTTGCAAAGGTAAGTATCCACTAGTTGATAACAATGAAATTTCCATGCTAAATAAGAAAATTGACTCATTAGGAGTAGTTTTGAAAAAGTGTGAATTTGATAAGAATAGACTTGAGGCTATGTTTCCTAAGAAACAAGCCCCTGAGAAACAACCACATGCTATTCATGATCATGCTCATAAATCACAACCTTTACATCATGCCAAACACCCCAAACATGCTCACACTCCACACACACATCATGCATTCATGTATGGGAAAGTATTTTCATGCACATATTGTGGCCGTAAAGGTCACTTAGTTAAGTTTTGCTATGATAGACTTAATGCATCTCATTATAATGTTTGGGTTTGAAATACTAACTTTCAAGGACCCAAGAAAATTTGGGTACCAAAGTCAATAAATTTGTTAAATGATGTAGGTACTTTCCAAGTCCCAACGACGTAAAGGATTGTGGTATCTTGATAGTGGTTGCTCAAGGCACATGACTTGAGATATCAACAACTTTGCAACCCTATCAAGATACCATGAAGGTGGCACCGTCACCTTCGGAGATGATGTCAAGGGAAAAATTATCGGTATTGGTAATGTTAAACTTGGTACATCCCCTTTAATTGAAAATATTGTTTTAGTTGATGGACTCAAGCATAACCTCTTGAGTGTTAGTCAACTTTGTGACAAAGGTTTTCATGTTGTTTTTGATAATGTAGCTTGTAGAGTTATTGATAGACAATCTAATACATGTATATTTTTCGGTTTTCATGAATGCAATGTTTACATGATAGATATGTCTAATATGTCTTGCAATGCTACTTGTTTGAAAGCCCTCAATGATGACTCTTTGTTGTGGCATAGAAGATTAGGCCACATTTCTTTTGACCATCTATCTAGGCTAAACAACAAGGAAATGGTGAAAGGTATTCCTTACTTGAACTTTGAAAAGGACCGCGTTTGCGACGCGTGCCAACTTGAGAAACAAACCAAGTCCTCTTTCAAGTCAATCAAGGATATCATGACATCACGTCCCTTGGAGTTGATCCATATGGATTTGTTTGGTCCTACTCAAACCAAAAGTCTAAGTGGAAATCGTTTCGCATTTGTTTTAGTTAATGATTTTTCGCGTTTTACTTGGGTTTTCTTTTTAGAGTACAAAAATTAAGCCTTTTCATATTTTCAAGCCTTTAAGAAAAGAGTTGAAAAGGAAAAAGATTCTTCTATTTTAAGAATAAGAAGTGATAGAGAAGGTGAATTCAATAACCTACCTTTTACCACTTTTTGTGAAGAACATGGAATTAAGCATGAACTATCTTGTCCTAGAACTCCACAACAAAATGGAGTAGTTGAAAGGAAAAATCGGACTTTACAAGAGATGGCTAGGACAATGATTAATGAATATGGTCTCCCTCATTATTTATGGGCCGAGGCCGTAAATACATCTTGCTATATATCAAATAGAGTTTTCTTATGCAAAAATTCTTCAAAAACATCTTTGAAATCTATTTTTCTAGAAAGCCAAATGTTTCCTACTTTAAAGTCTTTGGATGTAAATGCTTTGTTTAATACAAAAGACAATTTAGGAAAATTTGATGTAAAGTGTTATAAAGAAATTTTTGTTGGATATTCTAATATAAGTAAAGCCTATAGAGTTTTTAATAAGTCATCTTTAACTATTGAAGAGTCTATTCATGTAAAGTTTGAAGAATCTAATGTGTTTGTTAAGAATGTTATAGAAATAGATTCTTTACATGAAGGCATTGAGAAAGTTACCTGAAGGACTCACCTACTATTAAAGACATGCCTAAGGATGATGGAGGAAATGAAGTTCAAGACAATGAGGCTCAAGGAAATAAAAATCAAGAAGTTGAAGTGGAGCCTACTCAACCTCTTCCAAAAGATTGGAGATTCAATCCACATCATCCCAAGGATCTTATTTTAGGTGAAGTATCTAAAGGGATAACTACTCGTTCTAAACTTCATGATTTATGTGGACATTATGCTTTTATTTCTCATTTTGAACCCAAGAACATCCTCGAAGCCGAGGCGACTCATATTGGTTGCTAGCCATGCAAGAGGAGCTCAATCAATTCGAGCGCAACCAAGTTTGACATCTTGTTCCTAGACCCCACAATAGACTAACAACTGGTACTAAGTGGATCTTTAAGAATAAGTTGGATGAGTCGGGAAATGTCATTAGGAATAAAGCTAGGTTAGTTGCCCAAGGTTACACTCAAATCGAAGGGATCGATTTTGAAAAAACCTTTGCACCCGTAGCACGGCTTGAAGCCATACAGATGACACTTGCATTTGCTTCATATAAAGATTTTAAGCTTTTCAAATGGATGTGAAAAGTGTTTTCTTAAATGGATTTATTGAAGAGGAGGTGTATGTTGAACAACCCCCTGGGTTTGTTGATCCTACACATCCAGATTTTGTTTTTAAACTTGACAAAGCTCTTTATGGTTTAAAGCAAGCCCCTAGGGCTTGGTATGAAAGGCTTTCTTTTTTTCTAATTTCAAATGGCTTTAAGAAAGGAAAAATAGATACTACTTTGTTTACAAAACATGTTGAAAATGATATTCTTATTGTTCAAATTTTTGTGGATGATATCATTTTTGGTTCTACTAATGAAACCCTGATTGGTCGCTAATGTTGCATATTTAGTATCATATTTTCATACTTATTATAGAATAAAAGCTGCATTGTCCTAATTAATTGTTTAATTTATTTGCAGGCTCATTCCTTAAGGAGATGAAGAGAAATGAGCCCAAAAGCCCACCAAAATTCTGAATTAAATCAGAATTAATTCGAGCTCAGAAAATCAGGGCAAAATCAAGAGGTTGAAAACCGGTTGAGAAGAATCCTCTCAGAATCGATCGGTTAAAGCCAAGAATCCAAGGCCATTTCGTCACAATCTGGACTCAAACGAAGAAACCAACTGAAGATAAATGCAGAAGGAAATACCAGAGAGACCCACCAACAGGGTGTGGCCATCTGGCCACACCCTGGCCGCGGAAACCCAGCCAAAGCCGCGTTTTCGCAGCTTGGTTAAGGTTGTTGGGGGAGCGTTTGCTCCCCTAATCTTCCCGGGATCTTATCTGGTAGGGTTTTGCCTATAAAAAGCCAGTATTTGCACTGAAAAGGGGACGACCATGCAGAGATAGGATTTAGCCAAGTTTTCCATTTCTTAGTTTAGGTTTTTTCTTTTCTTTTTATGTAACTTTTATGTAAGCTTAGGTTAGATGATGATTCATGTAAGTAAGAGAGAGAGGCATATGTTAAGAGTGACACCGATGTACCCTCCTCCTTTCTTCTATCATTTCAAGCAATAAAAGGTAATATTTTTATGTTCTTCTTTACTTTCCTTTTCTTTTGCTTTCTTCTTCCTCTTTCTACTTTACCTTGTTTGTTTTCGATGAGAATGCAAGTGAATTCCAAAGCACAAGTATAACGATGTTGTGTGAGTGCCAACGATAGTTCATGAAGACGTTCTCCTCCTCAAGATCCGCATCACTTCATGCTTGCCCCGCTTGATGATATAATGCGAACGGGGACTGAGCTCGAGCCTATGATCTATGCGTTGAATGCCTCCGAAGCAAAGGTAGAACATGCAAAGGTTTCCAGGTAAGTCATCAATCAAACTAGGTAAGTATTTCTTCATCTTCTTTCTTTTCGTTTATTTCTGTAAATTAAATAACCAACACTCATCTTCCAACTCCTTCTTTCCTGACTCATTTGTACATAGTCTCTTTCATCGTTTTCTGATTTTTTCCACCTTCTTCATCTCTCATTTTCTTTCTAATTTTAACATAATTCTTTTTCATTTTTATTTCTTAAAAACAAAGAAGAACTTTCGTTTTGTCTTCATAAAGATTTCAATAAAGAACCTTGAACGCTTCCATCGAAAACCCTCCTTGTGGATCACGACCCGCATAGCCACTTGCTATAGCGGTAAGAATTGAGCACTTGCACCTCTTTGTTCTTAAATCTAAAATTTCGTATTTTTTGTACAGGTTTTGCTTCAATCAAACCCTTTGCCAAGCTTTTGAATCATGCATGAAGGAAGAATTCGAGATGTCTATGATGGGTGAGCTCAACTATTTCCTTGGTCTCCAAATCAAGGAAAAAAAGGATGGGATCTTCATCAATCAAGCCAAGTACACAAAGGAACTTATCAAGAGATTCGGGCTTGAAGGAGCTAGAACAAGCAAAACTCCCATGGCAACAACCACAAAGCTTGACAAGGATAAACAAGGTATAAGTGTAGACATTAAGCTTTATCGTAGCATGATTGGTAGTTTATTGTATTTGATGGCTAGTAGGCCGGATATTATGTTTTGTGTATGTATTTGTGCTCGATTTCAATCGTGTCCTAAAGAGTCCCATTTAGTTGCAGTAAAACACATTATTAGATACCTTAAGGGCACAATTGAAATGGGCTTATGGTATCCGAAAACCGGACAATTTTCAATGACGAGTTATTCGGATGCCGACTATGCGGGTTGTAGGGTAGATAGGAAGAGTACAAGTGGAACATGTCAATTTCTTGGTAATTGTCTTGTTTCTTGGTCTTCCAAAAAGCAAAATTCGGTAGCCCTTTCAACTGCCAAGGCAGAGTATGTTGCAGCCGGAGCTTGTTGTGCACAAGTTCTTTGGATGAAACATACTCTCCTTGACTATGATTTGCATTTTGATCATATTAAAATATTTTGTGATAATACTAGTGCTATTCATATGACTAAGAATGCAAATCAACATAGTAAGACTAAGCACATTGACATTCGGTATCACTTTCTTAGAGATCATTATGAGAAAGGTGATATTGAAATTGATTATGTTTCTACCGATTTTCAATTTGCCGATATTTTTACAAAACTTCTAGACTATGCTAGATTTTCATTTATTTGTGGTGAATTGAATATTTGTGTTATAGAATCTTGAAAATTTATTTTATTTTTACCCTTTTTGATGTGTGACAAAAAGGGGAGAAAAAGTTAGTTATATTTTTGTTTTTGATTTTGGAGTTATGCATTTTTGTTTTTGTGTTAAAAACTTTTGTGCATTATGTTTTGTATATACATAGCCATTCTTTTATACATAGCATAATTTGAGGGGAGCTTCCAAGCTCTTTCCCCATTTTTAAAATAATAACTTATATGTTTTGTCATCATCAAAAAGGGGAGATTGTTGGCCCAAGGTTACAATCACCTGTTTTATTGAGTTTTGATGATTACAAAACATATATAGTTATTTGTACTAATCATGTTTAATGTTTAAGTGTGTTTCAGGGTTCTAAGGATTTATGATGTGTTTTGACTCAAGTCGGTTCATTTCGGGTTCCAAATATCAAGCTATTCAAGTTCACATGGAGAAGCCCATTTGAAGACTTTGTAGTCACCTAGAACCTATGTAAGAATTAGTTTGTTAAAGAATGAGGTTGTGTTAAGTTGGCTCAAGAACACACACACACTTTTCAAAATACAGTTTTTATTTTCGGTATTTGATTTAAGTTCATGCCTTGATAACTATACATGACTCAAATATTTATATATTTTATAACTTGTTTATATCATGTATATCTACCTTTATTGCATGATACTTAGTCTCATAACCTCACAAAAATATTTTGAAAATTTTCCAAAGTTCAACAAAATTCCCATTTGAAAATCTATTTCAGGCCTGGCGGTCGACCGGATCCATTCCAGGCTTGGCCGGTCGACCGATCGGTCGACCGTGCCTTGTGTCCAGGGCGTGCACGTTTTGTGCAGTCTGTCGGTCGACCGACCGGTCGACCGACCGGTCGACCGACCGGTTCGACCGACTGAAAGCAGCTTGCTCTCTATTTCTGGCCGGTCGACCGGGTCGGTCGACCGACAGTGTAAAATAAAATTTCCCTTTTGGCTTTCGGTCGACCGACCGGTCGACCGAGTCCAACTGCTAGTTGCCAATCGAACTGCCGGTCGACCGGGCCGGTCGACCAACAGCCGTCTGCAGCGACCAACGGCTCTTTCCTCTTTGATGATTTTCTAGTTTAGTTGCTTTTTGGTTGGAAGATAATTCTGAAAATTTGGGGACTATTTTTAGACCAAATAAACTTAATTAAATCATGTTTTAATCCCCTCCCTTCCCTATAAATAGAGGGAATTGGTCTTTTGCAAAAATACAAGAAATATACCTAAGTTTTCAAATTTTCAAAAGAAAGAAAAAGTTTCAAAGCTCTCAATTTTTCTAGTGCATTCTTGGCTATTGTTTTTCAGTTGTGTTTTCAAGCAATATTCATTTACAACTGAGTTTATTTTTCTCACTACACTTTTAGAGCCAAAACCCTCCTCATTTTATAAGGAAGTTGTAAAGAGAAGTTTGTGATTTTTTGTTGATCACTTGGTTACTTTGTTCTTCTTAAGTTGTAATCCCTCTTCGGTGGAGGATTGTAATTGGTGGAGTTTGGTACTCCGGTCTTCGGTAGACCTTGTAATCGATCCTCGGTGGATATAGTGGAAACCCTTCACGGCGGTGAAGGCGGGGAGTAGAGCGGTGGCTCGAACCTCGAAACAAATACTTTGTGTTTGCGATTGTTTTCCTTATTGCTCTCTATTGTTATTCTTCTATTGCTTGTGATATTGCTTTTATTCTTTGTGATATATCTTGTGTGCACTTTATCATTGCATTCATTTCAATTCTTGCTATATTGTCAATCAATACTCATACAACAAGATTGCAATACGCACCTCAAACTCTTATCTAGAGGAATCATGAGGAAGGAGTTCAGAGCCCTTCACCGGGTATCTAGCTTCTAGTCTTGTTTTGGGCGATTGTTGCATCATATATTTATAACTTGTTTTAAAAGTTTTTAGATTAGCATTTACACCTATTCACCCCCCTCTAGGTGTTTTACAACCTATTCACCCCCCTCTAGGTGATTTCATCCTTTTCTCTTTACCCAGTTTCTTTTGTTGTTTCTTTTACTACCATGTCTAACTAACTCCTCCACAGCATGGCTAACTAACTACTAACCCACAAATCTCTAACACTTGATTGATAAATCCAAATGAGATAATAGTGTCAAACAAGCCTTGTGCAAACGAGAGCTATGACATCTTAAGACAAGGGTTCTAACTCTAACTTACCTACAAGTATAACTTTCTTACATTTCATGCTTAATGTGTTTATGATGATCTATGGGTTGTATGCTCTTTTTGTTGATATAAGTTAGAGATTTTCCTTTTAACTTTGCCGATACCATTAGTGTACTGTGTCTTCCCTTATTCTCATCTTATATTAGATCTTGATAAGGTAATGTCCAAGTTTTTGTCATGTAAAGCTAAGTTAAAGGAAGGACTTTCATTCGTTCCCAACGTGAATAGTTCCATGCATAATGATTTTACTTGCCTATGATCCATCGTGAGGCTACATCTTAAAGAAGTTAGGGATTAGTGGGAGTACTTAGTAGAAAGTTAGCCATGCATTTTTACCATTAAGAAAAATCTAACTTTATAAACCACCAAATCATTTTCAAACAATTCTTGAAGCCAACTTGTTTTCATTTTCCAATTCTTTATTTAAAACAAAGCACTTTCTCTTTTCTTGAACTTAGAAGTCGCATCAAGCTTCCATCGCTCTCCCTCCTTGTGGATACGACCCGTATAGCCACTTCTCTATTATGAAAGAATCGCAAAAGTAGTAACATCGACCCACACTCTTTTTACTCATTCTTGTGTTTACTTTTTGCCGATCAAATTTTGGCGCCGTTACCGGGGAGGGAATGAGTTTATTGTTCAATACTAAAGATTGTTCTTTGTTTTTGTGTGTAGGAGAAGTACCAAGGAGCTTACTATCACGGGACGCGAAAGAGGTGGCCAAGGACATTGCACGAGGATTCATTTTGCCCTCGGAAAAAAATCATGTAAAAGCGAGTTTTTCCGATTGAAGTACTAACAAACTCGTTTGCAGGGTTGCCGAAAGCCGCTAAAATTGCTTTCTAAATTTTTTAGTTCCATTGAATGCTTCACCCTATACATGTGTAATAAACTCAAAAGAAATTCACTTGTTGATTAATTGAATTTAGATTAGACTTTTACATTTAGGGCACGTGTCTATTTCAATTTATTTCAATTTCTGTTGAAGAGTGCTGGAGAAAAGGTACGTGTGCATTCATATAGAATAGACCAACATTTTAGAGTGATTTATCGCTTTGAGGGTTACCATATTTTGAATAAACTGTACACTTGCATAATTAACATTAAGGGCAAAATCTCAAATAAAAAAGATAAGGTGGGGATTTCATCACCCTTCCTTAGCCCAAAAACCATCTCCAAGTGCACTCTCACTATCCCAAGCCTTAACTAAAAATTGATAGATGTTTGCCCTAGGGACATCTCGGACTCACTAAGAGATTAACCGAGGTTGAAAATTGTAAGAACTATACTCCTCTAAAATCGGTGTCTAAGGAAAGTGGATTGAGAGGCAAAGCCTCAAAAGCTCCATGGTTTGGCGTAATTAAGGCCCGTGGCTCACGGCCGGATACCTCCCCCCGAGCTTTGCCCTTTCCTGGCCGATTAGCTTGCAGTCAAGTTCCTGCAACAACCTCTCCCAGGGAATCGACCAGTTAGGAGTCGTCTAGGTCCAGGTACCTTAGACTAAGACTAGGTGGTTGTTTTTCTTTCTTTTGTTTATTTTTTATTCTTTTTGATTATTTGTTGTTTTGACATTATTTGTGGTGTGCTGTATGCAAGAGTGGGTAAGAGATCTTGTATCTTCCAGACTAATCAGAAATACTTCCTTACCCTTACATCCAGAACCTGTGATGGCGTCACTTCAGGACAGATTTTACCTGATTAGAACTTCATTACCATTTTGTATAAAACTGCCTGAGGCAAATAGAAATAATTTTGAATTAAAGCCTAAATTCATCAACACTCTCCCAAAGTTTCATGGTCTAGAATCGGAGGACGCATACTTCTTTGTTAGGAAATTTGAAGAAGTGTGCCTCATGATGCGTATACCCAGCCTGGAGATGATGTCGTTAATGTTGGCCCAAAGGCCTTCCACTCTAGTTTTGATGATGATTAACTCATGTAGTTATGTGTACTAATAATCTTGTGATATTTAGTTTCAGATCTTTAATCAAGATATTAGTTGGTGATTAGCTTCAACAAGATGTTTTGGAAGCTTTCAAATGGTGATTCAAGAGCTCGAGCATAAAGATTATGTATAGCACTCTTGGAGTCAAGCTCGGTGGATCACGGAGTTTAGGATCGAGTCGGCTTGGAGATTGCGCTCTACAAGAAGACATCAGTACCTAGTTTAGTTTTGTGTTTAGATCCAATTGTAAAGATTAGAATAGTATGATATGCTCAAGTTCACAAGACACGCGTTTCATGTTTTAAATATTGGTTTTCGAATTTTGATTTAACCAATCTTAGTTTTCATGAATAGATAGATTCAAAACAAGTTTACATGGTTTAATGTATATTGAATTTGTTCTATATACATGCATGCTTCAACTACTTAGACAAACTTAGTTTGATATACCTATTCATGTGTTTTAGGTTTTGTATTTTTAACAAAACATATTTTTGGAATTAATGATAAAAACATGGATATATATATATATATATATATATATATATAATATATATATATATATATATATATATATATATATATATATATATATATATATATATATATGATTCATGCATATTGGATTTCTATCCATATACATCATGCCTAAATGTTATCTAATATCATGTTTTTGTATTTGGATGAGTTTTGGACAAAATGTATTCTCAATTCAAATCCAAGTTTAGAAAATACAGTTTTTGGTTTTTGGTAAAAAATGATAAGACACAAAAATGTTTCAAAATGTCTGTTATTTGTGATGAAATTTTTATCACAAGTTTATATTTCAATATAAAAGGATAAAACTATTTTTGTGTATTTTTACAAGTTTTTATGGATTTATTAGAATAATTTTTTACCCAATTTTTCTGACCCAGAACAGTGCCTGACAGGCTCTGTCGGTCGACCGCACGGTCGACCGAACCAAGGGCCGGTCGACCTGACGGTCGACCAACGTGCACAGCCCTGTGCACGTCTGGCAGACACTCGGGCCGGTCGACCGTTCGGTCGACCGGACCAGAGAGCAGTGCTCTCTGTTTTTGGGCGGTCGATCGAGCGGTCGACTAGCCAGAGAGCCGTTGCTCTCTGGTTCTGGGATGATCGACCGTGCGGTCGACCGGTTGCTGCCAGCGGTCAAAATATGACTGTTGGCCGGTCGACCGACCGGTCAACGGGTAGTTCATTTTTGGCAGTTTCTGCTGCCAATGGCTATAATTTTCTGGGGTCTATAAATACCCCATTGGAAAGAGGTTTTCTCTAAGAATTTTTGTGCGAATTTTTCCTGACTCTCTAGTGTTTTCACAGCAATCAAAAGAAGTTTTGGACTTTAACTTGAACAATCTATTTGGTGTTTTCTAGGGTTTGGATAAATCAAAAAAAGAGTTTTTGGGAAAAGTGTTTGATTCAACTTCTTCATCTTAGTTTCTAGTTTTTCCCAAGGATTTTCTTTGAGTTTTTGATTTCCATTCCTTTGGTTTTCTCCACACTTGAGCTACATCTACTATCTCATTCTATAGGATCTTTGTGTGGGAAAGAAATTGTTTGTGGTTGTTGTTTAGACCACCAAGTTGTAAACCCTTCATTTGCTTGGCTTTGTGCCTTTCCCTCATTGTGTTGAGGAGGTTGTGCATTTGGGTTGTATCCCTCAAGTTGTGAGGTGATCCTTGTGTTGCTTTGTGGTTTTCCCTCAAGTTGTGAGGATATTGTTTGTTGGCTTGGTGTTGTGCCTGAAGGAGGAGGTTGTGTTTGTAAGGAGAGGAGTTGGGTACTCCTTGTGATTGTATTGCCCCAAATCCTCGGTGGAGGTTCCCTTTGTGGGAGTCCTTTGTGGACAAGCTAGTGGACTCGAAATCCTTCACGGTGGTGAAGGCGGGGATGTAAAGCTGGGTGCTCGAACCTCGAAACATATCTTGTAGTTTGCGCTTGATCCCTTGACTCTTACTCTATCTCTCTCTCTTTACTTTGTGCCTTGCATTATTTCATATTGAACATACATACTTATATGCTTGGCTTGGTTGTGTGCATCACTTGTTGCTTGCATCTTGCATAATTGCAATTAGTTTTTAAATTTCGCATTGAGTTCATTAGATTAGCATTATCACCTATTCACCCCACTCTAGGTGATTTCAATTGGTATCAGAGCCTACGCTCTTGATATTTAGGTTTAACCACCTAGGAGTGAGATCTTGTTTGATAATCTTCATTTGCATTTTTTATTTGCACACATATAGTTGCACTCATGGATAGCCCTCCTATGTTTGATTTTACTAGAAATAATATTTAGAAGGTCAAGATGGGTAGTCATTTAAAAGTACTAGGACATCTAGTTTATCAAGCCACTATTATAGAATCCTACCCAAATAGTAGCAAGCATAAAAAGGCAAATGCATTAGCATTTAAGACACTTAGAGCATCTCTTAATGAAGATCTTCTACATGTGTTTGCTCATTATGATTCGGCTTTTGCAGTTTGGAGCATTTTGACTTCTCCCGAGCTTCCAAGGATTATCAACAAGTTGAGGAGATCTAGGAGAGACATGTCCGATGAGCATTGCCTCATGGTCCAAGGGAAGGACTCCCTTGAAGTACAATCGGAATCTCAACTAGATGATAGCTCTAGTTCATATTGCTATGGATGTTTAGAAGTTCAAAATTTAAATGTAGAACTTGCCACAAAGCTTGAAAAATTCTTAGAAAAACATGAACTTTTGAAAAAGAAAAACTTTGATTTAAAAGAAGAAATGAAGGATTTGTGTTCTACTTTTGAATTGGTTTTTCAAGAGAAGGAAGAGATTACTAGTGAACGTGACTCACTTAGATCTCAACTAGACCTTGCCCTAAAAGAGATTGATGTTTTGAAAAGCAAAAATGATTGTGATGATGTTGTGAAAAACAATGAGGTTTTATCTTCAAAATTAGATTTTGTTTTAAAAGATAACCTTATTTTGAAAAATGAAATTGATTTCATTACAAAAGAATTGGATTTAGTTTTAAATAAAAATAAATCTTTGCAAAATGATTTAGATTCTTATGTTTGCCATGCTAGTATAGCTTCTTCTAGCACTCTTATTACATGCTCCACTTTATCTTCTAGCATTGAAAATGATATAAATATTTTGAAGAAAAGTGTTGATTGTTTGGGCTCCACTTTGAGCCAATGTGCTTTGGATCATACACGCTTGGAAACCTTGGTTCGTAAGAAACAAGTTTCATCTTTGCATGCACACCCATCACGGTATACACATGCTTCCCACGGTCACCACCATCACATGTATGCTCATGTGTACACTTGTACACATTGTGGTCGTAAGGGCCACCTTGCTAGATTTTGCTATGATCGCTTACATGATGAAAATTTAGCAACAAATTTTGTTTGGGTTAGAAAAGATACTAACCCCCGTGGACCCAAAAGAAAATGGGTACCAAAGACCACCTCTTTGATTTTTGATGTAGGTATGGGCTCTCGCATAACGTGAGAGTGTTGGTGCCTTGAGGTGGATGCGTTCTATGCTTAAAGAGAACCATTTTTGGATGCATCACTTTCAAGGAAGGTTTGGTGGGAGGACCACCTTGGTTTGGAGAACTAGAGAGGTGCCTTCATTGGTCTTGGTATCTATCTCTAACTCTCATTTATATTTACATACTTTTCATGTTCATCTATTTATAGCATGTCATGTTTTATTGTTCATTATGCTTATGTCATGTTGATTAGATTAGTGTTATACATGTTTAGTTACTTGAGACACCCATGTTTTATATGGATCTATATTTAGTGTTCTCACCTTATTTAAACTAATATGTATGCCCTAGATCTAATACACATGCATATACATAATGATCATATGGATGTTTATGATTTTTGTTTTAATGATTTATGTTAGTATGTTAAATGCCATGATTATTAGACCTTTGTCATACATGTATAGCTTTTGAGATCACCCATGTTTAAATGACCCTTTTATTGTGTTCTCACCATTTGTTTAGCTATTTCATGATTCTAATAGCATGTGGATTTACATAATAATCATTTTATGTCTATCATGTTGGTTTATGTGTCGTTTTATGCTTCATGATTTGGATATATGTTTAGATGTTAGCTTTCATTAAAACTAGGATTTATGTTTGTACATAGAATGGGCCACAAGTAAATTATTATATGTTTGGACTTGAATGCTTATTTGTACCCATTAGATGTGCTAGTATAGTCTAGTTTTATGATTCATGCATTCTAACTTGTATTCCTCATTTTGGTTATGTTTCTATGATCATGTGTTTTAACTTCGTGTATATGTCTATCGTATCCAAACTATTGATTATACATATACATCCTTGAGCCACGTGCCTTCATGCATATACTTTTGTGGACTCATTATGTTTAGGATATGTATGTATATTTTAGTTTGTACATGACATACATATGCCTTGAAGTTTAAATCGTTTTGATGATTTTCATGTTTTTAGGTAATTTAAATTGGTAATGAAAATTTAGTTTTTCATGATTTAAAGGAATTTCAATTGAGCTTAATTGCTATTTTCATGATTATGTGTATCACATTATACTTGTACACTCACTTTATTAGTTTACTCATGATTTGCTTTCATGAGACTATGATATGGGCTTGATGGACTTTGAGTGTTTAGTGATCATGTGATTTTCATGTTTCATGAAAAATATTTTTGTATTATTCCTTACTTGAAGGATTTCGTACTAGTTAACAAGTTTTCCATTTAACTAGTTGCGATATTCTTCATTTTGGTAGAGATTTTCAACCATACTATATTTCCATATCTATTTTTGAAAACCCCTACCTTCCACGGGCGGATGGATGGGAGATCATGCTCATGTATGCTTTATAGTGAAAATCATTTTTAACTTGAACATGATTGGGAGGTTAAGTTATATGAGATATACACTTGATTATATTGTTATTTCAATAGGTATCATTAAATTCTTTCAATTGGTATCATAATTGACATTTCTTGTATATTCATATTTTTATGTATGTATGCTTCAATTCTATAATATCAATTTCAATTGGTATTCATTTTCATACACATATGTATGTTTATTTGTGCTTATCATATTTCTATATTCTTGAGCATATGTTTTGTTTATGCAAAGCTTAATTTTCAATTTTGTATTAATGGTATCAATTTTCAATTGGTATTCTTAATTCAAACCTTATTTTTCAATTTTTTTAATGTGTAGGCTTGTTAAAATAAAAGTGTGTATTGTTTTAGTTTGTATTTCATAAAGGGAGAGAAAATTTGGTATTCTATCCTTCAATTGGTATTTTGTTTTCCACTCCCCTACTTTATGATAGAAAATAATAATTTCAATTGGTTAATGATTGAAAATTTTCAATTGGTATCAAAATTTTATATTATTTAATTTCAATTGGTATTTATTGTATCAAGATTTTTTTTTGTATAGTTTCACTTTTATTGGTATCAATGTGCACCTCATTGACATTTTTTAATTGGTATCATGTTTGTTGTGACCCCTTATTGATATTGTTTTTGTTTTTGACAAAAAGGGAGAGAAGAATTTATTTTGTTTCATATGTTTACCCCTTCTTGGTCTTTTTGTTTTTGACAAAAAGGGGAGAACAATTTGTTTTTGTGTTTTTAACCCCTTTGTTGATGATTGACAAAAAGGGGGAGAAGAATTTGAGGTTATATGCATGTTTTGTATACATGTGTTTATGGTTTTAGTGAGTTTATATGCATGTTTTGTATACATGTGTTTTTGGTTTTAGTGAGTTTATATGCATGTTTTGTATACATGTGTTTTTGGTTTTAGTTTATGGTTTTATTAAGTTCATTGGTATCAAAGAGCATTATTGATATCAAGAGTTTTATTTAAAGAACATGTTTGTTTTTGGTATCAAGAGCCTCATTAGTTTTGTTTTGCAAATTGGTATCAAGAGCATGTTTTGAAAATATATTGGTTTTATTTAAATTGGTATCAAGAGCATATTTTAGAAATATATGTGTTTTATGCATGTTGATGCATACTTGTTTATGAACATTCATTGCATATCTTTATGTTTATTTGTTATGCATGAGTTAAGGGGGAGCTTCTTTGAAGCTTAACTTTAATCCATGCATATATAACTCCATGAGTTTTGTCATCATCAAAAAGGGGAGATTGTTGGCCCAAAGGCCTTCCACTCTAGTTTTGATGATGATTAACTCATGTAATTATGTGTACTAATAATCTTGTAATATTTAGTTTCAGATCTTTAATCAAGATATTAGTTGGTGATTAACTTCAACAAGATGTTTTGGAAGCTTTCAAATGGTGATTCAAGAGCTCGAGCATAAAGATCATATATAGCACTCTTGGAGTCAAGCTTGGTGGATCACGGAGTTTATGATCAAGTCGGCTTGGAGATTGCGCTCTACAAGAAGACATCGGTACCTAGTTTAGTTTTGTGTTTAGATCCAATTGTAAATATTAGAATAGTATGATATGCTCAAGTTCACAACACACACGTTTCATGTTTTAAATATTAGTTTTCGGTTTTTGGTTTAACCAATCTTGGTTTTCATGAATAGATAGATTCAAAACAAGTTTACATGGTTTAATGTATATTGGATTTGTTCTATATACATGCATGCTTCAACTACTTAGACAAACTTAGTTTGATATACCTATTCATGTGTTTTAGGTTTTGTATTTTTAACAAAACATATTTTTGGAATTAATGACAAAAACATGGATATATATATATGATTCATGTATATTAGATTTCTATCCATATACATCATGCCTAAATGTTGTTTAATATCATGTTTTTGTATTTGGATTAGTTTTGGACAAAATGTATTCTCAATTCAAATCCAAGTTTAGAAAATACAGTTTTTGGTTTTTGGTAAAAAATGATAAGACACAAAAATGTTTCAAAATGTCTGTTATTTGTGATGAAATTTTTATCACAAGTTTATATTTCAATATAAAAGGATAAAACTATTTTTGTGTATTTTTACAAGTTTTTATGGATTTATTAGAATAATTTTTTACCCAGTTTTTCTGACCCAGAACAGTGCCTGACAGGCTCTGTCGGTCGACCGCACGGTCGACCAAACCAAGGGCCGGTCGACCTGGCAGTCGACCGACATGCACAGCTCCGTGCACGTCTGGCAGACACTCGGGCCGGTCAACCGTTCGATCGACCGGACCAGAGAGCAGTGCTCTCTGTTTTTGGGCGGTCGACCGGGCGGTCGACCGGCCAGAGAGCCGTTGCTCTCTGGTTCTGGGACGGTCGACCGTGCGGTCGACCGGTTGCTGCCAGCGGTCAAAATATGACCGTTGGTCGGTCGACCGACCTGTCGACCGGTAGTTCATTTTTGGCAGTTTCTGCTGCCAACGGCTATAATTTTCTGGGGTCTATAAATACCCCATTGGAAAGAGGTTTTCTCTAAGAATTTTTGTGCGAATTTTTCCTGACTCTCTAGTCTTTTCACAGCAATCAAAAGAAGTTTTTGGCTTTAACTTGAACAATCTATTTGGTGTTTTCTAGGGTTTGGATAAATAAAAGAAAAGGGTTTTTTGGGAAAAGTGTTTGATTCAACTTCTTCATCTTAGTTTCTAGTTTTTCCCAAGGATTTTCTTTGAGTTTTTGATTTCCATTCCTTTGGTTTTCTCCATAATTGAGCTACATCTACTATCTCATTCTATAGGATCTTTGTGTGGGAAAGAAATTGTTTGTGGTTGTTATTTAGACCACCAAGTTGTAAACCCTTTATTTGCTTGGCTTTGTGCCTTTCCGTCATTGTGTTGAGGAGGTTGTGCATTTGGGTTGTATCCCTCAAGTTGTGAGGTCATCCTTGTGTTGCTTTGTGGTTTTCCCTCAAGTTGTGAGGAGATTGTTTGTTGGCTTGGTGTTGTGCCTGAAGGAGGAGGTTGTGTTTGTAAGGAGAGGAATTGGGTACTCCTTGTGATTGTATTGCCCCAAATCCTCGGTGGAGGTTCCCTTTGTGGGAGTCCTTCGTGGACAAGCTAGTGGACTCGAAATCCTTCACGGTGGTGAAGGCGGGCATGTAAAGCTGGGTGCTCGAACCTCGAAATATATCTTGTTGTTTGCGCTTGATCCCTTGACTCTTACTCTATATCTCTCTCTCTCTACTTTGTGCCTTGCATCATTTCATATTGAACATACATACTTATATGCTTGGCTTGGTTGTATGCATCACTTGTTGCTTGCATCTTGCTTAATTGCAATTAGTTTTTAAATTTCGCATTGAGTTCATTAGATTAGCATTATCACCTATTCACCCCCCTTTAGGTGATTTCAGTTAAGTTACGTTTCATCCCTATTTCCCTAAAGAACCTAGCGAAGAAATGGTTGTACAGTTTGGCGGTAGATTCCGTCACGACATGGAATGATTTCGTTAAGGCCTTCTTGAAGAAATTCTACCCAATTCACAAAACTGCCCTCATTAGAAAGAACATCATCCAGTTCAGGCAAGAACCGAGCGAGCCATTTTGGAGATACTTTGAGCGATTCAAGGATCTCCTAGATCAGTACCCTCATCATGGTGTGGAGAAATCGCGTCAGTGCCAGATTCTCTCTGATGGCTTAGATTATCAGACAAAAACCCTTCTGGAAACCATGTGTCAGGGAGGGTTCTTGCAAAAGGATGAGAACCATGGTTGGGATCTATTTGAGGATTTAGCTGAGAAAACCCAGCAATGAGAGCCAGCCTCAGAAAAATCAAGGAATTCACAGTCTATAGCTTCAAGAAGAGGGATCCTATCTCTAGAATCATTCATAACTGCAGAAGCTAAAATTGCAACCCTAATGAGGAGAATAGAGGCTCTAGAGACAAAAGAGCTAGCCAATGTCAACCAAATCAACTCACCACTAATTCTCAATCTGAGTTGTTCATACTGTCAGGCACCAAACCATGTCTTTGAAGAGTGCCCTATTTTCCATGCCCAGCAAGTACCACCGGAACACTTGAACGCGGCTTACTCACGGCTGCCGCACAATCCCTACTCGCAAACATATAATCCAGGTTGGAGGAATTAACCCAATTTCTCCAGGGCCCAGAACAATCCTCCTAAGCCTAATTTCTCCAACAATTTTCACCACCCAGTCCTCCGTCAAATTTCCCCAGTCAAGCTCCATCTTCCTCCTCTCAAAGTTCACCAATGGAAAAGAAATTCAGTAAGTTAGAACATAGCATGGAAGCTTTTATGAAGTCCCAAACCACTTTCATGCAAAACCAAGGACAAATGCTGAATAACCATTCACAGGCTATATCGAGATTGAAAATTCAGATGAGCTAATTAGCTAGCTCCCTAAGTGAAAGACCAAAGGGTACTTTACCTAGTCAGCCGCTAGTTAACCCAAAAAACTCCAATCAAGCACATGAAATTCCGGATCCGTCAATCAACCAGTGCAATGCTATTCACACACTTCGATCTGGAAAGAAGGTAGATAACCAGGCCTACCAACAGAAAAGTCCAGTCCATCCGGATCCTACTCCAGCCTCCACCTCTGCTAGTTCCTCCCAAACTGCTCCTCAAACATCTGATAAGGACAAAGCTGCTGAACAAGTTCATAAGCATGTAGCACCCTTTCCCAATAGGCTCAGGAACAATAATAAGAATATGCATATAGAGAAGATGCTAGAGATATTCAACCAGGTCAAATTGAATATGCCTCTTCTTGATGTTATCCAACAAGTCCCAGCTTATGCCAAATTTCTTAAGGATATGTGTACGAAGAAGAGAAAGACAAATGTGCCCAAGAAAGTGTTCTTGGCAACCAATATAAGTGAAATTCTATCTGGTCCCATTCCGATAAAATATAAGGATCCCGGATGTCCCACAATTTCCTGCACCATAGGACAGATAGAAATTAGTAGAGCGCTTCTTGACCTGGGAGCAAGTATCAACTTGCTACCTCTCTTAGTATACCAGCAACTTGGGTTGGGCGAGCTGAGCCCAACCCGAGTCACCATTCAGTTAGCTGACCGACTGTGAAAATCCCCAAGGGGAAAATCACAGACGTCCTTATCCGGGTCAGGGATTTCATCTACCCTGTTGACTTCATTGTGCTTGAGACCTAACCTGTGTCAAATCCACGATCTTAAACTCCTGTCATCTTAGGACACCCTTTCCTTACTACAGTCAATGCCATAATCAACTGTAGGAATGGGTCCATGCGATTGACCATTGGAGATATGATGAAGGAAGTCAATATATTCAATCTTGGAAGACAACCTAGGGATGTCAATGATCAGACTTTTGAGTTCAATTCCATTTAAACTCTAACTAGTAAGCATGAGGAAAATATGGAGATAAAAACAGAGGTAGAGTTTGATCTAGAGGCTGAGGATTTTAATCTTGAACATATCATAGATTCTGTAGTGGACTGGGCGTCAAGCCCAGGTGTACCTCATCATAGGATTGCAATCCCTAAGATTGCCTCTAATGAAGCAACACCTTCCCTAGAGCTAAAAGCCTTACCTAAACACCTCAAGTATGCTACCTGGGCAGAAAGGACACCTTGCCAGTCATCATGGCATCCCACCTGACTAAGCAACCAGAGGACAGTTTAATGTCTACTCTGAAAATACATAGGAAAGCCATTGGATGGACGATGAAGGATATCAAAAGGATAAGTTCAGCCATAGTACAACATAGAATTCATTTGACCGATAAAGCAACCCCTAGGAGGGACCCACAATGCAGGCTTAACCCACTCATGAAAGAGGCAGTTAAAGCGAAAATTTTGAAACTATTAGATAATTGGGATCATTTATCCCATTTCTGATAGCTAATGGGTTAGCCCTGTTCATGCGATCCCAAAGAAAGATGGCTTTACGGTGATTGAAAATGAGCAAAAAGAGTTGGTGCAGACAAGACTGCCTACCAAAGGTTCATGTCTGTATCGACTATGGAAAGTTGAATGCAGCCACCCGTAAAGACCACTTCCCGCTACCCTTCATCGACCAAATGCTGGAATGATTGGCTGGACATAAGTACTATTGCTTCCTAGATGGGTACTCGGGATATAATCAAATCCCCATTACTACAGAAGACAAGGAAAAGACCACGTTCACCTACCCATTCAGAACCTTTTCTTATCGACGCATGCCCTTTGCATTGTGCAATGCTCTCGCAACATTCCAACAGTGCATGCTTGGTCTTTTCTCTGACATGGTAGAACATTTTATTGATATTTTCATAGATGACTTCTCCATCTACGGAGATTCATTTGATCAGTGTCTTCATCACCTAGAGTTAGTGCTGCAAAGATGCAAGGAGAAGAACCTAACTCTAAACTGGGAGAAATGTCACTTCATGGTAAGATAGGGGATTGTCTTAGGCCATGAGATTTCTAGGAGAGTCATTGAAGTGGACAAGGCTAAAGTAAAAGTGATTGCTAAGCTTCCACCACCCAAAAGCATCAAGAATATTAGATCCTTTCTAGGGCATGTTGGGTTCTACCGACGATTCATTAAGGATTTTAGCAAAATCTCTAGGCCCTTAACCAACCTGCTCACTAAGGACGTGCCCTTTGATTTTAACGATGAATTTTTTAAGTCATGGGGGAAGCTTAAGCAAGAACTTATTTCTGCGCCTATTATTTCTGCTTCTAACTGGGCCCAACCATTTGAAATCATGTTCGACGCCTCTGATTTTGCTATTGGTATTGTTCTAGGACAGCGCATCGACAATAGTCAGCACGTGATTTATTACTCGAGTAGGACCTTGAATGATGCCCAACAGAATTATACAACGACTGAGAAGGAATTCTTGGCCATTGTCTTTGCGTTAGAGAAGTTCCGACCCTACTTGTTAGGTTCGAAGACGATGATTTTTACGGATTACTCGGCTCTGAAATACCTCATGACCAAGAAGGAAGCAAAAGCCCGATTGATTCGGTGGATCCTTTTGCTTCAAGAATTTGACCTAAAAATTCGGGATAAATGAGGTATAGAAAATATGGTTGCAGATCATTTGTCACAAATTCTGAACGCACCGGTCATACAAGCTCCGATCAACGAGGATTTCCCAGACGAGCACATCTTGGCCATTCTTAAGGATCCATGGTATGCGGACATTGTTAATTACCTGGCCACTAGACAATTACCGCTGACTGGATAAAGTAAGACCAATATCGCTTCTTTGCTCAAGTACGATACTTCTTCTGGGAAGAACCATATCTTTTTAAGTATTGCCCCGACCAAATTATTCGACGATGCATACCAGAGGAGAAACAAAGGAGTGTGCTTAGATTTTATAATGACCTTGCATGCGATGACACTTCAATCCCCGCAAGACTGCAGAGAAGGTTCTACAAAGTGGGCTTTACTAGCCCACTTTATTCAAAGACTCATACCATTTTTGCAAGTCATGCGCCAATTGTCAGAAAATTGGGAAAATTTTAAGAAGAGACATGATGCCCCTGAACACGATCCTAAAAGTTGAAATTTTTGATGTTTGAGGTATCGACTTCATGGGACCATTCCCTAATTCCTTCGACAACTAGTTCATTTTAGTTGCTGTCAATTATGTCCCTAAATAGGTAGAAGCTGTGCCTACAAAGACCAATGACAACAAGGTTGTTGTCAAATTTCTCAAGGAGAACATCTTCTCCCGATTTGGCACCCCCAGAGCGATAATTAGTGATAATGGATCGCATTTCTACAATAGAGTTTTTGAAGCTCTGATGCAGAAATATTCAATCAATCACAAGTTATCTACTCTGTATCACCCCCAGACGAATGGGCAGGTCGAAGTCACCAATCGACAAATCAAGCTCATTTTAGAAAAGACTGTCGGACATAACCAAAAGGATTGGTTGGTCAAACTCAACGATACATTGTGGGCTTACCGTACTACTTTTAAGACAGTTCTGGGGATGTCTCCTTACATAATCATATTTGAAAAGCCTATCATCTGCCAGTAGAATTAGAGCACCGTGCCCTCTGGGCCATTAAGCAGCTCAATTTTGATATGAGTAAGGCCGGTGAGCTAAGAAAACTTTAGATCTCAGAATTATTGGAGATACAGAATGAAGCATATGAGAATACTCAGATTACCAAAAGCAGGACTAAACTTTTTCATGATCAGATCATAAACCGAAAAAACATTGCCCCGGGAGATAAGGTTCTGCTGTAAAACTCTAGACTTCATATTTTCGCGGGAAAGCTGAAGACTTGTTGTCTGGACCGTTCATTGTGCGCACCGTTTTCCCACACGGTACTGTGCTTATTATAGACCCTAAGAACAATACGGAATTTAAAGTGAACGGGTAAAAACTGAAGCCCTTCTTGACCACTGAGCCTATGACTCCGAATGATAGTGTGCTGACTCCTTTTGCCCCGTCATGGCAAACCCCACCAAAAAAAAATATTAAATTTTTTATCTGCTTACCCCTTCTACATTTTTTTGACATTTCTTTAGCCTATTCGCACTTGGCCGGCCCGAGTCTACGAAGACGGTGACATCATTTCTTCACCCTATTTATTGCCTTCGCATTTCCATATACATTCATTGAGGATAATGTATTAGATAGGTGTGAGGGGGGTGCTAACACTTTTTCTTTTTCCTTTTATTCTTTCTTTTTCCTTTTATTCTTTTTATTAAAAAAACTCCAAATTGAAAAGAAATTTCATACTCTTTATAAAAATACCAAAAGGTTGTAGGAATTAAGGGAACCTTATTTATGAATCTTTATTTTTGCCTAAATAAACAAGAAAGATTGGTTTGACTAAAAAGTTAGAAGGGATAAGGAAAATAACTCATACCTTTTATTTAGCCTTAGTAGAATATACATAAACCACACACACTTGCTTGGGATTTAGAGACACAACTCTGGAAAAAAAATAATCAATATATAATACATAAGTAAATCTTGCTTTCGTGGCCTACTCTACTTGCATATTTGACCCGAGGGGTGTTTTTCCACCTGGTGCCCTAAAACCATCTTGTTTGGGAGTCATCGGTTTGATATGTGTTACATGAGTAAAGTAGAAAGCCTAATGAAATTAAGAATAATAAATAAATATTAATAAAATTAAATAATATTCAAAGTTAAGTTGAAAAATCTCAAGCACATTACACTTACACATTATGCATATCTATCTAAAGCAAAATAACAGAATGAGTTAGAAGTATAAGATCCTTTCTAAATTTAAAAAAAATCATAATTTCTTCTTTTATAAGGGCTAAAGTATAGGAGGACTTATGAGGGTTGAACTAATTCTTGCATCATTCGGTCATTTTTATTTAAATGATTGAAAGTTCTTTTTTTTCCTGAAGGAGATTTGCTAGTAACAAAATATTTTTTTCACTTACTGGATTTTGTAGGTGCAATCCGCTAAAAACTCTCAGGAGACAACACTCCTCCTCTAGGGGAAACCCAGAGGTTTAAAGGCTTATTGCACATGCTTGTGCAATCGCGTCACCTGCGAAAGTGGTGTAATAATTTTCTTATTTTTGTTTTGCTCAGGACAAGCAAAAAGATAAATATGGGGGTGTAATTAGTCTCTAATTTTGCATAATTTTCATCACATTCTCATATTTGTTTGATATAAAATTCTACTAATAAAGTTTTGCTTGCTTGATCCTAGGTCCATGGTGTGCATATGAAGAAGAAGACCCTAAATCACCAATTAAGGGGTAATTAAACGCCTACCAAGTAGCCATTGACTTTAGGGAAGAGATTTTTTCAGCCCAGGGCATCAAATCACGAATCTAGAAGATCTAGTGGACAGGAGAAAATCAAGACAGCACGCTGCCCAAGCACTGGCGCACGCGGCCCTGACATCGCCGCGAAAACGCGGCCAGGGCCGCATTTTCGCGCGCGCGCCTGGGCTTTGGGCCAGGGGTTGTCCCCCTGGCCCTCTTTCCCCTGGTGCTTATAAATACCCCCCAAGGGTCTGCAGTTGGGAGATATCCAGAGAATAGAGTTGTATTTGTTACTTTGTTGTTAGGAATTATAGTTGTTGTTTCTTTCTTCTTCTAGTTTTAGCTTTAGCCATTAGAGTGAAAGAGAGAGTGTATAAGTGTTGTATTTGAAGGTGACAAGCTAATATAAGTAACTACTTCTCTTTCTTCTTTCCATTTACTTGTCTTTGTCATTTACTTTTACTTCCTTATTGTAGTGTAACTTCCTTTCTCTTTACCCTTTTTTTGTTTTCTTATAGTGTAACTCTTTTTCTCTTTACCCCTTTTCTTTTGTTGTTTCTTTTACTACCATGTCTAACTAACTCCTTCATAGCATGGCTAACTAACTACTAACCCACTAATCTCTAACACTTAATTGATAAACCCAAATGAGTCAATAGTGTCAAACAAGCCTTGTGCAAACGAGAGCTATGACATCTTAAGACAAGGGTTCTAACTCTAACTTACCTATAAGTATTAACTTTCTTATATTTCATGCTTAATGAGTTTTTGATGATCTATGGGTTGTATGCTTTACTTGTTGATGTAAGTTAGAGATTTTCCTTTTAACTTTACCGATACCATTAGTGTACTTTATCTTCCCTTATTCTCGCCTTTTATTGGATCTTGATAAGGGAATGTCCAAGTTTTTGTCGTGTAATGCTAAGTTAAAGGAAGGACTTTCATTCGTTCCCAACGTGAATAGTTCCTATGCATAAAGATTTTACTTGCCTATGATCCATCGTGAGGCTACATCTTCAAGAAGTTAGGGATTAGTGGGAGCACTTAGTAGAAATTTAGCCATGCGTTTTTACCATTAAGAAAAATCTAACTTTACAAACCACCACATCATTTTCAAACAATTCTTGAAGCCAACTTGTTTTCATTTTCCAATTCTTTATTTAAAACAAAGCACTTTCTCTTTTCTTGAACTTAGAAGCCGCATCAAGCTTCCATCGCTCTCCCTCCTTGTGGATATGACCCGTATGGTCACTTCGCTACTACAGAAGAATCGCAAAAGCAGTAACAACGACCCACACTCTTTTTACTTATTCTTGTGCTTGCTTTTTACCGATCATTGTATGAAATATATGAGTACATGACAGGAAAATAAGTGAAACTGGTCTTACCCAGGCTAGGAACAGCTTTATCAGTCGTTTGCTTTTACGCCGATAGTTTAATAACAAACGGGGGAGGAGGAGGATGCACTGCAGCTGATTCGTCCTCTGCAACAATGATGGGAGTGTAGCGATGAGGCTTCTTCACTACCCTCTTCTTATGGGATCCACCTTGCCGCTTTCATTTGAAGTGGACATCGAGATCTTCTTCCTCCATATCTTCCACCTACACGTCTTCCATAGGAGTTGTGCCTACCGTTCCAAGAGCATCTAGTAGAATCTCAGTACCTGCGTCTCCTTCAAAGTGGGGACTTTTCGCGTCAGAAACCTCACTATCGGCAGTGGCGACGAACTACAGAAGGCCTAGCACACGGACCCTTTTGCCCTCACCCTTCTAGGTGACTTTCCGCTTTAGCCGCTGAGAGATCAGCTTCATGCCAAAAGAGTTAACAGAAAATCCAGTTGGCGTGGAGTTTAAAGTTTCATTCCACTGACAGAACCCTAAAGTCGTCAATAGATTTGGAGTCCTCAACGACATACACAGCCGTGCCTTAGTACAGCCAGCGATGAAGAACCGCTAGGTGCGAGTGTTGACACTTAAAAAAGACAAGATTCTCATTGGTCCGAACGATGTCTAAACTTGTTGACATTTACAAAAGACAAGGGACAGACGAGCTGAAGACCAGTTTTCACCCACCTCCAAGGGACAAGGGAGCGGTTTGGACTCCACTGATCCAGCAAGCAGAACAGTGAACCCGGATTGTTTCTAAACAGACCTCAGCAGGTCTAAGATGCTAGCATTTAGCATTGCATTAGCCCAAGGAGATAGCCTCGTTTGAGAGGCTAGCATCATCTAGAGCATCGCCAGGAAGCTAACTGATAGCTTCGCCGAAAAGCCTCTTTTCGGACTTCGCTAAGGATTGCCTCTAGCTCCGCTATGAGCTTCAAAGCGGGCAGCTCCGCTATCAGCCTGCTATAGTCAACCTTGACCAATCAAAATCTCCTGATGAGATCGGATTCAATCTAATCAAATCCAATCGGGATTCAAATATGGCAGGTGATTGCCGCAATCTCTTGACTCTCTTGAAACGAGTAAGAGGATCAAGGAGAATCTCCTAACAATATGGAAAGGATCAAAACAGATCAACCGACCTGCCAATCCTAGCCTCGCAGTAAGGCTACTTTCCAGATTTAAACAGATTTGATTCAATCTGTTTCCATATCTTCAAGGGACAGTTATACCCTTGCTCTCCCTATAAATAGCCCATCAAGGGTACAAAAAAAAAGAGAGAGAGAAGGGGGGCATACACGCAGACGGACGTAAGAGAGATCGATCGATCAAAAAAAAAAAAGGAGAGAGAAGACTCCACAAGCAGAGGCTTTTTCACGACGCACCGCGCGCTCTCGAATTCAGAGACTTTTTAGAGAATTGCTTTCTCTAATCAGGGTGTTGATACCCTAACGTCGTCCTTCCTCTCAAGGAATCTCCGGAACCAGGCGAGAAGGAATTCCTTATCGAAGGCGATTTTGAGAAGCAGCAAGAAGGTTCTACCAACCTTCTGTTCTCTGATTCCCGGAACCAGGCGAGAAGGGAATCTCATCGCTCGTATCGTCAAAGGGACAAAGTGGTCGCACGCTGACCATACTCCTATCGGCACATTTTTCCAGAATCTCTGAGGAGATCTACTTGTAATCTTTTGAGAATACTTGTAATTTAGCTCCTCAAACTTTTATTTGTAAGTTTTCCCCCTTTGCAAACATAATGGAAAACAAGATGGCGACTCCGCTGGGGACTGTATTCTCCTCTGCTGAGAATCAAGTGTCGCAATGCGACGAACAGACCTTCGGGTCTATCTCTGAATTCAGAAAAGCCGGTGCAGCCAGATCTTCTCTGGCTAAATCTTCAAGCAAAGTCTCTGCGGAGACGGAAAAGGTTCTCTGCAAACCTGCCGCAGTTCTCTGGCGCAACAAGGAAACATGCCCGCAGCCCAGATCCTGCACTTTTGAGAACTGGTTATCCAGATCGATCAAGGAAGATTTGAAGAAGTCCTCTCTGGGGGTGGCCTGACGCTTCGAGCACGGAAGCACAGGAAGGTCTTCACGACCAAGGTTTCAAATCAGAAACCAGAGGCAGAATCTTGCCAGCACCCCACAGCCCCGCTTGTGGCTATTCAGGTTCCTTGCGAACCTAGGCGTCCCCTGTCAAGGCTGATATGGAAGCCTAAACAGGAGTCTTCAACCAAAGCTCCCGGAGTAGTCATGCCGAGACTGCGCCTCTCCCGCGAAGAAAAGGGTAAGATGCCCATCTGCCCTGACGATGCTGCCAGCCATGAAGTCACGACGGCAATCATACCGTCACCTGAATCAAGGGCAGCAAAGCCTCCTGTTAGCCTCGCTCGCACAAGCGAAGCTATTGTACCACAACAAATTCACTGGGTTCGCGGCCGCAAGGCTAAGACCGCAGTATTATCTGAGGTTGATCCCCTTCGCAGCAGAATAGCGGGCAAAGCACCACAGCGTGCTCCGCTCCCCAATTCATCAGGCACTAAGCTCGCACCTGTCGGCGAAGCTAGCGCCAAAGTACTATTCAGTACTAATCCCTTCTGCAGGGATAAGAAGAACGGAGCATCATCCCTTGTACGCTCCAGAAAGGCCTCTCCACGGGGTTGTTCAGGCTCTGTTGAGCCTAACCTGCGACAATTCTTGGCAAACAAGTGGGAATTGGAGTCTCTCCAAACCACTTCCCCTTGTTGTCAAAGAGGATGCCGACTTGTGACAATCCATTCAGCCCATTGTCGGCAATATCCAATCAAGGTGGCACCTCTGCACCGTCAATCGGTGTTTGACCGGTTGTCCGCACGTGCCATAAAGAAGCATCATGAAAGGAGCGCTTCACGAGGCCCAGCCTTCGCGTCCGTCAACATGACCGGAAGAGGACGAGAGCGACACAGGGAAGGTCATACATCTGATGATACCCCTTTCGGCTCCCCAGATCCAGATTATAGCCCAGGCTTAGGTGAAGTCTTGGTGCGCGAAGAAGGTGTTTTCCGAAACACCAGATCCAGGGTAGTGATACCCTATAATTATGAGCAGCCTTCTTCCTCAAAGGCCCTGATCTCGCCACAGTCCAGGCGATCGCCCCAATCATCTGATAGAGAAGATGAAGACAGCGGGTATGCCTCTTCAGCAACAGTCAGTTCTGTGCGAACGGACAAAGCATCGGTTAATATGGCCGATAACGCCAATGACGATCTTCGTCAGCGTTTGGAAGCTCAGGAGCAGACCTCTAGAACTCAGCAAGAGGCCCTGGACAATATTCAACAGATGCTCGCTCAGCTCCTCAGCAACCGGAATGATGATACCGGGAGTAATCATGACGAGGAGGGACATCTCAGCAATGATCCGCCCAAGACGGAGAAATCTAAGGGAGGCTCTTCCCTGGATGCCGAAGTCCTTAAAGGCCTTCAAGCTTAAATCGCATCCCTAGCTCAGAGGGATGAATTAAAGAAGGTAGGGGCAGTCCGTCCTTATCCGCTGGAGTGGGATTCGGTGCCATATCCGCCAAAGTTCAAACCACCAACGTTGCATACGTATGATGGTAAGAGCTCGCCCAATCAGCACATCTACTATTTCTGGTCCCAGATCGGTAATGTTCTAAGCAACGACGCCATCATGGCTAGGTTGTTCATCGGCACCTTGAAAGGGGTGGCATTCGACTGGTTCCGAAGCCTTCCTCAGGGCTCTATCAACTCCTGGGTCGACCTGGAAACTCGGTTCCTCTCTCGCTTCTATGAGGATGACACCGAAGTGACCATGGACAAGCTCCTTTCCACTGTGCAGAGGAAAGGCGAATCTGTCCGTGAATACATTGAGCGGTTCAGAAATCTATCTCTGATGTGCCCGGCAGGGATGCCATTACCTATGCTCTTACAGACATGCAGGCACAACTTCTTGGATCAAGTAGAAGTCCGCATGGGGGCTGTCAAAGCCCATACTTGGAAGGAATTGGTCGAACAAGCTGAGATAGCCGAGAAATCGGCTAAGAAGTTCGAGCCATCCGCCCCTAGAAGCAAATGGGGCGCGAACAACAAAGGGCGTAGCGATCTCCCGCAGTCTTCCCAAGCTAAAGGGAAGGAAATTATGTCCGTCGAGCTGACCGGGGACATGCAGTCAAAGGCCAAGAAGAGCGGCGTCAACAGCCAAGAGCCCAAGTTTCCTCCGAAGCAGTACTCCTTCAGAGATGATCAGGTGGTCACGATATTCCATCTGCTCCACAAAGGGAACAAAATGAAGCTACCGGATGCTCGGCGTCCCAATGAGATAGGGCGTACAAACGACCCTAAATACTGCCTCTACACAGATGATCCACCATCCTACTGACAAGTGCTATGTTCTCAAGGATAGAATTCAAGCTTTGGTCGACGCCGGAGTCCTCACATTGAAGACGGAACAGAAGAAAGTCACTGCCAATATGGTGACTCTTGAGTTCGGCACTGCTCAGAAGGTCACAGTTCCCGACGGGACCTATCCAGCCCCCACACCACGGTTGGAAGTCAAGCATTCTTCAACCATAGCTAAAGATGACAAGGGTCTCGTCCCTTGACATTGGAGACAGGGGAAGTTATGTGGATACACCCTGACCTCGTCCAAGACGTACAGCGGACGTCGAAGGACTCCAGCAAAAAGGGCAAGTCCTGCAATGTCATCTCTGTCCTGCCAGATGATGGTAATCTTACTTCGGCTTCCCTCAGCGATTCAGAAGAAGAGAAGCATGCCTGTACAGCGCAGGCAGATGCACCTCAACAGACGGGCACCCGGTCTGGAAAGTCATACTTAAGGCAGTATGACAAGTCTACTGACGAGATACAACAGCAAACGACGTCAGTACCAATGCCGACATCCGCTCCAGTTCTGACCAAAGGGAAAGAGAAGCCTAAGGAAGTGCGGTTCGACCATGTGTTGAAGAAACCGCCAGGCCAAGGGTTAGCCACGCCCTTTCGCTTTGATATATTGGCCCACTTAGCCAATATCCCGGCTCGTATCACAATACACGAGCTCCTTCATCTCTCTAAAGAGACAAGAGAGGCACTCAGAGATGCGCTGGCCAACCCGGAGTCCTTTCTGACATGCATGCCTGAGGTTCCTGGTGATGAGATGCGGCCTTCCTGCTCAGAGTGCCATCACGCACAATCCAAGGTGCCTGCTATTACCTTTACGGCGGAAGATATGCTTCTCAAAGACAACAAGCATGATCGACCTCTGTACTATACCGGATATATCGGTTCAACATGCATTGAAAGAGTACAAGTAGACCCGGGGTCTGCACTCAGCATCATCCCCAAAAGGCTCCTCTATTTCCTCGGCATACCATTGTACAGGTTGTCCGCAACCACCACTACAATATATGGTTTCAACGCCGGGAGCAGCCATCCGCTTGGAAAGATTCGGCTCCGCTGCAGAATCGGAAGCTTGAAGTCAGAAGTGACGTGCTATGTCATTGATGCTGACACATCATACAACCTGCTACTGGGACGACCATGGATCCATGCCAACTGGATCGTTCCTTCCACTCTCCATCAGTGCTTCAAGTATGTTGAGGATGATGCGACAGTACGAACTGTCTTCGCTGAGAAGCAACCCTTCAAGGGGGTGGAAAACTACTTCACTGATGCTCTCCTATATCAAGAGGCTAGTGGAACGCCGGGAGAAACATTGCCAGACGATGATGAAAGTGGCAATGAGGCGGATTCAGAATCCGAAACGGGCATGCCAGCCATTCTGATTGGCGAGCCAATTGTAGCATGCTTTAATGATCCCCGATGTAGGATCCCTCCAGAGGAGGAAGGCGAATGGATAATTAATGATAATATTTCTTTTGATTATCCTGCGAGCATCCAGTCGATTAAATCCATGATGGATGGCTCTCTTCATATGCCCGTACATGAGCCGAGTGTGGCTAGCACATCTGTGGAAGCCGTAGAAGGGGCCACGCTGGTAGTCCCTCCATCCAAGCAAGGTCAGGCGCCGATAATCTTCGGCAGAGCCCGGCCAGGGAGATTCTCAACCACAGACTCAAGCTCAGAGTCGGATGCTCCACAGTTCTTTCATTACGCGCCATCAGCGCGCCATATTATGAAGAAGATGGGTTACAACCTGAAGCAGGGAGCGGGCCTAAACTTCAGAAAAGGAAGACGCGGCTTGATGCGTAACTCCGTCCCAAGAGGGAAACCTGCAAATTACTATGATAGTACACGCAGGGGGTTAGGGTATGTCACACCCACATCATCAACAACAGTTCAGGTCAAAGGCGATGGATCGATCCCATCACAGTCGGCCTCATCCTCCGAATGGGATTCTGATGTCAACATAGGAGGGATATTCGAAAGCCTCATGACTTCAAGCAGTCAGTTGGAACCCGCAGAGGTTGCCGATGAGGAATCATGGGCCCAGCAATTGAGCCTTCAATGGGAAAAGCGGTTTGAGCTGTGCGAGCCACCTACCGAAGACAAGGTGATCCAGGTCAACTTGGACAGTCAAGATCATCCCAAACCGATTTTCATAAGTGAAAGCCTATCACTTATCGAAAAGAAAGAATTGATAATGCTCGTAAAAGAGTATATAGATGTCTTCGCCTGGAGCTATGAAGACATGCCTGGACTTGATCCACAGGTCGCTATGCACCGTCTAAACATCAAGCCCGACGTCAAGCCAGTCAAGCAGCAACAATGTCGGTTCGGCCCAAACATCATGGAGGCTATTGAAGCCGAAGTTCATAAGCTCATTGCTTGTAGCTTCATCCGGGAGGAACAACATCCAGATTGGGTGGCTAACATAGTCCCCGTCCTCAAGAAGAATGGAAAAATACGGATCTGCATCGACTACCGTGATCTCAATACGGCCTGTCCCAAAGATGAATTCCCACTGCCGATCACTGATGTCATGATCGACAACACATGCGGGTTCGAAAGGATGTCTTTCATGGACGGCTTCTCAGGGTACAACCAGATCAAGATGTATCCTGATGACGAGAAGAATACTTCTTTCCGAACGCCATTGGGGGTATACTGCTACACTATAATGCCCTTCGAACTGAAGAACGCCGGAGCAACCTACCAGCGGGCGATGAGCATGATCTTCCGCGACCATCTCCGAAAGACGGTGGAATGCTATGTTGACGACATTGCCGTCAAAAGCCGCAGCAAAGATGAACATCTTCGCGATCTGAGAACGATGTTCGACATAATGCGGGCTCATCGGCTGAAAATGAACCCGACAAAATCCTTCTTGGGAGTGTCCAGCGACAAATTCCTTGGGTTCATTGTCACATCAAAAGGGATCCACCTGGACCCAGACAAAGTCAAAGCCATACAGGATATGCATCCACCGAGGAACCTCAAAGAGCTCCGAGGCTTGCAAGGCAGATTAGCCTACATCAGAAGATTCATAGCAAATCTTTCGGGCCGTTGCCAGCCCTTTACCCGTCTCATGAAAAAGGGTACTGCCTTCATATGGGACCAAGCCTGTCAAGAAGCTTATGAAGACATTAAGAGGTATCTCACAAAACCTCCGGTCTTAGTGGCCCCTACATCAGGGAAACCATTCTTGCTTTATGTAAAAGCTCTGGACTATTCCCTCGGTGCCCTCCTCGCTCAGAAGGACGACAATGGCCATGAGCAGGCCATTTATTATCTGAGCAGGACTCTCATAGGAGCGGAATCTCGCTACAATCCTATTGAGAAAGAGTGTTTAGCTCTCGTCTTCGCTGTCCAGAAGACACGACATTATTTGGTTGGCCAAACCATACATGTCATCTCCAGGGTGAACCCTTTACGTCTTCTCATGACGAAGCCAGGGTCGCTGAATTCAAGGTTGGCCAAATGGGCACTTCTGTTGTCTCAATACGACATGACTTTACTCCTCAGAAGGCAGTTAAAGGCCAGGCCCTTGCAGAGTTCTTAGCTGCTCATCCAGTTCCAGAACATTCAAAACTTCACGAAGACATCCCTGATGAAGTCTTCGAGTCTAATGCAACCTCAGCAGAGGAAGTGTGGCAGATGTTCTTCGACGGAGCATCGCGGATGGGCCACAAAGGGAAGATTATTGCCGGAGTGGGGGTTGTGTTCATCTCCCCACAGGATCATATCCTTCCCAGAGCATTCTCCTTGACAGAATCATGCTCTAATAATGTAGCGGAATATAATGCTCTGCTCATCGGCCTCCAGCTCGCCCGGGGAATGGGGGTACGCTACCTCGAAGCTTACGGCGATTCAAAGCTGGTCATCAGTCAAGTCAAAGGCCAATATGAAGTCCGCCATGAGGACTTGGTGCCTTATTATCATACAGCCATCGAATTGGCTAGCTTATTTGAAGGCTTCTACATCGGGCATGTGTCTCGATCCCAAAATACCAAGGCGGATGCTCTCGCTGCATTAGCGACAACGCTAGCCTTACCGGCCGACACCGAGTATCACCTCACAGTTGCAACCCGGCATCTCGTATGTTCCAAGCATATGCTAAGGATCCAAGAGGTCCATAATACCTCCGTGGGTCTTGAGCCGAGGGATTGGCGCTTCCCTCTCATTGACTACGCTCTGCACGGTCTGCTTCCAGACGATCCCAAAGAAGCGGCGTCCATCAGACGAAGGTCGCCCCCGTTTCTATTACGATCCTACTCTGAAGACGCTCTACCGTCGTTCATATGACGGTGTCCTCCTCCGTTGTCTCTCTCATTCAGAGGCACAGCAAGTACTCAAAGAAGCACATGACGGCATTTGTGGAGCTCACCAGCCGGGTCCGAAGCTTAAAGACAGGCTGCACAGACTTGGGTACTACTGGCCGACCATGATGGCCGATGCCACCCAATATGCACGAAGGTGCAAGGCGTGCCAGGTCCATGCAGACTTCATACACCAACCTTCGGAATTGCTCCACCCTACTGCTGCTTCATGGCCATTTGAAGCATGGGGAATCGATGTCGTAGGGCCAATCAGTCCCTCTTCAGCAAAAGGTCACCGGTTTATCCTGGCAATAACCGATTACTTCTCAAAATGGGCAGAGGCCACACCGTTGGCCGAAGTTAAAACCTCCAATCTGGTTACCTTCATCAAACACCATGTCATCCATCGATTTGGTGTACCCAGACGGATCATCCATGACAATGGTCCCCATTCGTAAGCCAAGGGTTCTATCGGTTCTGCGATAAATACCGAATTCAGAATGTGGCTTCAACCGCCTACAATCCTGCCGCCAACGGCTTGGCAGAGGCATTTAACAAGACAATCATCAAGCTGCTCAAGAAGTTTGTCTCCTCGAACAAGTGAGATTGGGACGAAAAGCTCGGTGAATGCCTTTGGGCCTACCGGACTACGGTTCGGACACCGACAGGCAATACGCCTTTCTCCCTGGTATATGGGTGCGAAGCGGTCATCCCATTGGAAATCCAGGTGCCATCATTGCGGGTAGCCTTGACTACTAAGATGACATCAGAAGACAATGATCGCTTGCGTCTTCAAGAGCTCGAAGCCCTGGACGAGAAGCGGCTGCAAGCTCAGCACACATCGAGCTATATCAGGCTCGGATGTCAAAAGCCTTCAATAAGAAGGTTAAGCAAAGAATCTTCCAGAAAGGAGATTTGGTCTTAGCCGTCAGACGACCGATGATTATGACGCACAAGACCAAAGGCAAATTTCAGCCTAAATGGGAAGGACCGTTTGTGATAGAGACAGTCTATTCAAACGGAGCATACCGCCTTACAACTGCAGATGGCGACCTCCTCATGATGCCGATCAATGGCAAACTCTTAAAGAAGTATTATCCTTAATCAAGGATCTTGCTCTCGATCATGTTAACATTACACCTCTGATCGAGACCCGCGCGTCCGGAATACGCACAAAGAGAGCCTTTCTCTTTCTCCAAGCATATCAAACCTGTTGGTAGCTGGGGGTTTGCTTAAAATCCCAAGGGACCTGCTCCCACTCGATTCCCTCTCCAAAGTCACTTACTAATTCTCATCCATAGAATGGTAGGACCATACATATTCCGCTGTTACGTTAACATTAAACCTATGACAGTGATTTCCTCGTTTCTCCCCGAGAAGACGAGACTTTTTCCAAATCCAATCCGACTTTTGAACTTGGTGACTTCTCAACCAGTTATGTCATCGCGACCTCTGAACTGGCAGATAGCCAAGTCTCATCTACCATTGAGCTTAGTGGCGTCTCAATGGTTACGTCATTGCGACCTCTGAACCAGCAGACAGCTAAGTCTCAATCCCGAGTTCTGTTGATATTTACAAAAGACAGGTCTCGATACTCGTTGACATTTACAAAAGACGAGTATCACCTATTTTGAGCTTGGTGGCTTCTCAACCAGTTACGTCATTGCGACCTCTGAACTGGCAGATAGCCAAGTCTCATCTACCATTAAGCTTAGTGGCGTCTCATTGGTTACGTCATTGCGACCTCTGAACCAGCAGACAGCTAAGTCTCAATCCCGAGTCCTGTTGACATTTACAAAAGACAGGTCTCGATACTCGTTGACATTTACAAAAGACGAGTATCACCTATTTCGAAGCTTGGTGGCTTCTCAACCAGTTACGTCATTGCGACCTCTGAACTGGCAGAATAGCCAAGTTTCATATATCATTTAGCTTAGTGGCGTCTCAATTGGTACGTCATTGCGACCTCTGAACCAGCAGACAGCTAAGTCTCAATCCCGAGTCCTGTTGACATTTACAAAAGACAGGTCTCGATACTCGTTGACATTTACAAAAGACGAGTATCACCTATTTCGAAGCTTGGTGGCTTCTCAACCAGTTACGTCATTGCGACCTCTGAACTGGCAGATAGCCAAGTTTCATATATCATTGAGCTTAGTGGCGTCTCAATTGGTTACGTCATCGCGACCTCTGAACCAGCAGACAGCTAAGTCTTAATCTCGATGCTTGCTGACATTTACAAAAGGCAAGTATCTCCCCTTTTAGCCCCGCAAAGGCTGACCTCGAGACTGGCGACGTCCCATTCGGTTATGTCATTGCGACCTCTGAACCAACAGACAGTCATGTCTCATTATCCAAACAGCAGACGACAAAAGAAAGAATTTTTATTAAATTCCAAAAGGGATGGGATACATGGAGGAGCCTATAGGCGTACATGATAAGATCGGATCCGATCTCCGAGCGAAGCTAGCCTCGTCCTCCTATCATCAGCAGCCTGGGCCAGCGCCTGTGATCTTAGCTCAGCCTCATCGAAGTCCACCGCCTGAGCCAGACGAGCCTCGACCTCCGCCAAAGTCACCCTCTGTGATGACTTCCGCTCCGCCAGTTCTTCACTTCGAGCCCTGAGCTGCTTAAGCCGCGCAGACTCTTCATGACGCATCTGTGTAGCCTTGGATAAGAGGAGATTTGCCTTCCGGATCATCTCTTCAGCCCTCTTAACCTTATCTTCAGCATCAAGAAGAGCACTGTTGGAAGCGTCAATTGCACTCCCAACCTCTGCTTCCTCTGTCTCCAAGGACCTCAAGTCAGAGGAGATAGCCTCAGCAGCCTCTTGAGCGGCGAGCTGAGCCTCGCACCTCTGGGCGACAAGACGTGTGAGCCGTTCATCAGCCAAAGACGCTGCGTCGGAACGATGGAAATGGCGCCATTCCTCCACGTCCTTCTCAAGGTCATCTACCAGGAGCTCTAGAGCAGCAGCTTGATGGTACCCCTCAAAGTCCCGGATACACTCAATGCCGCGGGAGAGGACCATCTTCAGCTTCGAAAATGGCACAGGCGAGCCCTTCAAAACTAGACCGATAGTCTGCTCCAAACTGTTATAGAAGCTGTCGACCAGATTACCGATGAAGTCATTCTCAGCTTCATCAACCCTTGAGACAACCTCGGAGCAATCTACCAACCCAGTCGACACCGCCGCAGAAGAAGAAGCGGGAACATTGACAGCAACAGGGCAAGCCAAAGGTGACCTCGGCGGAGTCCTCAGCGACACCAGCACGCCAGCCACCGTGGAGGAAGGACTGGCAACCACCTCCTGAACAGCAGGCTCAACAATCAAAGTCGGGGAACTAGGGTCCGCGATCACCCTCAGCCCCGCACTGGGCAAAATTGCCGCACCTCACTCGGTGATGTGATTGGGAGTGAGGATACCTCCGGGACTGCCGCCCCTTCAGCCTCTCGCCTTTCAGCTGACGTGGGCTGGTAAGAAGGCAAGTCGCCATACAGCGCGTCCAACACAGCAGCATCCGCCGCGGTCGAAGCACTCGACTCGCCCTCTAACCTCTTAGGAGGGCCCTCCGCTTCCTTCGAAGCCGACGCATCTTGAGGCCGAACACCTGCAACAAAGCCATAGTCAAAAAAGCGGATGCAGTAAACAAGAGGAGATCAAAAGGTCGTCATTTTACCAAAGGCTGATGTTACTTCGTCAGCCTCATCAGTCTCTAGGGGTTCCATCGCGAAGTTCTTGCCAGAATCAACGCGGATAGCCGACCTGCTCGCCGATTCCTCCGCAGACCACCCGGTAGAGCTGGATGCCATAGGACTTCCTTTAGAAGTCCCAGTGCCCGACGGGCCAATGTCGGCCGCATCACCTCCAGATTCCTTCAAGCGAGTAAAGGAACCAGCAGCAGCTCCATAAGCAAATAGAGGATCATACTGGTCCCCTTGCTCCCCTTGCTCCTCAGCTCCTGCAACAAAAAGCAAATGATGAGTTATTTAAAGTGCGCTGAAGGCATATTAGATGGGGGCCAATCTTACCAGTAGTCGGTTCAGCAACCGACGGCTCAGCCACTAATGGAGCAGCAGAAGGAGGCGCAGCAGAGAGCTCACCCCCTACCATGATGGTAGGAGTCTGGCGACGGGGCCTCTTCGCCGACGACTTTCTACGGGATCCACTCCCACGCTTCCTTTTGAAGTGGACATCAGAGTCCTCTTCCTCCACATCCTCTACATGTTGTGAGGGAGCTGTCCCCACTACACCAGACCCGGCTTCACGAATATCAGCTTCGTGGGCATCAGCCCTTATCTCTGCCTCGAAATAAGGGCTCCCCGCATCAGAAGCCCCGCTGTCATCTACAGCGATGAACTCCTCTATGCCAGGAACACGGACTCGTTTGCCCTCCATCTTATCAGAAGCCTTCTGCCTCATCCGATGAGAAATTAACTTCACACCCGAACGGTTGGCATTAAACCTAGCAGGTGTGGAGTTCGAAGCCGCATACCATTGGCAGAAACACAGGGTCGTCCAAAGGCCGGGATCCCTCGGCGGCGTGCGTAGCCACGCTCCAGTGTCATCCGCGGTAAAAAACCGCCAAGCACGAGCCCCATCAATGAGGCTCCCCATGAAAGCCAGGTCCGGATTGGGGTTGCCCACATACAACTGGTCATACCCAAATTGGCGGGCAAACCGGCTCGGGACGTAGGGCTCCAAGTAGCAGGTATCCCCACTCCTGTACAGCAAATGCGAGGGCCGGATACAGACCAGCCACTCGAAAACACCCCGACTCATGGGGGACCGACCTGACTCCACATCATAGAATTCCTCGTTGTACCCTGCACCCCGCAGGCGAGGAAAACAACGGAACAGGCTATAAGCGTCATAACGACGCACTAACTTACGGGCCTCGGCCACATAAGTTTTCTGCCACGAACGGCCTTCAAAGCGACGGAGAAGCGTCGTTTGAACACCCTGCGGAGGGTCTTCCCCAGCTCCAATCAAACTGGGGCAGTGCAAGGCGAACCACGCCATCAAGTAGGTGTACGGTAAACCTACCCTAGGATTGGGTCCGTCACAAGGCAGGACGGCACCCTTCCCCGCCTTGACGCCATTGGCCTGCAGAAAGCCTCCGTCAGTGCACGAAGGCCCCTCTGAATACAACACACCATGGCCGGGAGAAGACCCAGACGGTGGCCATGGACCAAGCGCACAGCCGGCAGCAAGACATTCGGATGGACGATGTCACCCGAAGAAGAAGGCACGACACATTTCTTTAACCAGATGGTTAAGAAGCCGGCCAGCAACGCCTTGCGAGACATAGGCCGACGGGCCTGATGGTGAAAGCTCCGAAGAACATCACCCTTACCGAGAGGACCATCATCTTCTGCCACGACGATGTCCTTTTCAGCATGCACCTCCATCCTTGCCAAGATGTCTTCTTCAGCAACTCCGCAATGAGCTGCCTCAGGTGCACTAGTCATATTCGGGAACAAGTAGTTCCCCCAGCTCTTCAAGCTCTTCGAGCTACCTTTGCCACCGGTGTGGATGCTGGAGCAAATGTGCAAATGGCACATCAATTCCCGATATGTCTCGAGCAGAGCAGGCTCCTGCTTCTCCAGAATAGCCAGCTCCGCCTCACAGGGAAAGTACTCTTCGTATGGAAGAGACCCGAAGGGCAAAGCAGAGATCTCCCGCATCTCGTGCAGGGCCATACCCAACTCACCAACTGGGGTGAAGAAAGTCCCCGAGGCCGGGCAATACAACTCAAGGATGGCGTAGAAGCACGCCACCTTCATCTCGATGCCGTAGCAGGTCGCCCTGACGGCCTCATGGAGGTTTAACCTCTCTAAGTCCCCCTCAAAATGGGTGAGGATATAGTTGGTCAACTCCGCCCACCACGATCTAGGAGGGTGGACCCAACCGGGAGTCCTGAAATCGGTGGCGGGGTAGTTCCTGTCAACTTCGCAGAACTGAGTGCCAAAGGTCGGCGCCGCAGCTGGGTTCTCTCCTACTGGAAGGTCCCGCGATACCTTCCCAGGGTATAGCCCCATTATGCTACGAGGATGGCCCGCCCTCGAGTAGCCGGACTGGAATGTCAACCTCCCTACACTTACAGACTCGGCGTTTAGGCTCACGCCCCACGCCATTTTCGAGCCTGAGTCGCGCTCGCGAAGGAAGACAAAGCAAAATGCCGCTTAGAGGACGGGAGATAGAATCTCTCGCCGTCCAACTGGAAGATCCATTGGCCTTCACCGGCCTGCAGCTGGCGATCGGGATCTGGTGCAGCATCCCCGAACATGAAGTCAGGCTTTCTGTAAGCCTGACGGTCGATATCTTCAAGTGGAGCCGTAGTCAAGATGCTCCGCATGGCCTGCGGACGACCCTCGGATGAGCGTATCCCGTACAAGGGAGCTCGGCTCACTGAACAATGAAGCCTGCCCATAGAACTGCAAGCTGATGCTTCCGCCTGCTCGACTGGCTACACCGAACAGACTGTTCTGAAGGCCGGAGGCGTAATGTACTGCAAAAACAGAAATGAGCTATGATTAGTTCACCAATCAAGTGGATGCGAAAGCATAAAAATTCACTAAGGCATAGCCTCGCCCAGCAAGCAGGGCCTGCAAGGCGATAGCTTTGAAAAAGCTTCACTTCATGGATAAGACTGCATCTTTGCAGAAAATATCCAAAGCGCCAGCTTCAAGCAGGAAGTGACATAGCCCTAAGGGCTGACGTCATCAAAGGGGCATTATGGTCAAAAGTCATTATGACTGAGAGGACTTATTCAAGTCCTTTTCCTCAAACAGTACGGAGATGGCCCAAGTTATGGCTTCGTGCGAAAGCCCAAAGAAGAACTGTTCAGTTCTTACCTCCCTGGTGCAAGCAAAATAGGGAAGTTGAAGGGAAACGAGTTCCCTGATAAGGACAGATCATATTTGATCGTCCTAATGGCCGAGTATCGGCTCCAAAGGATGGAGACCACTCTCTAATCAGATCGGAAAGTTCCTTACCAGCGACAGGTCGCTCGATGACCGGAGGAGGAACGCCCTCCGCCGCAGAAGTTGCCACTTCTTTTCCCGCTCGTCTCTTGGGCGCCATTGAAGAGCTGCTAGAGTCCTCAAAGATCTCTGAATGAAAGGGAAGAAGAAGAGGAAGAGATAGAAAGTTCTCTGAAAAAAGAGAGACCTTTCCATATTCAGCCCGATCAGGCTTTTATAGGCCAATCAGCGCCTGAAATGAGGCCTCGAAAAAAGGCCCATGCCGCCGTTTCGAATTAATTCGAAACAGCGCCCGAAGCGCCTTCCCGAGAAGCGCCGGTTCAACTCTACTAAGAGTTAACTTCGCACTAGTGCAAAAGTGCGGACTTCGCACAATCCTTCAAGGGCTTAGCCGAGAGGCTTACCTTAGCCCTCCAAAAAGGTGTTGCTCGCGCTGACATGCCAGTCTCGTGAAAATCATTCGAAGGAAGGACTATGTTCTTAGCTCCGCACACAGTTAGCCCAGCTATGGCCAAACTCTCAGTGAAAGTAAACAAAAATCAGATGATCAGACGATGAACTTTCATTGATTCAAAAGTAAGGGTACATTTGATATTACATCAAAGCTGTGTTTCATATAACACACCGAGTTGCCTAACAAGGTCATTTGCATAAAAGGCATACAAGCGGTTTTATCTGCTCCCAGGCCAGACCAACGGGACAGGAAGGGCCCCCCTCCTGCATAAGGCTGTAATCAGTGGTGCCGCAAGGACACGGTCATTTTTCTCCACAAAATGGCAGATCTTGCCAGGCCATTTTTGTTGAAGCCTGGCAATAAAAACCTATCGCCGCCAACACGATAGATCACGTATAATGGGAATCGGCAGTGATACCAGTGATCTAACAGGCGCGGTGCCCACTTTCCCGAAGTGGATCGCCATCAAAGGCCACCAAAGTTGAAAGTCGGCAATGGTGCCGACGATCCACAGGCGACGCCCATTATCTTGAAGCGGATCCTCTCCGATAAAGGCGGCGGCCAGCCTCACCTCAGAACGAATCATCACGGATAAGAGGCTGCCAACAGCCTCTGGGACGCGCACTCGCTGCCCCGAATTGTTCCTCCTGCTTAAAAGTAAAGCTTCAACCGGGGAAGCATAAGGCGATTTCATGGTTTCTTTCATCAAGTTACCAGACTGGCAAGCATAGCTCACTGCAAGGCAAATTGGAGCAAGTTAGCAGTCAAGCACAGAAAGAGCTGCAAAAACTTTAAGTCAGATTCTTGGGCGGCAAAGCAATCCGACTTCGGCAGAGGACAAGCTCCGCCTGCACACCAACTAATGGACTAGCTCAGCAAACGCCAAGTCCTAGCCTCACCTCTATGGCAAAGTCAGACACAGTCTCAACATTCACCAATATGGCAAGACTGGCTCAACCTTTGAAGAGACCAAGTCCTAAGTTCTGCCTGCGCAGTGGACTTGACATGCAGTGATCTTTCTCTGATTAAGTCAAGATGGTGGCTTCACTGGGAAGCTATGCTAAAATCTTCTCTCTGCAGATCAGCCAAGTGCAAAATGAAGATCGAGGGAAGTTAATCCCTAAAGCAGCTGTCAAAGTTAAATCAAGGGAGATGAATTCCCTAAAATCGGTGAAGTCGTTGAACGATCAAGACTTACTGGTCCTTGGCCGGTTAAACAACCAGAGTGGGTTTTCCCACTAATTCAGAGACCTGAGTATCTCTCTCAACCAAGAGAAGAGAAGAAGAAAGGCAAGGCACTTCTCTTCAGAGGACCTCGAGTGTCCTATTTATAGGCCCCATGGCCTGAGCGCAACCACCTCAAGCGTGGAAGCACGAGCGCATTCAAGGCATTTATTGCGCCTTGATGGAAGGGACGGTTTTCCCTTAGAACCGTGCAAAGGGAGAAAACATCTCCCTCATAAAAGGCATTTATGGCGCCTTGAATAAAGGGAATATCCTCCCTTGGAAACGTGCAAATCGGAGAACATCTCTCTCGATTGGCGCGAAAGAAGGAATGATCCTCCTCGTAACCGCCCCACGGTAGTTGGCTTTGAAAAAGCAACAGGAGTTCCAAAGCGAACTTATTTCTTGGAAGCCCAGATGCGGAGCTACCCCGACGCGAAGCTACTCACGAACCAGTGCAATTCTTCGGCGAATTCATCCCAAGCAGGATTGAAGGCGAAGCTGAACTCAACCATCATGGCGACGTTCATACTCCACACCACCATCACAGCAGTTCAAAGTATTTCGAAGTCTGGCTATTGTAGACTCTCGAAAACTTTGAAGGGGGTCTTGTTGACACTTAAAAAGACAAGATTCTCATTGGTCCGAACGATGTCTAAACTTGTTGACATTTACAAAAGACAAGGGACAGACGAGCTGAAGACCAGTTTTCACCCACCTCCAAGGGACAAGGGAGCGGTTTGGACTCCACTGATCCAGCAAGCAGAACAGTGAACCCGGATTGTTTCTAAACAGACCTCAGCAGGTCTAAGATGCTAGCATTTAGCATTGCATTAGCCCAAGGAGATAGCCTCGTTTGAGAGGCTAGCATCATCTAGAGCATCGCCAGGAAGCTAACTGATAGCTTCGCCGAAAAGCCTCTTTTCGGACTTCGCTAAGGATTGCCTCTAGCTCCGCTATGAGCTTCAAAGCGGGCAGCTCCGCTATCAGCCTGCTATAGTCAACCTTTGACCAATCAAAATCTCCTGATGAGATCGGATTCAATCTAATCAAATCCAATCGGGATTCAAATATGGCAGGTGATTGCCGCAATCTCTTGACTCTCTTGAAACGAGTAAGAGGATCAAGGAGAATCTCCTAACAATATGGAAAGGATCAAAACAGATCAACTGACCTGCCAATCCTAGCCTCGCAGTAAGGCTACTTTCCAGATTTAAACAGATTTGATTCAATCTGTTTCCATATCTTCAAGGGACGGTTATACCCTTGCTCTCCCTATAAATAGCCCATCAAGGGTACAAAAAAACAGAGAGAGAGAAGGGGGGCATACACGCAGACGAACGCAAGAGAGATCGATCGATCAAAAAAAAATGAGAGAGAAGACTCCACAAGCAGAGGCTTTTTCACGACGCACCGCGCGCTCTCGAATTCAGAGACTTTTAGAGATTGCTTTCTCTAATCAGGGTGTTGATACCCTAACGTCGTCCTTCCTCTCAAGGAATCTCCGGAACCAGGCGAGAAGGAATTCCTTATCGAAGGCGATTTTGAGAAGCAGCAAGAAGGTTCTACCAACCTTCTGTTCTCTGATTCCCGGAACCAGGCGAGAAGGGAATCTCATCGCTCGCATCGTCAAAGGACAAAGTGGTCGCACGCTGACCAGACTCCTATCGGCACATTTTCCCAGAATCTCTGAGGAGATCTACTTGTAATCTTTTGAGAATACTTGTAATTTAGCTCCTCAAACTTTTATTTGTAAGTTTTCCCCTTTGCAAACATAATGGAAAACAGCGAGCACCATCAATGAGGCTCCCCATGAAGGCCAGGCTGGAGTTTGTGTTACCAACATAGAGTTGGTCATACCCGAACTAACGATCAAACCGACTTAGGACATAAGGATCCAAATAGCAAGTATCCCTGCTCCTGTACACCAGATGAGATGGCCGAATGCTAATCAGTCATTCAAAGATTCCCTGGCTCAATGACGTCTTCCCATCTCCCACATCCTTGAATTCTTCTCCATAACCTGCATCGCGGATATAAGGGAAGCACCGAAAGAGACTACAGACGTCGTACCGGTACAGCAACTTGCGAACCGCGGCCACATAAGTCTGTAGCCATGAAGTTCCCTCAAATCGATGGAGAAGTGCCATTCGAACACCTTCTGGAGGCTTTTCACCGGCTTGAATAATACCTAGGCTGTGAAGAGCGAACCATGCCATCAAATAGGTGTATGGCAAGTCGAACCTGGGGTTTAGTCGGTCACAGGGCAAGATAGTGTCCTTCCCCTTTCGTCATTGGGGGCCTACAGAAAGCCTCTGTCAATGCATGAAGGCCCCTGAATACAACACACCATTGTTGGGAGAAGTCCAAGGGAGCGACTGTGGACTAGATGAACAGCTGACAATAAGATAGTCAGAAGAACGACGTCGTTATAAGGAGATGGCACCACACATCTCTTCAACAAAACCGATAAAAACCCGGCCAAAAGTGCTTTCTAGACATTGGTCGACGAGCCTGATGATGGAAACTCCTGAGAATGTCACCCTTCTCATAGATACCATCATCTTCTTTCAAGACCATATCTCTCTAAGAATGTTGTTGCATCCTCTGAAAAATGTCATCGTCTGTAACCCCGTGGTGAGCCGCTTCAGGAGCATCTTTCAGGTTGGAGAATAAATAATTCCCCCAGCTCTTCGAACTGCTCGAAGCCCTTATGGCTCCCATGCATACTCGAGTAGATGTAAAAATGGCACATCAATTCCCGATAAGTCTCGAATAGGGCAGGCTCCTGCTTCTCCAGAAGTGTCAATTTTGCCTCGCATGGGAAGTATTCTTCATAAGAGAGAGATCCCATTGGCAGAGCAGAGCATTCCTGATTAGGAAAAGATAGTGTGAAGTTATTACACAAGTATTCAATGAAAGAAGAAAGGTTTAGTGTTAACCTCGGTGCTTTGTCACTTCACAATGTATTTGAGATGGTTAATATATCCTTTCCAATCTCCGTTATAGCATGGGCTATACCGAGTCGATTCTCAGGAGAGCTTGCGATGGAAGCGTTACTGTTGGTAGTGAAGATAGAAAACGAAGATTCTTCTTTGCTCAAAAGAATAAAGAATCGTTGAAAAAGAAATAAAAGAATGGGTGGCTTTGTTCATGATGGAAAATGAAAAGAAATCAAAATCAAGATTGGATTTGTTATTAACACTAAAAGAAAGAAAACTTTAGAAGACTTTGAAGGTGAAGAAAATCATGGCTAGCTAACCTTACTTCCTTGCTAAAAACTTACTAAACTCCGTGATGATGAATGCATGCCTCATGTTGATTCATCGGCAAAGATTTGTCTTGCGTGTTGGTCTAATTACTTTCCCACTGGATGACGGGTGATCATTCTTGGACTTGTCTTGTAGCCTCATAGATGTCATTGGCCTACAAATTAGACTTTCAATAATGGAATCAAAAGAGTTACACTCAAGGGATGCTAAGGAAGAGGATACAACATTCATTAATGGACATAAAGAAGTTGTACAACAAATAGCATATTGGTGATCCATCTCCATGTTCCATCAAGGCACTTGTTCTAGACAAGGCTCTAAATGAGGCACACATGAATCATATGGAGAATTACAACAAGAACTTGCCAAGTAATGAAAGTAACCCATCGGAGAAGAGAAGACCATACAACTTGCAAGATTAAAGATAGCAATCACCCATGAGTTAGTAGTTAGCAAGGTAAGTGGTTAGCTAGACATGAGAAGAAAGAATTAGCTACTAGCCATTAGAAAAGCAAAACAAAGCATGAATAAAATTGCAAGTAAAGTAAAGCTAGAAGTAAAGAAAGCAAGTAATACTAGAAAATGCTCAAGTAGAGAAGAAGAGATGGATCAATCCTTACTTCACAAGTTGTCACTCCTTGATGTACACAAGCTCTCTCTCTCTTACAACTCTCTTTTGCAGAATTTCTAGGGAGGAAGAAGAGGGAGACTAAAACCTAGAGAATACTAAAACAAAATACAAGACTTTCCCCTAATTTCTCCTCTCTTCTCTGTTCCCTCTTTTACGAAGCCCTTGGTCCAGTATTTATAGGCTCAGAGAGAAGTCTCCAGAAGATGGGACAGCTGGCAAAATCTGGCGCCCAACGGCCCTAGATTTGCGGTGGAAACGCGGCAACTTGCGGCAGTTCTATGGCCGTTGGCCAACAACTTTCTGTTGTGAGTTTGTTACGAGGTTGTTATCCACGTGGCCTTCTGGAAGATTGAGTTGGCGCGAGGAATTCTCTAGATCCTGGATTCAAATCTTGGGCTCTTTGGGCTTTTGAATTAATCTCTTTAATTATTGCTAATTAAAGAGATTTTTGGGCCTTTTCTCCATTTGAGTGTGGACCTACAAAAATATAGAGAAGATGAGTAAAAATCATATTTTTATTTGCAAAAATGCATGGGAATGATATGGTAAAATATGCAGAATTGTGTAACAATCAATTCCCACATCTTATGCAAAGGCACGCCCAATTCACTTACAGGCGTAAAGAAAGTCCCTGTAGCTGGACAGTATAACTCGCAGATGGCATAGAAGTTCGCTACACTCATCTGGATGCCATAGCAGGTTGCCCGGATAGCCTCATAGAGTCCCAGGCTCTCCAAATCCTCTTCAAATTGGGCCAAGATGTATAGAGTCAAGTCCTTCCACCAGACCTTGGGGCGATGAATCCAGCCTGGGGTCCTGAAATCAGTTGCAGGATAGTTTTCATGGACTTTGAAGAATTGATTTTAAAAATCTAAGCCATAGCGGGATTTCCCCACCAGATGTCTTGGAGAATGTTTCCAGGGTGAAGACCCAATATACAGTGAGGAGGACCTACTCTTGTATAACCGGGAGACATGGCTATCAATTTACCCACATAAATGGAGTCACTGGTCTGAGTCATTTGCCACTTCATCTTCCGAGGCCTCGTCACGCATTGGAAGAAAGACAGTGGGAAATGACACTTGCTAGATGGGAGATAATACTTCTCTCCATTCAGATTGAAGATCCACTGCCTTTCCCCAGCTAGCAGCTGATGATCGTGTCTAGCACTACATCCCCAAACATCAAGTCGGGCTTCCTATAAATTTTTCGGTCATAATCCTCGAGGGGAGCAGTAGTTAAGATGCTCCTTATAGTACGCTAATCTCTGACGTGGATCAGGGCATCTCGGCTGGGAGCACTCCGCTCGCTAAATAATGAGGCTTGCCCCTGGAATTGCAGGCTAACATTGCCATCCAGTCCCCTGGCTATTCCAAAGAGACTATTCAAAGAACCCAGAGTATAATGCACTACAAAGGAAGAAGAAACTATATTAGTTCATTAGCCAAAGAAAAGGAAAGCTAAAGCAAAAAAGAAAATGCTAAGGCATAGCTTCGCTCACCGAGCGAAGCTAGCCTAGCATTAGCTTCGCCCTGAAGCTTAGCTTTGCACTTTACACAAAGGCAGAGTGTAGAAAATCTCTAAGTGTTAGCTTCACTCTGGAAGCTTAGCTTCGTGTTCTGCCGCTGAACAGAATGTGAAAAAGCCTCAAAGGATAACTTCGCTGGAAAGGCTCTTATGCCTAAAACTATTCAAAGGACTTTAAAGTCCTTTTCTCATATACGCTTCGAAGCTAACTTCCCATCCTGTCATTTGACAGGACATGAACCACCCTAAGGGCTAGCTCCACATAGAAGTTGAGAGAAGAAACCATTGGTTTCTGAATTTCAAATTGAAAAATTAAGGGGAATTAAGTCCCCTAAAAGTTCAGCAAGGTTAAATTAAGGGAGAGCGACTCCCTGAGATCACTGGATCATGGTGAATCACTCCCGATTCACCATAAAATAGCCAATAAATAGCTTCGAAAAGAGATAAAAAAATCTCTAGACAAAAGGAAAAATTCCCTACCCGCAATGGGGCGTTCGATGACCGGAGGAGGAGAGGGTGCCCCCTTAGCAGAGGTCGCTGCCTCTTTACCTGCTCGTCTTTTGGAAGCCATGGAAGAACTGAGAAGTTTTGAAAATCTGAACGAAGGAGAAGGAAGAGAAAAGAGATCTATTTCTCTAAAAATTCAAAATTTGATTTTTAAGAGAAGTTAATTCTCTCTTTCAGCCCATCGGGTTTTTATAGGCTTAAAATTGCCTAACTTCGCCTCCTCAAAAGGAGCGCAGGCGGTCATTCCAAATTAATTTGAAACGGCCTAAGCACCTTTCCCGAGAAGCCTTGCTTTAGTTCCGCCAAGGGCTAGCTCCGCTGCGAGTTCAGCGTTGACTTCGTGCAACGCTCGAGTAACATCGCTAACAACTGAGCTTTAGCTCTGCTCAGAGCTCATCTTTAGCTTCACGAAAATTTCATACTAGCTCCACTGAAAGCTCATTCCTGACTTACCTAAAAATTCGTCCCCAGCTTCACTGAAAACTTAGCTCCACTAAGAGCCTTTTACTTAAGCCAGTCCATTCCAGTTGCTTTTGAAGTTCAAAGTGGAAAGAGGGGGAGCAAAGTAAATGAGCGAAAAGTAAAATTTTTATTGATCCAAAAGGGAAGATACATTGGTACATTAAGATTGTCTTTACCACAACAGAATCATTGTTCTAAAAGCAAACAAGTTGTTCTATCAACTTTTAGGGTGATAAACCATCCCAACTGGACAAGAAAGGTCTTCCTCCCGCACAAAACCATAATCCTCACTTAATGGCAAATTTTGCCATCAAGAAGTTGGATCTTCTTTGATGAAAATTGGCAAGGGATTGGTTGCCATCAGAAAGCTGGATCTTCCTTAAACAAAATTGGAAAAGGAAGGATCTGAGACCTTACTGGTGACGTCTGCCTTCTCGAAGTGGATCATCTTAGATAAGAGACTACCAGCCCCTTCTCGAACTGGATCATCTTGGATAAGTAACTACCAGCCCCTTCCCGAAATGGATCATCTCAGATAAGTGACTGCCAGCCTCCTCTTGGAACGCACATGAGCTGCTCCAGTATGTTCCTCCTGCTTATGATCAAAGCTTCAACTTGAAAATCAAGGGGCAAGTTTTTATTCTCCTTTATCAGGACGAAAGAATTGGGAGCACGGTATACTGCAATGCAAATAGGAAACAAGTTAGCATCAAATAAATAAATAAAAGGAGGGACGAAATGCTAAGTCAAAGTTTTATTCTTTGGGCGAAGCTATCCAGATCCGGCCCAGTTGTGCCTTGAAGATGGATTTTAGCTAAGCAGAGGATAGCCTTGCTTGCACAGTAATGTTAGACTAGCTTAGTATAAGCCAAGTCTTAGCCCGACCAAGACAGATAGGCTGGATAAGTCTCAAAAAGGACCAAGTCCTAGCTAGGACAGACTGGCCCGGAAGGGCACTGTCTTGACCCCACCTATATGGCAAGACTAGCTCAACCTTGAAGAGGCCAAGTCCCAAACCTCGCCTATATGGCAGATTTAACAGAAACTTCGCGTGGAAAGATCCTTTGCCTGATCAGGCAAGAATGCTAGCTTCACCGAAAATAGGGCTGAAACCCTTCTCTGAAAGTCAGCCAAATGCAGAGACCAAGGGAATTCAATCCCTGAGATAGCTGATAAAGCTAAGAAAATTAAGGGAGATAAACTTCCTAAAGTCACTGGATGGTCGAGGCTCACCAGATCTTGATCGGACAATAACCAGAGTGAGAGTCCCCACTACTGCAGGAGAGGGGTCATAAAATAACCTCCTAGAAAGAGGGAGTATATTTCTCTGAGATGGACTAAAGAGTCCTATTTATAGGCCTTGTGGCTTGACCACGCCACTACCACTTCAAGCTTGGGAGCGTGGGCGAAGTTAAAGCATTCAAATTCTTGACCTTGAGAAAGGAAATAATCTCCCTCGGGAATGCACACGAAGTTATTTTAAACTTCAGAAAAGGGAATGATCTCCCTCATAAATGCAAGGGAAGTTATTCAGACCTTGAGAAAGGGAGCCATTCCTTTCATAACTCGCAAAAGCGGTTAGCCTCGAGAATGGAACATCGCTCCATCACAACGAGCACGAGCTTAATGCTCGTAGTCCAACCTAGTTTGAAGCGAAGCTACTTCAAGAAGTCCAAAGGCGAAGCTACTTAGAAGCGCGAAGCTACCCAGAAGCGCGAAGCTACACGGCAGCGGATCGTCAATTCCTCGGCAAAACTATTCCAGCCCGAAAGCAGGGCTAAAGGCAAAATTAAACTAAACCACCAAGACGATGTTCAGATTCACATATCATCAATCAAAGCAGTTCCCAGTATTTTAAAATCTGAATCATTCCATTGCAGATTCACGAAAACTTTGAAGGGGGTCTTCTTGACACTCGAAAAAGACAGGACTCCGGCATTCATCTTCAACAGGTCTGAACGGCATCTAACTTATCGACAACTAAAAAAATAAGTCAAAGACAAGCTGATGACTAGAGATGAGGCAGCAACATGGACATTACTAATCCAGTAAAGCAAATAGTAAGCCAAAGTTGCTTCTGGAGAGACCCAAGCAGGCCTAAGACGCTATGCTAGCTCAATATTTAGCATCGGCATAACCCCAAGGTAAGCTTTGTAGCTCAGCATGAAACTAAAAGCTTCGCCTAAGCCTGGTAGCCCCGCTTTGAAGCTAAACTATCAGTTTCGCATGAAGCTTCTCATTTAGCCCTGCCGGAGGCTGATCCAAGAGCTTCGCACCAAAGGCTCTATCCCTAGCTAAGTCATAGCTCCGCTATGAGCTGAGTCTTAGTTTCGTACGAGACTCTAAAAGTAACTTCACCTGAAGCTATGAGCTAGCTCCGCAGTGGGCTTTATCAGGTCATCAAATTGACCATTTCAATATTCCACGAGGGATTAGGGTGAACCCCACTAATTTAGTGGGATTAGCGCCACTTTAAGTGGACGGTTACAACCGCCCACTTCGTCCCACATTAAGTGGAGACAACTAAGCCATAACGACATGAGGACGTTCGTACGAACCCTCTAACTTCGCCAGAAGCTCACAAAGAGCTTCACAGCAAGGTCATTTGCGAGCCTCACGGGAAGCTAATGGTGATTCAGCCTTGCTGAACTCAAGGGGTCGGCTACTCCCCACCTTTGGCTATAAATAGGTCCCTGGCTGATTCAACAACAGACAGAGGTGGACAGATGGATAGAGAGGAGATTGGCTTGAAAAGAGTAGAATTTCTAGAAAAAGGGCTCTATTGATCTTCTGTTCTCCAATTTCCCGAACCAAGCGAGAAGGTGATTAGTCTACAGTTCTGTATTATTATATCACATTTCCTACTGATTTATGAATGAAATGTTAGTCTAAATCGTGTTTTGATCTCTCTTGCAGATAATCAAGACAAGGAGGGCAAAAGGGTAATAAGAGCTTAATTAAACCCTTTTTCGGGTAATTAAATTCGGATTTCTTGGAGGCCAAGTAAGGGAGCTTCTACAAGATGCATTGAACCTAGATTCTTGCGCACGTCAGACAAATATCTGGGCAAAAATACTAGAATCCAAGTATACTAAGAAGGTACTAGAAGCGATGGGAACACGCTCGCCAAAACCAGGGATTTAATTCCCTGGTTTTTGCTGCAGAAATGCAGCAAATGCCGCATTTTCTTGGCAATGTGCTGGGTCCACGCGTCGATCTTTGACACGTGATCCCGTCTCGTCTTCTAGAAACCTCTTTTGCCTATAAATAGCCCTGCAGAGGCCTGAAACGGAAGCAGATTTAGGCTAGGTTTTCTATCTTTTAGTGTGGTGTAGTGCAGGTGTTTTTCTTCTTTCTTTTGTATTTTCATTTTCTTTTTAGATCTTGTAGTAGGGTAGAGAGATTTAGAGAGAGATAGAGAGATATTGATGTAATAGATGGTGACAATCTACGAAAAGGTGCCTCCTTTCTTCTTTATTATAATCTTTTCCATCTTCTATATGATGCTTAGTTAATCTTTTCTTCTTATGGCAATCTAATTACTAACCACTAACCATTTAACTACTTACTTAATAATTCACATGAATCTAATAGCCTCTACAAGGCCTTGCTCTTACAAAAGCCATTGACGGCTCATGATGATGGATTCTAGCATTCTAACATTTCTAACACCTAACCCACTAACTTGCTAACTTACTATGTCTTCTTTATTTCATGCTCACCTCTAACCAGTTTTGATGATTTAATAGTAGCTTGCAACATGTTATATGGTATGGATATATTGTTTGAATGTAGAAGAACAATCTTATGGGCCATGCTCTGTATCATCTCTTGAAGTCAAGGATTAGTGATGGCCAAGGATCAATGTGAGGCAACTATCACTAAGAGGCTAGCATGTTTAATAGAGCAATTAATAGTTAGTAGCCATGAGTTTTTCTTTTACTTTGTTTTAAAAAACCAATTCCAAAATCTTTTTTAACATTTTCCTCTCAATGTCTTCACCGCTTTCTTAGTTTGCCTTTGTTTCATTTTATTCACCATCATTTTTTTTGTTATCACATCGCCGTTTTCATCACCTTCTCCATCTATCACTTCTTGATTTATTTTCTTTTTCTTTTTCTCATTCTTTAATAAAGAAGAACTATTAACAACCAACGTGAACATAAACTGTTAATGCTTCTATCGCCTGCTATCCCTATGAATTCGACCCGTTGAGCGAATGTTGTAATAGAAGTATCGAGGGAACATTAGCACATACGTTTTTACATTGATTTCATAAAACACACATTTTAGAGTGCTCGTTCTGCTCTGATCAAATTTTTGGCACCGTTGCCAGGGACGGTAATGGTTTTGATTTCATGTTTTTGTTAACATTTTCTTCTCTGTTTTGGTGTACAGGGCAATTTTTACAGATTCTTTGCATTGCAAAAGGCTACTCTTGCTTGCCTCTCCCTACTCTAGGAAGCAGAAATCTTGCTTCTTACACTTTGCCACGAACATCAAAGACAAGCCGCGCAAACACGGCAATTTTGTGGCATTTGTACTTTGTCTTTTGCAGGGACCTTGCACATGCATTTATTATTGTATTCTGCTGCAATTATCTATTTTGATTGCCTACATACTACAATAATTAAAGAACTAAAATACGGTATTTTGACACTTTTAAAATGGTTTAGACATTTGCATTTAGGCACGTGTCAATTCATTTCCAATATACTGTATTTTGTTCTGTTGTTGTGATCTGGACTGAGGTGTACATATGGCATTGCATATTGATTTGAGTTCATTAATACATCATTTTTCACTACCATACTATGCTTTATATGAAGAAAAATGAGATTTTTATTGCTTTTTTCCTCTCTTTTCTCAGGTCCAACATTAATGGAGATGAAGGCCCAACAATAATGATTTTTTAAGGAAATTAAAGGATTAATTTACAAGACCAAGAAGGAAGCCCAGATCTAGATTCATCCACGAATATTCCCCACATTCTAGAAGGTCCAGCGAGGCACATGAAGGATAACAGAATGTCAGAAAATTCGCTGGCGTAACGGCAAAGATTCTGTCGCGAAAACGCGATTTTGGCTGCGGATCCGCGGCAATCCTTTGGTCGTTGATCCAGCATTTAATCCACGGCTGTGATTGGAAGGCCTCGTCTCCTGAGGCCTATAAATAGACCCCTAGGGCCTCTGTAATCAAGGAGGAGAGAAGAGCATTATCTTTTTAGGGAAATTGTTGGGATTTTCTCTAGGTTTTCTTTAGTCTCTATTGTAATTTTCTTTCTCCTTCTAGAATCCAGAAAAGAGAGAGAGAGAGAGAGAGAGAGAGAAGAGAGAGAGAGAGAGAGAGAGAGTAATTAGAACAGGTGACAATTCAATACAAGGATTGACCTCTTCTTCTTTCAATCTTTTCTTATTCTAGTGCATTGTCTTCTTCAAGCTTTTACCATTTTATATTTGCTTTCTACAATGGATTGTTGCTTGTTCTTTACTTTCATGTCTAGCTAACTTCCTAACATGACTAACTAACCTCTAATTTTACTAACTACTAACTCTTGGGTGATTGCTAACTCAAGCGAATCATTGGATGATTTATTGTTAGTCTTGCAATTTTCAAGTCTCTCTTGTCCCAATAAAGATGAGTTATTTTTAATTCTTGGCAAATGCTTGTTCCCCTTCCAAACGATTCATGTGAGCCTCACTTAGAGCCTTATCTTTAAAAAACTGCCTTGATGGAACATGAAGATGGAACACTTAACTATGCTAATGACTAATAGTACAAATTTCTTATTTCATGCTAGCTTAAGTATAGCTTTGATGGACTAATGAATCTTCTATTTTCTTTCTTAGCATATCTTCAAGTGACTATCCTTGTTCCATTACTGAAAATCTATCTCGGGAGCCGATGAATTAATGAGGCAACTAGTCTAGCCGAGAAGATAACACATCCTCTACATGGGACAATACATTGACCAACAAGCAAGACAAATCTTTGCCGATGAATCAATATGAGGCATGCATCACCCTATGAGATGAGTGAGTAAGTAAATTAGAGTGTTAGTTACTCATAGTTTCTCTTCCTATAGTACTTCAAGTCTCTTTTCAAAATATATCCATTTTCATTTCATCTTTCTTTCCATCCTTTCCTTTTTATTCTACAAAACCCACAAAGAATTTTTCATTCACTTTCAACGTCATTTTGTTTTTCTTAAACAAAGAAGAATCTTCGTTTTTCTTCTTGAAAAATCTCAATATAAAAAACCATGAATGCTTCTATTGCTAACTCTCCCTGTGGAATCGACCCGTTATAGCTTGTGCTACGAACGGTGATTCGGAAGGAGTATAGTAAACCTACAAATACATTTGGAGTTTTTGAACATCGACACACGAACATCAAAGGTTTACTCTAAACCCTCTCTCTGAATACGATTAAAACTCCTTCCGAACAATTTTTGGCGTCGTTGCCGAGGAGAGTAACGGTTTTTATTTGAGTTTTTGGAACTAAAACAAATTTTTCTTCTTTGTTGCAGGTTACAGGTTAGGGAAACAGGAAACAAAGACTTGCAATACATATAAGTGGTCTTGGGCCTCTGCTCTAGAAAGCAGAGGCAAGTACCCTCTGAATTGCGTTTTCTCGGCTTTTGCCGCGGAACCGCGACAAGAAGAGTTCACTACTAACTTGTTTTGTGCAGGGCTGCTTGCTTTGCAAAAACATAGCTTACTGTAAATTTTATTTCTTGTATGCTATATCACCAGGAGCCTGCTAATAAATCAACAGTAAAACATTTGTTGAAAATTCTAAAAATTGATTAGACATTTGCATTTTAGGCACGTGTCTTTTCAATTCATTTACTTTACTGTTGAAGAGTGCTGGAGCAAGGTACGTTCGCATTGCATTTAGAATAAGACTCATCTCTTGGTTAATTTACATCGCTTTAAGTGAATCTTGTTTGCATATATTGTACACCTGCACAAATTGATCTTAAGGGCACCACCCAATAACAATCACCCTTCCTTGGCCTAAAAATCATAATCCAAGCACTCACAATCCAAGCTCTTTAATAATAATTGATAGACGTTGGCCTCTAGGGACATCCGGACTCATTAAGAGATCAGCTGAAGTTGAAAATTATTTTTGATTCATACCCAAGTCAAATCAGTGTCTAAGGTTGGGGATTAAGAGGTTAAGCCTCGAAGATATCGTGGTTTGGCATAATTAAGGCCTGTTGCTTATGCACGGATACCTTCCACCGTATTTTGCCCCTACCTGGCTGATTAACTGTGGTCTGACTCGAGCAATAACCTTCTTTGGTTCATCGAACAGTTAGGAGTCGTCTAGGTCCAGGTATCCTAGATAGCTTGTGATTGTTTTTTCTTTTTTCTTGTTTGTTATTTTCCTTTTTCCGCTTGCTTGATCGGTGAACGTTGTCTGTGATTGTGCATGCAAAAGTGGTACCGGGATCCAATTTTAGCAAGACTTGTTAGGATTTCTACACTTGCACAAACACCACCTCCTGACACAATCCCAATCTTGGCTAACAATACTTCTCTCCAAGACAAGTTCTACCCTATTCGCACTTCACTTCCTTCATGCATTCTTTTACCTGACGCAAATGGAAACAATTTTAAGCTTAAACCTCAATTCATAAATACACTCCCTAGGTTTCATGGCCTAGAATCCGAGGACGCATATTTCTTCATTCGTGAGTTTGAAGAAGTATGTTTGATGATGAGATTCCCCAACTGGGAAAGGCGCTGTTAGATTAAGGTTCATACCCTTCGCGCTTAAAGATATAGCCAAGAAATGGATATATAATCTGCCTGCTAGAATTATCTCTTCATGGGATGATTTTGTCAAAGTCTTTCTTAAGAAGTTCTATCTCATTCATAAAACAGCCCTCATCAGAAAAAACATAATGCAGTTTAAGCAGGAATCTAGTGAACCATTTTGAAGTATTTCGAACGGTTTAAAGATTTACTAGCCCAATGTCCTCATCAGGACATAGAGAAGTGGTGGCAGTACCAAATTCTCTATGATAGACTAGACTACAAAACCAAGAAACTCCTTGAGACCATATGCCAAGGGAAATTTTTGAAAAAAGATAAGAACAAGGGTTGGGACCTTTTTGAAGCTTTAGCAGAAAAATCATTCAGTGGGAGTCTTGCCCAGAGAAACCAATCCACCACTTCTAGAACTGGTATGCATTCGATTGAATCCTCTATAGCTGCTGAGGCAAAGATAACACAATTGATGAAAAGATTAGAACTGCTCGAAGCTAGGGAACCAAATGCTGTGAGTCAGGTCAACCCACCACCAGTGATCAACCCGGGTTGTACCTACTGCCATGCTCTAACCACCTATTTGAAGAGTGTCCTGTCTACCAAGCTCAAATGTACCCTGAAAATATGAATGCAGTATACACCAGACCCAGTTACAATCCATACTCCAAAACATACAATTCGGGATGGAGGAACCATCCAAATTTCTCATGGAGTCAGTCTAATCATGAGCACCAAGGCAACCATTCCCACACCAATATCCTGCTCAGTCTCATCAACCCAGTTTCCACCAGAGTCCACCAAATTTCCAATCAAGCTTCCAGCCCACATATCAGCAACAACAAACACAAAATCATCCAGATAAAAAATTATCAGATTTGAAAAGAATGATTGAAAACTTATCCAAAAACCAAGCCTCAATGATGAACACCCACAATCAGGCTATCAATAGGTTAGAGGTTTAGATAGGTCAACTGGCTAACTCTTTGAATGAAAGACAAAGGGAACACTACCAAGTCAGCCATTGCCCAATCCTAAAAACCCCTTCCCTATTCATGAAGCTGAAGACATAGGTCCAAGTCAATGCAATACTGTTCATATTTTAAGATCTAGAAAGCGGATAGATAATCAGGTTTCCAATCAACCCAATAAATCAGTATCAGTTTCAACACCTCCTGTTCTGGTACCACCAACTCAAAATGATCCATCTTCAAGTTCACAACCGTCAACCTTCAAATCCAATGACCAAGACAAGACAAATGAGCAACCATACAAGCCTATTGTACCATTCCCTAATAGGCTAGCAAACCAAAAGACTAATGCTCAAATGGAGAAGATTAGGGAAATGTTTAATCAAGTCCAGATCTATGTACCCCTTCTTGATGCCATACAACAAGTCTCCTCATATGCCAAGTTCTTAAAAGATATGTACACTAAGAAAGGAAAGAAAATGTCCCAAAGAAGGTCTTCCTAGCTTCAAACATAAGTGAGTTGCTAACTGGGCCAATTCCTGTGAAATATAAGGACCCAGGGAGTCCAACCATTTCCTGTATTATAGGACAGACCACGATAAACAGAGCGTTACTTGACCTAGGAGCCAGCGTCAATCTTCTCCCTTTCTCTATGTATCAGCAACTTGGGTTGGCCGACCTTCGTCCGACCAGAGGTACTATACAACTGGCTGATCGATCTGTAAAGATTTTCAAGGGGGAGATTACAGATGTTCTAATATGGGTCGGGGAATTCATTTACCCTGTAGAAGACTTTATTGTTCTAGAGACGCAACCCGTACACAATCCCAAAGCTCAGACACCTATCATTCTAGGACGACCTTTCCTAGCCACTGCAAACGCAATCATCAACTGTAGGAATGGATCAATGCGTCTAACTTTTGGAGATATGACAAAAGAGGTGAATGTTTTCCACCTGAGAAAACAACCTCGAGATTTAGACAATGAGTCGTTTGAAGTGAACTTAATCGAGGGATTAACAAGTGAACATGACATGGAGATTGAATATGAGTCCGATAAAGAATTTGACTAGGAGTCGGATGACTTCAACCTTGATCAGATCATCGAGTCCATAGTCGAATGGGCCACAAATGCCACCCCTATCCTTCCCTTGCATAAAGAACAATCATTGATAGATCATGTCCCTTCTTTCGAGCTTAAGGTTCTTCCTAACCATCTCAAGTACCAGTACTTGGATGAGAAAGAAGCTTTTTCCATGATAATTGCGTCCCATCTCACTAAACAACAAGAAGAGGATCTCCTTACGGTGTTAAGAGAGAATCAAGAAGCCATTGGTTGGACCATGGCTGATATAAAGGGGAATAGTCCATCCATTGTGCAACACTGGATTCATTTGACGGAGGATGCAAAATCAAAACGTGACCCACAACGTAGACTGAACCCAATCATGCAAGAGGCTATTAGAGCTGAGATTTTGAAGCTATTAGATAATGAGATTATCTATCCCATATCTGATAGCCAATGGATAGTCCAGTCCACGCTGTGCCAAAGAAAGTAGGATTTATCGTGGTAGAAAATGATAAGAAAGAATTGGTACAAACTCGACTTCCTACAAGATTCGATTCTGTATTGATTACCGAAAATTAAAAACTACCACATGTAAAGATCACTTTCCCCTTTCGTTCATAGACCAAATGCTCGAGAGGCTAGCTGGACACGAGTACTATTATTTCCTGGATGGATATTCAGGATGTAATCAAATCCCTATCGCTCCCGAGGATCAAGACAAGATTACCTTCACCTGTCCCTTTGGAACATTTGCATACTGAAGAATGCCCTTCAGCCTATGCAATGCTCCCGCAACGTTTCAACGTTGCATGCTCAGTCTTTTTTCAGACATGGTGGAAAGATTTTTGGAGATTTTCATGGATGATTTCTATATTTATGGCGATTCCTTTAAACAATGCTTGCACCATCTTAAGCTGGTTTTACAATGATGCATGGAGAAAAACTTGACACTCAACTGGGAGAAGTGTCACTTTATGGTCAAGCAAGGAATAGTCCTAGGGCTCGAAGTTTCAAACAAAGGACTTGAGATTGATAGATCTAAAGTGGAAGTAATAACAAAGCTCCCTGAGCCAAAATGCTTAAAAGACATTAGATCATTTCTAGGGCACACTGGTTTCTATAGAAGATTCATTCAAGGGTTTAGCAAAATTGCTAGACCTTTGATAAATCTCTTAGGAAAAGATGTACCCTTCAAATTTGATGAAGAATGTTTACAAGCTTGAGAGGAGCTTAAGCACAGACTTGTCTCGGCACCGATAATTTCAGCACCAGATTGGACTAGACCTTTTGAAATCATGTGTGATGCCTCCGATTATGCTATAGGCGCTATTCTAGGATAACGTATTGATAACAGGCAACACGTGATTTACTATGCTAGTAGGATGCTTAACGAAGCCCAACTAAATTACACAACTACTGAAAAGGAATTTTTAACTGTTGTGTTTGCTTGGAGAAATTCTGTCAATACCTACTAGGATCTAGGACAATGATTTTTACTGATCACTCTGCCCTTAGATACTCGATGAAAAGAAGGACGCAAAGGCTAGACTGATTCGATGGATACTTCTTTTGCAAGAGTTTGATTTGGAAATTAAGGATAAAAAGGGTGTTGAGAATGTGGTAGCAGATCACCTTTCATGAATTCTCAATGCACCAACGGAGACAATCCCAATCAATGACAACTTTCATGACGAACACATTTTCACAATGTGTGAAGAGCCCTGGTATGCTGATATAGCAAACTACCTTGCAACTGGGCGAACTCCTTCCGATTGTCAGGTCAGGACAAATACCGCTTTAGGGGACAAATACGGTTTTTCTTTTGGGATGACCTTATTTATTCAAATATTGTCCTAACAGATAATTAGAAAGTATCTTCCTGAGGATGAACATCATAGTGTTTTGACATTCTGTCACAAGTTAGCTTGCGGTGGACATTTTGGTCCACGAAAGACTGCTGAAAAAGTCCTTCAGAGTGGATTCTACTGGCCCACTCTCTTTAAAGACGCTTATACTTTCTGCAAGCTCTTTGCCAGATGTCAAATGATGGGTCAAATCACATGTAGAGACATGATGCCCCTTACACCTATCTTGAAGGTAGAAATTTTTGATTTGTGGGGCATTAATTTCATGGGACCCTTCCCTCTGTCTTATGGCAACCAATATTTTTGGTGGCTGTAGATTACGTTTCTAAGTGGGCTGAAGCTATTCCAACTAGAACAAATGACAACCAAGTTATCATCAAGTTTTTACGGGAAAACATCATTTCACGCTTCGGAGCCCCCCGTGCGATAATTAGTGATAACTGGAGTCATTTCTGCAGCCGGGCTTTTGAAGCCTAATGCGAAAATACTCTATCTCTTATAAATTATCCACGGCCTATCATCCTCAGACGAACAGGCAAGTGGAAGTCACCAACAGACTAAACTAATATTGGAGAAAACTGTCGGACAGAATTGTAAGGACTGGTCCATCAAACTCATTGATGCCCTATGGGCTTATAGGACCACTACAAGACTGTCCTCAGTATGTCTCCATATCGAGTTGTATTTGAAAAACCCTGCCACTTGCCTGTGGAGTTAGAGCACCGAGCTATGTGGGCATTGAAACAGCTGAATTTGGACTTGGACAAAGCCGGTATTTTGAGAAAATTGCAGATATCCGAATTAGAAGAACTGAGAAACGATGCATATGATAACGCTCGAATTGCAAAACACAAAACTAAGCTCTTCTACGATAAATCAATTCATAGGAAAATTTTTGTCTCAGGACAAAAAAGTTCTGTTGTATAACTCGAGACTCCACCTTTTTCCTGGTAAACTGAAAACCAGGTGGTCAGGTCCATACATCGTCCAAAGTGTCTTCCCTCATGGTGCCATTGAAGTTTTTTATCCTAAAAATGGCAACACTTTTACAGTCAACGGTCAACGCCTAAAGCATTTTTTACCACAGAGTTTGAGTCACACGATGTTCTTGAACTGGGTCTTTGTGACCCAGTCTACATGTGACCACATCATTTGTCAATTTTCCCAGTATCTCCTGTGTATCATTTTGAGACCTCTCCTGTAAATAATAATAAAAAAAGGAAAAGAAGGAAAAGAAAATAATAAATAATAAATAAAAATAAATGGACTTAGGTGCTAAATAGCACCTAAGACTTTTCTCTCTTCATAAACTCCTTTAAATTGCCCTAGGGTTGTAAATTCCTAACCCAACTAGGGTAATTTGGGGATTTTATCTTTCTCAGCTATCTATAAATACCCTCTACCCCGTCTCTTGTTCCTTACCCAAGTTATAACCCCAAATCTAAAAAGAGAAACGCTAATGCCGCCCCTCAAAATTTTCTCCTCCTCTGTCTCTTCAACAGTGTCGCGTTTCCTCAGCCAACGCCGCGCATCTGCGGCAATCTGTGTACCTCTGGAGCGCCACCAAATTTCTCTACTGTCACGGCCCTCTGAAGTCTCTAGATCCAGTACCTGTTCATCTGCTGCCACAGCTGATTGCTCTCTACAATCAATTTTGAGTTTTTTCTCCCCACGTAGTCCAGGGGAGATTTGTGTATATCTTCCCGTTGCTTTATATTCTTAATCATGGCACCGTCAATATTCGCTGAAAAAGATTTTTCTCGAATTCTTAGCTATGTTAATGGATATGGGCATATTTTCTTAGATCGTATTCGTGCTTGGGATTGGTATGCATTGATATATGATAATTCCGATAGAGAGGCTTATTATTGTCCAGAGCTAGTCAAATTGTTCTACACTTCCATAGACCATGCCTCTATAAACTTTGACACATACCAAATCATGGTACACAAGCCCACGAGAGACATTATTATCACGCTTTCTCTGCTAGAGGAACTCACGCATGTCCCATGTAACCCACATCACAGCGATCCCCTTCCTTTAATCGATTACATGTCTATCATGGGGGCTCACTGTACAGAGCAAGACAAGGGGCTCAAAGTCAGTACAACGTTTAGAAATGTACATTGTGTTGGTCGCTGGATTCAATGTAACATTTTAGGACTTGACCGCACGACCTCCTTTAACAGGCCGGTGCTGCAAATCATACACGACCTCATGACTCGGCAGCACACGATCTGCATTAATAAAACAATCTTCCATAGTCTAATCACAAACTCCTCATGCACACGCGGTGCAAAATATTCACACCCAGTTCTGATAACTCGTCTGTGTAGGACTTTCCTACCAGATGAAGTTTTTGACTCATACGAGAGGGTATTCATTGCACCAGAGAGGGCCACTAGTGCCTACAACAGTTGTCTTCACGTGGTCTGGACTCCTAGTGTCCAGTCCGAAGATGCACTGGTTGAGTCCTCTTCAGAGGAACTTTTAGAGGAAAGGATGAGCCGGCCTCTTGGCAACAGGACCCCCATGCTGATTCACGTGCCTTCATGTCTACTATTTGGCGAGGCATGAAGAAGATATTTCGGGGACAAATTAGATTACGCAAACAAGTTGAGGAGCAGACATCTCATTTAGATCGCATTGAGGAAGGTATGCGGCGTTCACAGTGAAATCACCTAGAGGGGGTGAATAGGTGATAATGCTAATCTAATAAACTAAATGCGAAAATTTAAAACTAATTGCAACAACACCTAGTGCAACCAACGAGTGTAGCCGAATTGCCCGTGAAGGGCTCTGGACTAACTCCTCTTGATTCCTCTGAATAAGAGTTGAGGTGCTATATGAAGCTCTCGTGGTTAAGCACAAGTGAGACACACAAACACAATCCAAGCATATAATAGAGATATGACAATATGAATAATGCAAGGCTCAAATATAAAGAGAGAGAGAGAGAGTCAATGGATCAAGCGCAAACAACAAGATTTGTTTCGAGGTTCGAGCACCCAGCTCTACATCCCCGCCTTCACCCAGAAGGATTTTGAATCCACTAGCTTGTCCACACAGGACTTTCACACAGAGAACATCCACCGAGGATTTGAGGCAATACAATAACTAGGAGTACCCAACTCCTCTCTTTACAACCACAACCTCTCACTAGGGGCAAAGCACCAAGCCAATAAAACAATCACCTCACAACTTGAGGGATAAGCACAAAGCTAAACAAGGATCACCTCACAACTTGAGGGATACAACCCAATTGCACAACCTCCTCTACACAAGAGGGAAAGGCACAAAGACAAGCAATAATTAGGGTTTACAACTTGGTCATCAAAAGACCACAAACCAATTTCTTTTTCCCACAAATACAAAGACCCTATAGATAGGATAGAATGAAGCTCAAGTGTGAAAAACTAAGTGTTTTAAACAAAGAAAAGCACTTGGGAAATCTCCAAAAAGATATAGAATAATTAGACCAAAACAAATTCCCAAAAGACTATTTTTCTTTGAAATAATAAAACACTTTTAAAACAATGAAGATTGATCTTTTAGCACTAAGAAATCTTTTCAAAACTTGTATAAACACTAGAGAAAGCTCAGAAATTTTGGCTTAAAAATTCTTAGAGAAAACCTCTCTCAAAAGGGGTTTTTATAGCCTCTTTTAAAAATAGTCGTTGGCAGCTAATTTAGGCAGATTTGACCTTCCGATCGACCGGTCAGTCGACCGGCCAAAGGTCGAATTTTGACCGTTTACTGCTACCGGTTGACCGTCCGGTCGACCGGGCCCTGAACCAGAGAGCAACGACTCTCTGGCCGGTCGACCGCCCGGTCGACCGTAGCAACCCTAGAGTGGGTTGCTTTCAGTCGGTCGACCGCTCGGTCGACCGGCTGAATGGGCAAGCCAGCGTGCACTTTCTTGTGCACGTCAGTCGACCGGTCCGGTCGACCGACTCTGGGTCCGGTCGACCGGTCCGGTCAACCGCCAGAGCCTGGCAGGCTATATTATGGGATAGAAAACTTAGGTTTTTAATGTCTTAAAAATTCTCATAAAATCTCTAAAATTCCACAAAAATAGTTTTATCATTATACATTGAAATAAAAACTTGTGTGAAAAATTTCAACACAAATTTCAAACATTTTGAACCATTTTTGTGTTATGAAAATTTTGCTGAAAACCAAAACCTGTATTTTTTCAAACTTAGATTTTTCAATAGGAAATCTGATTTTTCAAAACTCATTCAAATACAAAAACATGATACGTAAACACTTTGAAACATATTGTATATGGATAGAAATCCAATATACATAAAACATATATATATCATTGTTTTTGTCTTTAATTCCAAAATATGTTTTGTTAAAACACAAAATACCAAACCTCATGAATTAGACTATCAAACTAAGTTTGTATAAATAGTTGAAGCATGTATGTATATAGAACACATCTAATATACATAAAAACATGTAAACTTGTTTTGATACTTATCTATTCATGAAAACCAATATCGGTTAAATCAAAAATCGAAAAACCGAATCCAAACATGAAACGTGTGTTTGTTGTGAACTTGAGCATATCACACTATCTAGTCTTTACAAATAGATCTAAAACATAATCTAAACTAGGTACCGAGATCTTCTTGAGGAACTCCGTCTTCAAGGCGACTCGATCCAAACCCGTGATCCACTGAGGTTGACTCCAACGAGTGCTAAATATGATCTTGATGCTCGGGCTCTTGAATTACCATGTAAAAGCTTCAAAACTCCTTTGTTGAAGCTAATCACCAACTAATATCTTGATAAAAGATCTGAAACTAAACATCACAAGATTATTAGTAAACATAGCTACATGAGTTAATCATCATCAAAACTAGAGTGGAAGGCCTCTGGGCCAACAATCTCCCCCTTTTTGATGATGACAAAACTCATGGAGTTATATATGCATGGATTAAAGTTAAGCTTCAAAGAAGCTCCCCTTAACTCATGCATCACCATAAAAATAATAAATATGCAATGAAAGTTCATAAACATGAATGCAAATACATGGAGATAAACATGAAACACATTAAATTCTTTTTCTCCTATTTGCAAAACACAAAACATATATGCATAAACATAAATCCTTTTTCCAAAATATGCATATATACCAAATACTTCTCCCCCTTTTTGTCAATCATCAACAAAGGGTTAAAGATAAAACAAAACCAATAAAAACAAATTCTTCTCCTCTTTTTGTTCGAAACAAAGAATCAATAAAATACTCCAAGGGGTGAAATGAAAAATCAACACGATACCAATTAAAAATATAACAATGTGATTCATCATGATACCAATAAAGTGAACACATACTAATTGAAGGTAAACATATCAAAAACATTTTTAATATTTCTTAAAAACAACATTTTGAATTTCTCAAATAGGTAAAACATCTTGATACCAATGAAAGTAAACAAATAAACATCTTGATACCAATTGTAAGTATTTGTCATTTAGAACATATGATACCAAAATAAAATCAATATTCATTTTTTTTAATCATTTTTCATCATAAAGCATGGGAGTAGAAATACCAATTGAAAGACAAAATACGAATTTTCTCCCCCTTTATGAAATACCAAATAAAATGATGCACAAGCTTGTTTAAGATACCAATTGAAAACTAATCAATTCATTAAAATAAAATCAAGCTTAGCATATACAACATTTGTGCTCAAAAATATAGGGATATAGTAAGCACAAATAAATCATATACAAGTGTATGAAAAAATGAGTACCAATCAAAATAGATGATACCAAATGAAAGTATACATATACAAAAAAATATATGAGTATACAAAAATGTCAATATTGATACCAATTGAAAAGATCCAATGATACCAATTTAATCAACAATAATATCAAGTGTATATCTCATATTACCTACCACCCATTTCAGCACATGTTTAAAAATGATTTTCAATAAAAGCATACAAGGCATGGTCTCTCAACCAACCGCCCGTGGAAGGTAGGGGTTTTCAGAAATAGGTTTGAAAAATATGTTGGCCCAAAAGCCATTAGCCTGACATTTTGATGATAACGAAACATATTTAGTTATGTGTTTAACAATTTTGTTTACATAAGTTTCAGGAAAATACATTAGTTGATTTGTTGGCTCCAACTCAAGACTCACGCTTTTTGGACGCCGCAAAGAATTTGGATCCCCGAGCCTAGCACAGTAGAAGAGCTCCAGGATCAAGCAAGAAGAAGAATTCAAGATTTGTAATTTCCTTTTAGTTTTTATTTTTAGATGATTTTGTCAAAACCTAGATGATAGAGATAGAATACTTGGGATTGTCACTCACACACACTTAGTATTGCTTCATGGCTTCAAAACAATTTTCATAACAAAAATTTCTAACCTAGTTTGGAAAACCATGCTTTGGAAATATCTGTTTTACAAAAACCAATTTTCCATTTCACCAAAAAGGATTTTCATTAAAATAGAGTTCAAATATTTTTGGGTGTTGATCTATGATCACACACTATTGTTTTAAATACTAGAATCCTATTTTATAAGTCCTTAAACCAAAATCTTTTTCAAACAAAATTTCCTTTTCCTGCAGACTCTGGAAAACTGTTCTGACAGAGTCCGGTCGACCGACCCAGTCGACCGACGTGCACGTTGTACATGTGTGCATGTCGGCCGACCGAGCGGCCGACCGAGCAAACTTGGTTTGCTCCCTGTTTTTCTTCGGCCGACCGCAACGGTCGACCGACAGAGAGAACTGCTCTCTGATTTAGGATTCGGTCGACCGCCCAGTCGACTGACCTCCCCAACGGTCGGAAATATGACCGTTGGCGGTCGACTGGCCCGGTCGACCGATAGCTGTTAGAAGTTCTGACAGACTCCAACAGCTCTATTTTTCTGGTTAGATTTTTGTTGGGATTCACCCCAACGACTCTTTTGAGTTGTGTAGTTTATTTTTCATCCCCTATAAATAGCGGGACACTTCTACAACTAAAAAAACAAGATTTATACAAGATTTACAAGCAAAAACATTTGTTTTCAACGCTTAGCCTTTTAGAAAAAGATTTTTACTTTAAGCCATAAATTCCCAACACTTTCTTGAAGCAATCCTCTACTTCTCTCTAGACTTTTGCACTACACAATCCCATTGTATTCTCTCTCTCATCTTGGTTATAGGATTGTGCAAAGTGAGCTTTTTGATCAAGTGTGATCAATCTTTCTTATTGTGAGAAGTTGTAGAGGCATCGGCCTCAAGAGAGTGGGTGTGCTCCAAAGTATTGTGGCGACACCGAGAGATAGGACAAGTGTGTCCTTGTATTGAGGATCCAGTGGGATCACCAATAGTGGAAATCCTCCATCGTGTTGAAGGCGGGGACGTAGAGCGTGGCTCGAACCTCGAAAAATCCTTGTCTTTGCGATTGTCCACAATTTCTCTAAACTCTATCGCTCTCTTACTTACACCTTTAAATTGTTTATTTTCTTGCAAGTTATTTGATTGTGCTCTTTGTTTAAATAGTTTTTAAATTCCGCATAATTGTCATTTCATACAGCCATCACCTATTCACCCCCCCTCTAGGTGATTTCAATTGATATCAGAGCCTCACCCTTGCTTTTGGTTTAACCACCTTAGGGAGATCCTCATATTTGGCTATATCTTTTTGTGCATTTATATTTGTTGTGCATTACTTTTGTATTCATGGCATCTATTGACTTTTCTAGCACCAAGTCCCCACCCAAGTTTGATGGCTTGAACTTCCCCATTTGGAAGGTCAAGATGAACCTATTTCTTAAGTCTCTAGGAGTTAGAGTAGCTAGGGCTATTACCAAAGAATTTATAGAACCTCTCACCGATGAGAGATCATGGTCCGAGGACACCACCAAGGACTATGAAGCAAATGCTAGGGCTCAATATGCTTTAACCCAAGCCCTTAATGAAGATGACCTCTCTCGCATCATAAACTGTAAATCTACATATGAAGTTTGGAATGTTTTGATTGTGACTCATGAGGGAACGTCCCAAGTCAAAAGATCCAAGATTGACTTGCTTCGTTCTCAATATGAGAATTTTTATATGCTTGAGAATGAGAGGATTGATGACATGCTCACCCGTTTCACCAAGATAACTAACGCATTATCTTCTTTAGGTGATACAATCGACAATGACCAAAAGATTCGGAAGGTCATTCGAGCTCTTCCCAAAGCTTGGGAAGTCAAGGCAACTACCCTCAAGGAGCTCAATGATCGGGAGGAGATGGACTTCTCCGACTTCATCGGCAATCTCAAAACACATGAGATGGAGATGGAGGTTAGAGAAGAAAGGGAGGCGCCAAAGAAGAAAGCCCTCGCTTTCAAAGCCACTCCAACCAACCATGACGAGGAGGACTCATCGGAAGACTACGATGAGGACTTTGCCATGCTCATCCGGAAGGTGGGCAAAATGTTTTACAAGAAGGGGAGGCAAAGCAACTTCCGAAGAGGGAAACCTCAAGGAAGATTTGAAAGAAAAAGAGAGGAGCCGGGTCCTTACTTTCATTGCAAGAAGATCGGACATCTCATCGCCGATTGCCCTGCACTTCAAGCAACTACATCAAAGAATGGGCCAAAGAAGAAGAGAGCAATGGTGGTCACTTGGGATGACACGGAGTCGGAATCCGAAGAGGAGAACGACGCCACACACATGTGCTTCATGGCACATGGGGAGGATGCACCAAAGGTATTTCCAGAAAACTCCATAGATGATGATGAATTAACTATGGATGAACTTGCACAATTTTTTGAAGAACTACAACATAGGTATGAGATTTCACAATCTCAAAATAGAAATTTGAAAAAGGAAAATGACTCTTTGAAACAAATTTGAAATTGTTCTAAAAGAGAAAAATGATTTATCTAATGCTTTTGAGAAAATGAAAATTGATTTTGATAAATATAAAATAGCTTGTAAAGGGAAAACCCCCATTTCATCATGCAATAAAAATGAATTTATTGAGATCCAAAAATGAGTTGATGTTCTGGACTCAACTCTTAAAAAGTGTGCATTAGATTTAAACAAGTTTGCTGCTAGGTTTCCCAAAGGAATAACCAAAGGGAAACACACTCACCATCAACATGTACGGAAACATGCACACACACATAAACATGCATACATGTATGGTAGTGGTAGAATTTACATTTGCACTCATTGTGGCCGCAAAGGCCATTTAGAAAAATTTTGTTTTGCTAAGCTAAACATGTCAAATAAACATGTTTGGGTTCGCCAAGATACTAACCCGAAAGGACCCAAAAAGATATGGGTACCAAAAGACACACCAAATTTAGTTGATACAGGTGGGTCTTCTTCCTCCAAGACTTAGGGGGAGATGGTGCCCGGGTGGTGGATGCATCAACGCTCAACGAACATATCGTCACTTGCATCGCTATCACAGAGGCACCTATTTTGGAGAATGCCCTCGGTTTGGTAATTTCTCCACATAAAAGTTTATATATATATATATATATATATATATATATATATATATATATATATATATATATATATATATATATATATATATATATATATATATATATATATATAGGATTGTTAGTTTACCATTGTGCTACATTGATATGTGTTAGAGTAAACTTGCATTTCCATCATGCTTATATGTATGTTTTGTAAATTATCATGTTTTATGCCATATATATTTTTTTGTGTTCACATGTCTAGATTTGATTGAATATGTATTTTGTCAAAACTAAATTAAATATTTATTTAAAACACTTTTAAAGCAAATACATAGAGATGGCAATTGCGCGCCTCAACTCATATCTAGAGGAATCTCGAGGAGAAGTACAGAACCTTTCACCAGGTATTCGGCTTCAACATCTCTAAATTTTTGCTTTATTTATAAATAAAAAGAAATAAGTAAATAATAGGTATAATTCTTGTTGATTTTTATATCCAATATGATTTAAAATATGTTTAAACACTTTTTGATGAGAATAAGCTTTTTGTTGTTAATTTAAAATATAAAATAAATTTTTTTTAACTGGTTTTGCTGCTGTCAGTTTTGGGCAAGACCGGTCGATTGGAGCGGTCGACCGACCTTGCCTGAGGATATTTTTTATCTTCTCTGTGGCCGGTCGACCGGAGCGGTCACCCGACTGAGATGGATTTGCTCTCGATTTATTTCGGTCGACCGGACCGGTCGACCGGGCGACGGGAAATCTGCTTTTACCCAACATTATTTAAAGCCCTAACTCACTTTTTTACTTCATTTCCTCCGCCGACTTCTCATCTTTTCTCCCTCAAAAACCCTAAAATCCATCTTTCAACCATTTTCACCTCAAATCCAACCTAAATCTCTCTAAAAATTGTTGGATCATCACTCTCAGGCGTAGATCTACGTCTATTTCAAGGATTTTCGGATTTTGTCTCTTTGTTCGTCATTTTTCAAGGTAAAACTCTTCCATTTCCTAGATCTTGCTACAATACTTGTTATCTTTCATATTCTAAACTAGATCTAGCCCTCATCTAGTGTAGATCAAGCTATTTCCCTTGTTTAGTGTGTGGATTTTGACCTAGATCTACTTTTACCCTAAAAAATGCCTAAGAGATCTAGAACGGAGAAGGGTAAATCCATAGCCCCTACTCCTTCAAGCAAATCCAAACCCCTTTTTGTATCTCCTCAAGCTGAAAACCGTTATATTCTTCTTTCTGAGAAGACTATCATTTCTGGTCGATGTGTGATTATCAATGACTTTGAACACTTAAATTTAGCACACATCTTAAGGAAAAATTCACTTGAACAATTCCTTTCCATTAGGGAACCTGTTTACACCTCTCTCATTCCCTACTTTTACACAAACCTGTCTTTTGAGGCTAACAGGATTAGAACTCGTGTCCTTGGGAGAGATATTGACATCTCTCTCCAAGAGTTTGCTGATCTCCTGCATCTCTCCTGTGAGGGAGTTGATGTTTACTCCTTTGACCTTCAGGATTTTGAGTATCCGGCCGGTGAGTCTGCCCTCACCGCGTCTACCTTGCTTCACGGGGATGATAACCCTGGTCTGGAGAGAAATGAAGAAGTGAGATATTATACTCTCACTGCTCAAGTTCTTACTAAGATAATTTTCTACAACCTCCTGCCCAAATCAGGAGAGTTCAGTCACGCTAGGGGATCAATTCCATTGATTGTCTATTGCCTTCTGTGAGGCATCAAGATTAACATCCCCAGGCTCATCATTTCCCACATGACCTCAGATCACATTCATGTCCCCACTAGGCACTTGCCTTATGGGATGATCATTTCCTACCTTCTGAGGCAGCTTGATTTTGATTTATCCTCTCTGAGACCCACGGAACCCTCTGTGAACTTAAACAGTACCCTCCTGAAGAGGATGCATGCTGGGACGCGTCATCCTGCTCCCCAGCAGCAGCCTAGTCTTCATGCTTCTCATGTTCCGGGTTCCTCTTCTGCTCCGGGATCATCTGTCCCTTCTGATCTCCAGTCCTTTTTGTCTTCTGAGTTACGAGAGCACCGAGCTCAGATATCTGCTGAGTTACAGGAGCATCGTTCCCAGATATCAGCTGAGATCCAGCAGCATCACTCTCAGATTTCAGCGGAGATTGCGGCGCATCGTGAGGAGATGGCCACTCGCTACCATGGTCTTCGCACTGACATGGGCTACTTTGCTGATTCCATGCGTTACATGGATTCACAATTTAGCACACTCTATGTGAAGTATGATATGCGAGCTCCGGATCCCACGGCGTATGCCCGTCCACTTCCTTCCTCCGGCCCTCCATTTCCGGCCAGGCCTCCTACCGCTCCTCTGGCACCACAGCCTGCTGTTGCAGCGATTGATTCAGAGGAGGATGATGAGGATGATGATGGTGATGATGAGGGTCATGGAGCTGAGGAAGGTGATTCTGGTTCTGATGATGAGGAGTCAGAGTCAGATGATGAGGAGTGATTTTCTTTAACCCTTTTGATGATGTCAAAAAGGGGGAGAGATTTCTGTGATATGGGCTGTATTATTGTGCTACATTTTTATATTTTGGTTGTAGTATTTTTATGTTTTGTGGACATGGTGTATTTCTGTTGGACATGTGTTATTGATGTTTTATTTATAGTTGTGTATTTTGCATTTTCTTGTGTGGACATGAGTTATGTTATGTTATGACAATTTGATTTCATCTTATGTGTTTGATTTCCTTATGTCCATTTTATTCTATGGCATGTGACTCAATTTCATATCTTATATGCCTTTATATATGCATGTGTATAGCTCTATGTGACTTCTTTTATATATGCATGTGTTGAGGGAGAGCTTCACTTGAAGTCTCCACCCAAAATATTGGTAATAACTATATATGTTTTGTCATCATTAAAAAGGGGGAGATTGTTAGCCCAAAGGCCATTAGCCCGACATTTTGATGATAACAAAACATATTTAGTTATGTGTTTAACAATTTTGTTTACATAAGTTTCAGGAAAATACATTAGTTGATTTGTTGGCTCCAACTCAAGACTCACGCTTTTTGGACGCCGCAAAGAATTTGGATCCCCGAGCCTAGCACAGTAGAAGAGCTCCAGGATCAAGCAAGAAGAAGAACTCAAGATTTGTAATTTCCTTTTAGTTTTTATTTTTAGATGATTTTGTCAAAACCTAGATGATAGAGGTAGAATACTTGGGATTGTCACTCACACACACTTAGTATTGCTTCATGGCTTCAAAACAATTTTCATAACAAAAATTTCTAACCTAGTTTGGAAAAACCATGCTTTGGAAAAATCTGTTTTACAAAAACCAATTTTCCATTTCACCAAAAAGGATTTTCATTAAAATAGAGTTCAAATATTTTTGGGTGTTGATCTATGATCACACACTATTGTTTTAAATACTAGAATCCTATTTTATAAGTCCTTAAACCAAAATCTTTTTCAAACAAAATTTCCTTTTCCTGCAGACTCTTGAAAACTGTTCTGACAGAGTCCGGTCGACCGACCCAGTCGATCGACGTGCACGCTGTACATGTGTGCATGTCGGCCGACCGAGCAAATTTGGTTTGCTCTCTGTTTTTCTTCGGCCGACCGCAACGGTCGACCGACAGAGAGAGCTGCTCTCTGATTTTGGATTCGGTCGACCGCCCAGTCGACCGACCTCCCCAACGGTCGGAAATATGACCGTTGGCGGTCGACCGGCCCGGTCGACCGGTAGCTGTCAGAAGTTCTGACAGACTCCAACAGCTCTATTTTTCTGGTCAGATTTTTGTTGGGATTCACCCCAACGACTCTTTTGAGCTGTGTAGTTTGTTTTTCATCCCCTATAAATAGTGGGACACTTCTACAACTAAAAAACAAGATTTATACAAGATTTACAAGCAAAAACATTTGTTTTCAAAGCTTAGCCTTTTAGAAAAAGATTTTTACTTTAAGCCATAAATTCCCAACACTTTCTTGAAGTAATCCTCTACTTCTCTCTAGACTTTTGCACTACACAATCCCATTGTATTCTCTCTCTCATCTTGGTTATAGGATTGTGCAAAGTGAGCTTTTTGATCAAGTGTGATCAATCTTTCTTATTGTGAGAAGTTGTAGAGGCATCGGCCTCAAGTGAGTGGGTGTGCTCCAAAGTGTTGTGGTGACACCGAGAGATAGGACAAGTGTGTCCTTGTATTGAGGATCCAGTGAGATCACCAATAGTGGAAATCCTTCATCGTGTTGAAGGCGGGGACGTAGAGCGTGGCTCGAACCTCGGAAAAATCCTTGTCTTTGCGATAGTCCACAATTTCTCTAAACTCTATCTCTCTCTTACTTACACCTTTAAATTGTTTATTTTCTTGCAAGTTATTTGATTGTGCTCTTTGTTTAAATAGTTTTTAAATTCCGCATAATTGTCATTTCATATAGCCATCACCTAATCACCCCCTCTAGGTGATTTCAAAATATAGTATGTGTGAAAAATTCTACCATAACGAAGAATCCCGCAACTAGTTAAATGAAAAAACTTATAAACTAGTACGAAATCCTTCAAGCAAGGAATAAAACAAAAATATTTTTCATGAAACTATGTAAATCACATGATCACTAAAACACTCAAAGTCCATAAAGCTCATATCATACTCATGAAAATACACTCATGAGAAACATTTAAATGAAGTGAGTGCACAAATGTTATGTGGAACATATAATCGTGAAAAAAGTCAATTAAGCTCAAAATTCCTTAAAACATGAAAATCATCAAAACTATTTAATCTTCAAGGCATATGTATATCTTATACAAACTAAAGTATACATACATATCCAAACACAATGAGTCCACAAATGTATATGCATAAAAGCACGTGGCTCAAAGGATGTATATGCATAATCAATAGTTTGGATAAGATGGACATATACATGAAGTTAAACATGAAAACATGGATAAAATAAGAATACAAGTCAAAAGCATGAATCATCAAAACTAGACTATACTAGCACATCTAATGGGTACAAATAAGCATTCAAGCACAAACATATAAAGATTTATTTGTGACCCACTATATGTACAAGTATATATCCTAGTCTTAATGAAAACTAACATTTAAACAAATATTCAAAAATTTGAAGCATAAAACAAGACATAAATCAACATGATAATCATAAAAATGATCATTATGTAAATCCACATGCTATTAGAACTATGATATACATAATAGCTAAACAATGGTGAGAACACAACATATGGGTCCATATAAACATGGGTGATCTCAAAAGCTATACATGCATGTCAATGATCTAATAATCATGGTATTATCATAATAATCTATAAACATTTAAAACATGAAGCATCAAAACACAAATCATAAACATCCATATGATCATTATGTATATGTGCATTAGATCTAGGACATACATATTAGTTAAAAACAAAGTGAGAACACATAGATATAGATCCGTATTAAACATGGGTGTCTCAAATAACTAAACATGTATATCACTAATCTAATAAACATGGCATAAGCATAATGAAAAATAAAACATGCATGCTATAAATCAAAGACATGAAAAGCATGCAAATATAAACGGGAGGTAGAGATTGATACCAAAACCGATGAAGGCACCTCTCTAGTTCTCCAAACCAAGATGGTCCTCTCACCAAACTCTCCTTAAAAGTGATGCATCTAAATAGTCCTCATGAAGCATGGAACGCATCCATCTCAAGGTACCGCAACTCTCACGTCATGCGAGAGCCCACACCTACATCAAATATAATAGGGGTGGTCTTTGGTACCCATACTCTTTTGGGTCCATGGGGGTTAGTACCTTTTCTAACCCAAACAAATTTAGTTGCTAAATTTTTATTAAGTATACGATCATAGCAAAACTTAGCAAGGTGGCCCTTACGTTCACAATGTGTACAAGTGTATGAAATCACCTAGAGGGGGGTGAATAGGTGATGGCTATATAAAAGGACAATTATGCGGAATTTAAGAAACAATTTAAATTATGAACACAAATAAACTACTTGCAAGTAATTAAACAATATAAAGGAGCAAGTAAAAGAGAGATAGAGTTTAGAGAAATTTGGACAATCGCAAACACAAGGAATTTTTTTGAGGTTCGAGCCACGCTCTACGTCCCCACCTTCACACTTGAAGGATTTCCACTATTGGTGATCCCACCAGATCCTCAATACAAGGACACATTTGTCCTATCTCTCGGTGTCGCAACAACACTTTGAAGCACACCCGCTCGCTTGAGGCCGATGCCTCTAAACTTCTCAAATGAAGAAAAAACTTGATCACACTTGATCAAAAGGCTCACTTTGCACAATCCTATAACCAATATGAAAGAGATGATACTTGGGATTGTGTAGTGCAAAAAGACTAGAGAGAAGTAGAGGATTGCTTCAAAAATGTGTTGGGAATTTTTGGCTTTAGAGAGAAAATCTTTTCTAAAAGGAAAACTAAAGTTTTAGCTTGGAAATATTTTTCTTGCTTAAAAATCTTGTCTTTAATCATGTTGAAGTGACCCACTATTTATAGTGGAAGAAAAATAAGGTATACAGCTCAAAAGAGTCGTTGGGGTGAATCCCAACAAAAATCTGTCCAGAAAAATAGAGCTGTTGGAGTCTGTCAGACTTTCTGACAGCTACCGGTCGACCGGGTCGGTCGACCGGGTCGGTCGACCGCCAACGGTCATAAATCCGACCGTTGGGGAAGGACGGTCGACCGCCGGGTCGACCGCAGCTCTGCCTGAGAGTGGAACTCTCTTACGGTCGGTCGATCCGGTCGACCGAAATAAACAGAGAGCACTGACATTGATCCCGGTCGACCGGGCGGTCGGCCACGTGCACACATGCATAGCCGTGCACGCCGGTCGACCGGGTCGGTCGACCGGACTCTGTCAGGTCTGTTTTCCAGAGTCTGCCAAAGGGAAAGGGAAATTTTGGTTAAAACATTTTTGGTTAAGGATTTGTAAACAAGGTTCTAGGACTTATGAAACTTTAGAGTGTGATCATAGATCAACACCCAAACAAGTTAGAACTTTATTTGATGAAAAAAATCCTTTTTGGTAAAATGGAAAATGGTTTTTCTAAAAATGATTTTTCCAAACATGGTATTTCAAAAAACTGAGTTAGAAATTTGATATGAAAAATGTTTTTGAAGTCATGAAGCAATACTAAGTGTGTGTGTGTGAGTGATAATCCCAAGTATTCTACCTCTATCATCTAGGTTTTGACAAAATCATCTAAAAAATAAAAATAAAAGAAAATCTTGTGTCTTCTTTTTGTTTGATCCTTGAGCGCTTCTACTATGTGCAAGGCTCAGGGATCCAAATCCTTTGCGGCGTCCAAAAGCGTGAATCTTGAGTTGGAGCCGTCAAATCAACTAATGTATTTTCCTAAAACTTATTAAAATAAGGTTGTTAAAAACATAACTAAATATGGTTTGTTATCATCAAAATGTTCGGGCTAATGGCCTTTGGGCCAACAATCTCCCCCTTTTTGATGATGACAAAACATATTAAGTTATCCCAAATATTTTGGGTGGAGACTTCAAGTGAAGCTCCCCCTCAACACATGCATATATCAAAGAGATACTCAGGCATAAATAAATAGCACAAATAGTATATGGAAATGAGACACATGATAATCAACCATGCATAAATACACATGTCCATGCCATAAAAGAGTAACTCATGCCATAAATAACGCAAGTCAATACAAAACATAAAAACATAATCTCACATGTCCACACAAAAACATAGTACTAAACAAAATACTACACATGTCCAACAACCCAAAATACACAAAATACAAAATAAGGTAATACAGCCCAAGGATCTCATAAATATCTCTCCCCCTTTTTGACATCATCAATAAAGGGGAAATCACACCTCATCAAAATCGTCCTCCTCAGACGAGTCGTCCTCATCACCTGCAGCAATCTCCTCATCACCATAATCATCATCATCATCCTCATCATCATCATCCTCCTCCTCAGGATCAATCACAGCTACAGCAGGCTATGACGCTGGAGGAGCCGAAGGAGGCCTGGCCAGAAATGGAGGGCCAGAGGAAGGAAGCGGTCGGGCATACGCCGTAGGGTCTGGAGCTCGCATATTGTACTTCACATAGAGTGCACCAAATTGTGAATCCATGTATCGTATGGAATCAGCAAAGTAGCACATGTCGTTGTGAAGTCCTTGGTAGCGAGTGTCCATCTCCTCGCGATGTGCCGCTAACTCCGCAGAAATCTAGGTGTGGCGCTGCTGGATCTCAGTAAAAATCAAAGAATGATGCTCCTGAAACTGAGCTCGCAACTCAGAGGAAATGAAGGCCTGGAGATCAGAGGGAATAGAAGACCCTGGAGCAGAAGAACCTGGAATAGAAGAAGACCCTGGAACAGAAGAAGTAGGAGGAATGGGTGGCTGCTGGGGAGCATGATGATGCATCCCAGCTTGCATCCTCTTTAGGAGAGTGTTGTTCAAGTTCACAGAGGGTTCTGTAGGTCTCAGAGAGGACAAATCGAAATCAAGTTATTTCAGAAGATAAGAGATAATCATCCCATAAGGCAAGTGCCTAGTGGGGACAAGAACATGATTTGAGGTCATGTGGGAAATGATGAACCGGGGGATGTTAATCTTGATGCCTTTCAGAAGGCAATTGACAATCAATGGGACAGATCCCCTGGCGTGACTAAATTCTCCTGATTTGGGCAGGATATTGTAAAAGACAAACTTAGCGAGAACTTGAGCAGTGAGAGTGTAGTATCTCACTTCCTCATTTCTCACTAGTCCGGGGTATTCATCCCCGTGGAGTAAAGTTGACGCGGTGAGCGCAGACTCACCGGCCGGATACTCAAAGTCCTGAAGGTCAAAGGAGACATCAACTCCCTCACAGGAGAGATGCAGAAGATCAGCAAATTCTTGGAGAGAGATATCAATGTCTCTCCCAAGTACTCTAGACCTAACCCTGTTACCCTCATAAGACAAGTTGGTGTAGAAATATGGAATAAGTGAGGTGTAAACAGGTTCCTTAATGGACATGAATTGATCAAGAGAATTGTTCCTCAAGATGTGGGGTATATTTAGGTGTTCAAAATCTTGGAGAACCACACATCTACAGAAATTATAGTTCTCTCCGAAAGGAGAATATATCGATGTTCTGCTTGAGAGGAAACAAACAGAGGTTTTGATTTGGTAGAGGAAGAAGGGGCAATGGATTTACCCTTCTCAGATCCAGATCTTTTAGGCATTTTTTTTAGGTTAAAATTAGACCTAGGTCAAAATCCAAAAAAAATAGACAAGGTAAAGGCTTGATCTAAGCTAGATGAAAGACAAGATCTAGAGAGATAACAAGATTAGATGCAAGATCTAGAAAAAAAAATACGATTTTTACCTTGAAGGATTGAAGATGAAAAGGCCAAAATCCGAAATTCCTTGAAAATACACGTAGATCAGGGCCTGAGACTGAAGATCCAGGAAATTTTTAGAAGTTTTAGGGTTGGATTTGAGTTGGAATGAGATGGATTAGAGTTGTTAGGGTTTTTGAGAGAGGAAATATGAGAGGTCGGCGGAGGTAAGAGAGTGAACAAGTGATTTAGGGCTTTAAATAGTCATGGGTAAAAAGCAGATTCCCGTCGCCCGGTCGACCGGTCTGGTCGACCGAAAATACCCGAGAGCACTGACAGATAAGTCGGGCGACCGCTCCGGTCGGCCGGCCACAGAGGAAAAATAAAAAATTCCTCCAGGCAAGGTCGGTCGACCGCTCCGGTCGGCCGGTCTTGCCAAAAACTGACAGCAGTAAAAACCAGTTTAAAAAATTATCTAATATTATTTAAAATAATAAAAGAGTATATTTTCAACAAACAATGTTTAAACATGTTTTAAACCTTATTAGTTAAAATTGTCAACAAAGTTTACACAAATATTTTTACTTTTTATTTTTTCATATAAAACAAAGGTTTAGAGATGTTGAAGTCGAATACCCGGTGAAAGGTTATGTACTTCTCCTCGAGATTCCTCTAGATATGAGTTGAGGTGCGCAATTGCCATCTCTATGTATTTGCTTTACAAATGTTTTAAATATTTATTTAGTTTTGACAAACAAATATTCAATCAAGTCTAGACATATGGACATACAAAATTATATGTTAATATAAAACAAAAACATACATATAAGCATGATGGAAGTGCAAGTTTACTCTAACATATATTAATACAACAACATGGTAAACTAGCAATCCTATGCATATTAAATAATTTTTTTTTTTTTGTGGAGAAAATACCAAACCGAGGGCATTCTCCAAAATAGGTGCCTCCATGATAGCGATGCAAACGACGATATGTTCATGAGCGTTGATGCATCCACCACCCGGGCACCGTCTCCCCCTAAGTCTTGGAGGAAGAAGACCCACCTGTATCAACTAAATTTGGTGTGTCTTTTGGTACCCATATCTTTTTGGGTCCTTTAGGTTAGTACTTGGGCGAACCCAAACATGTTTATTAGTCATGTTAAGCTTAGCAAAACAAAATTTTTCTAAATGGCCTTTGCGGCCACAATGAGTGCAAACATAAATTCTACCACTACCATACATGTGAGCATGCTTATGTGTGTGTGTGCATGTTTCCGTGCATGTTGATGGTGAGTGTGTTTCCCTTTGGTTATTCCTTTAGGAAATCTAGAAGCAAACTTATTTAAATCAAATGCACATTTTTTAAGAGTTGAGTCCAAAACATTTACCCTTTTTTGGATCTCAATAAAATCATTTTTATTACATGATGAAATGGGGGTTTTCCCTTTACAAGCTATCTTATATTTTTCAAAGTTAATTTTTATTTTCTCAAAAGCATTAGATAAATCATTTTTCTCTTTTACACAAATATCATATTTGTTTTTCAATAAATCATTTTCCTTTTTCAATTTTTTATTTTGAGATTGTGAAATCTCATACCTATGTTGTAATTCTTCAAAAAATTGTGCTAGTTCATCTATAGTCAATTCATCATCTTCTATGGAGTTATCAAGACATACCTTGGTGGCATCCTCCCCATGTGCCATGAAGCACATGTGTGCGGCGTCATTCTCCTCTTCCGATGCCGACTCCATATCGTCCCAAGTGGCCACCATTGCCTTCTTCTTCTTTGGCCTATTCTTGGAGGTTGTGGCTTGGAGAGCGGGGCAATCGGCGATGAAATGTCCGATCTTCTTGCAATGGAAGTAAGGACCCGGCTCCTCTCTTTTTCTTTCAAATCTTCCTTGAGGTTTCCCTCTTCAGAAGTTGCTTTGCCTCCCCTTCTTGTAAAACATTTTGCCTACCTTCCGGATGAGCATGGCAAAGTCCTCATCGTAGTCTTCCGATGAGTCCTCCTCGTCATGGTTGGTTGGAGTGGCTTTGAAAGCGAGTGCCTTCTTCTTCGGTGCCTCCCTTTCTTCTCTAACCTTCATCTCCATCTCATGGGTTTTGAGATTGCCGATGAAGCCGAAAAAGTCCATCTCCTCTCGATCGTTGAGCTCTTTCAGGGTAGTTGCCTTTACTTCCCAAGCTTTGAGAAGAGCTCTAATGACCTTCCAAATCTTTTGGTCATTGTCGATCATATCACCTAGAGAAGATAATGCATTAGTTATCTTGGTGAAACGAGTGAGCATGTCATCAATGCTCTCATTCTCAAGCATATAAAAGTTCTCATATTGAGAACGAAGCAAGTCAATTTTGGATCTCTTGACTTGGGACGTTCCCTCGTAAGTCACAATCAAAACATTCCACACTTCATATGCAGATTTACAGTTAATGATGCGGGAAAGGTCATCTTCATTAAGGGCTTGGGTTAAAGCATATTGAGCCCTAGCATTAGATTCATAGTCCTTGGTGGTGTCCTCGGAACATGATCTCTCATCAGTGAGAGGTTCTATAAATTCTTTGGTTATGGCCCTAGCTACTCTAACTCCTAGGGACTTAAGGAAAAGGTTCAACTTGACCTTCCAAATGGGGAAGTTCAAGCAATCAAATTTGGGTGGGGACTTGATGCTAGAAAAATCAAGGGATGCCATGAATACAAAGGTATGATGCACAAGCAAATATAAATGCACAAAAAAGATATAGCCAAATATAAGGATCTCCCTAAGGTGGTTAAACCAAAAGTAAGGGTCAGGCTCTGATACCAATTGAAATCACCTAGAGGGGGGTGAATAGGTGATGGCTATATAAAAGGACAATTATGCGGAATTTAAAAAACAATTTAAATTATGAACACAAATAAACTACTTGCAAGTAATTAAACAATATAAAGGAGCAAGTAAAAGAGGGATAGAGTTTAGAGAAATTTGGACAATCGCAAACACAAGGAATTTTTTCGAGGTTCGAGCCACGCTCTACGTCCCCGCCTTCACACTTGAAGGATTTCCACTATTGGTGATCCCACCGGATCCTCAATACAAGGACACACTTGTCCTATCTCTCGTGTCACAACAACACTTTGAAGCACACCCGCTCGCTTGAGGCCGATGCCTCTACAACTTCTCAAATGAAGAAAAAACTTGATCACACTTGATCAAAAGGCTCACTTTGCACAATCCTATAACCAATATGAAAGAGATGATACTTGGGATTGTGCAGTGCAAAAAGACTAGTGACAAGTAGAGGATTGCTTCAAAAATGTGTTGGGAATTTTTGGCTTTAGAGAGAAAATCTTTTCTAAAAGGAAAACTAAAGTTTTAGCTTGGAAATATTTTTCTTGCTTAAAAATTTTGTCTTTAATCATGTTGAAATGACCCACTATTTATAGTGGAAGAAAAACAAGGTATACATCTCAAAAGAGTCGTTGGGGGTGAATCCCAACAAAAATCTGTCCAGAAAAATAGAGTTGTTGGAGTCTGTCAGACTTTCTGACAGCTACCAGTCGACCGGGTCGGTCGACCGCCAACGGTCATAAATCTGACCATTGGGGAAGGACGGTCGACCACTGGGTCGACCGCAGCTTTACCTGAGAGTGGAACTCTCTTACGGTCGGCCGATCCGGTCGACCGAAATAAACAGAGAGCACTGACATTGATCCGGTCGACCGGGCGGTCGGCCGACGTGCACACATGCACAGCCGTGCACGTCAGTCGACTGGGTCGGTCGACCGGACTTTGTCAGGTCTATTTTCCAGAGTCTGCCAAAGGGAAAGGGAAATTTTGGTTAAAACATTTTTGGTTAAGGATTTGTAAACAAGGTTCTAGGACTTATGAAACTTTAGAGTGTGATCATAGATCAACACTCAAACAAGTTAGAACTTTATTTGATGAAAAAAATCCTTTTTGGTAAAATGGAAAATGGTTTTTTTAAAACTGATTTTTCCAAACATGGTATTTCTAAAAACTGAGTTAGAAATTTGATATGAAAAATGTTTTTGAAGCCATGAAGCAATACTAAGTGTGTGTGAGTGATAATCCCAAGTATTCTACCTCTATCATCTAGGTTTTGACAAAATCATCTAAAAAATAAAAACTAAAAAAAAATCTTGTGTCTTCTTTTTGTTTGATCCTTGAGCGCTTCTACTATGTGCAAGGCTCGGGGATCCAAATCCTTTGCGGCGTCTAAAAGCGTGAGTCTTGAGTTGGAACCGTCAAATCAACAAATGTATTTTCCTGAAACTTATTAAAACAAGGTTGTTAAAAACATAACTAAATATGGTTTGTTATCATCAAAATGTTCGGGCTAATGGCCTTTGGGCCAACAGTGTACACATGAGCATACATAGTGCGATGGTTGTGACCGTGAGAAGCATGTGTATGCCGTGAAAGGTGTGCATGCATAGATGGAACTTGTTTCTTTTGATACAAAGATTCCAAACATGTATGACTTAAAACACAATGGCTCAAAGTGGAGCCCAAACAATCTACACTTTTCTTCAAATTATTTATATCATTTTCAATACTAGAAGATAAAATGGAGCACGCAATAGGTGTGCTAGGTGAGGCTACACTAGCACGGCAAACATGTGAATCTATATCATTTTGCAAAGATTTATTTTTATTTAACACTAAATCTAATTTTTTTGAAATAAAATCAATTTCATTTTTTAAAGAATGGTTATCTTTTAAATACAATCTAATTTTGAAGATGAAACCTCATTGTTCTTTAAAACATCTTCACAATCATTTTTACTTTTCAAAAATTCATTTTCCTTTAGTGCAAGGTCTAATTGAGTTTTAAGTAGTCACGTTCACTAGAAATCTCTTCCTTCTCTTGCAAAATCAAATCAAATCTTAAACACAAATCCTTATTTTCTTCTTTTAGTTCAAAATTCTTCTTTTTCAAAAGATTATGTTTTTCCAAAAAAAATTCAAACTTTGTAGCAAGTTCTACATTTAAGGTTTGAACTTCTAAACACCCATAGCAATAGGAACTAGTGCTAGCATCTAGTTGAGTTTCCAATTGTACCTCAAGGGAGTCATTCCCTTGGACCATGAGGCAATGCTCTTTGGACTTGTCTCCCCTAGATCTCTTCTTCTTATTGATAATCTTTAGTAGCTCGGGAGAAGTTAAAATGTTCCATACTGCAAAAGCTGAATTATAGTGAGCAAACACATGTAAATGTTCGTTATGAAGAGATGTTCTAAGTGCCTTTAGGGCAATTGCATTGGCCTCTATATGCTTGCAATCATTAGGGTTGGATTCCATGGTAATGGCTTTGTAAACATTATATCCTAGGGCTTTTAAGTGCCAACTCATCAATATCTTCCATGTGTCAATTTTAGAGATATCAAACATAGAAGGGCTATCCATAAGTGCAAACTAAATGTGTGCAAATGAAAATGCAAATGTAAATTAGCAACCAAGATCTCTCTCCTAGGTGGTTAAACCTAATATCAAGAGCGTAGGCTTTGATACCAATTGAAATCACCTAGAGGGAGGGTGAATAGGTGATAATGCTAATCTAATAAACTAAATGCGAAAATTTAAAACTAATTGCAACAACACCTTGTGCAACCAACGAGTGTAGCCGAATTCCCCGTGAAGGGCTCTGGACTAACTCCTCTTGATTCCTCTGAATAAAAGTTGAGGTGCTATATGAAGCTCTCGTGGTTAAGCACAAGTGAGACACACAAACACAATTCAAGCATATAATAGAGATATGACAATATGAATAATGCAAGGCTCAAATATAAAGAGAGAGAGAGAGAGAGAGTCAATGGATCAAGCGCAAACTAAACAAGATTTGTTTCGAGGTTCGAGCACCCAGCTCTACATCCCCGCCTTCACCCAGAAGGATTTTGAATCCACTAGCTTGTCCACACAGGACTTTCACACAAAGAACCTCCACCAAGGATTTGGGACAATACAATAACTAGGAGTACCCAACTCCTCTCTTTACAACCACAACCTCTCACTAGAGGCAAAGCACCAAGCCAACAAAACAATTACCTCACAACTTGAGGGATAAGCACAAAACTGCACAAGGATCACCTCACAACTTGAGGGATACAACCCAATTGCACAACCTCCTCTACACAAGAGGGAAAGGCACAAAGCCAAGCAGTAATTAGGGTTTACAACTTGGTGATCAAAAGATCACAAACCAATTTTTTTTCCCACAAACACAAAGACCTTATAGATAGGATAGAATGAAGCTCAAGTGTGAAAAATAAAGTGTTTTAAACAAAGAAAAAGCACTTGGAAAATCTCCAAAAAGATTGAGAATAATTAGACCAAAACAAATTCCAAAAAGATTATTTTTCTTTGAAATAATAAAACACTTTTAAAATAATGAAGATTGATCTTTTAGCACTAAGAAACTCTTTTCAAAACTTGTATAAAACTAGAGAAAGCTCAAAAATTTTGGCTTAAAAATTCTTAGAGAAAACATCTCTCAAAAGGGGTTTTTATAGCCTCTTTTAAAAACTAGCCGTTGGCAGCTAATTTAGGCAGATTTGACCTTCCGGTCGACCGGCCGGTCGACCGGCCAATGGTCGAATTTTGATCGTTTGCTGCTACCGGTAGACCGTCCGGTCGACCAGGCCCTGAACCAGAGAGCAAAGGCTCTCTGGCCGGTCGACCGCCCGGTCGACCGGAGCAACCCGAAAGTGGGTTGCTTTCAGTCGGTTGACCGCTCGGTCGACCGGCTAAATGGGCAAGCCAGCGTGCACGTTCTTGTGCATATCGGTCGATCGGTCCGGTCGACCGACTCTGGGTCCGGTCGACCGGTCCGGTCGACCGCCAGAGCCTGGCAGGCTATATTATGGGACAAAAAACTTAGGTTTTAATGTCTTAAAAATTCTCATAAAATCTCTAAAATTTCACAAAAATAGTTTTATCATTATACATTGAAATACAAACTTGTGTGAAAATTTTCAACACAAATTTCAAATATTTTGAACCATTTTTGTGTTATGAAAATTTTGCCGAAAACCAAAACCTGTATTTTTTCAAACTTAGATTTTTCAATAGGAAATCCGATTTTTCAAAACTCATTCAAATACAAAAGCATGATACTTAAACACTTTGAAACATGTTGTATATGGATAGAAATCCAATATACATAAAACATATATATATATATATCATTGTTTTTGTCTTTAATTCCAAAATATGTTTTGTTAAAACACAAAATACCAAACCTCATGAATTAGACTATCAAACTAAGTTTGTATAAATAGTTGAAGCATGTATGTATATAGAACACATCTAATGTACATAAAAACATGTAAACTTGTTTTGATACTTATCTATTCATGAAAACCAATATCGGTTACATCAAAAATCGAAAAATCGAATCCAAACATGAAACGTGTGTGTGTTGTGAACTTGAGCATATCACACTATCTAGTCTTTACAAATAGATCTAAAACATAACCTAAACTAGGTACCGAGATCTTCTTCAGGAACTCAGTCTTCAAGGCGACTCGATCCAAACCCGTGATCCACCGAGCTTGACTCCAATAGTGCTAAATATGATCTTGATGCTCGGGCTCTTGAATCACCATGTGAAAGCTTCAAAACTTTTTTATTGAAGCTAATCACCAACTAATATCTTAATAAAAGATCTGAAACTAAACATCACAAGATTATTAATAAACATAACTACATGAGTTAATCATCATCAAAACTAGAGTGGAAGGCCTCTGGACCAACACACAGTCAGCCGGACCTAGCACCACCGCTGGTCCAAGCCGATGGAGAGGGTGACACCTTTTCTTTACCTATTTCATGCATACATTATCTTGCATACATTGGGGACAATGCATGAGATAGGTGTGGGGGGGGTAGATACTAACTTAGGATTTTTCATTTTCTTTTTAGGATTTTTCATTTTCTTTTTAGGATTATTCATTTTCTTTTTAGGATTTTTCATTTTCTTTTTAGGATAAACTTAAAAAAAATTATATATAAAAAAATATATTTTGATCCATTTTTTTAAAAGAATTAAACTTGATCTTAGGAATTACGAATATTCTAAACTAAGATTTTTTATATAAGTTGAAAAAAGGAGTTTTGTCGGATCTTTAGGTTAAGAAAGAAAAAGAATAGAAAAGATAGCTAGATTTTGATTCTTTCTAGAGCATTATATACATTTACATATTGAGGGATTAATCAAAAACTTAGTGATTCTATTTACACATATAAAAAAATAAATAAATAAATAAATAATATATCTATATTAATAAATAAAATAAAAACTTAATCACTAATTAAGCTGGTTAGTTGTGCCTTAAGAAGCATGGCCAGTCACGCCTAAAGGTGGTTAATTCCTTAGCATTCGTGGCCTAGTTTACTCGAGTCCTTGGACCTTAGGGATGTATCTTCATCTGGTGCCTTAAAACCGGCTGGTTTGGGAGTCATCGGTAAAAGGCTCGCTACATGGGTAAATTAGAAAGCCTAATGAAGCTAAGGAGATGTGAATATAAAAATAAAAAAATAAATAATAAAAAAATATGTATATATAAGTAAATAAATGAACTCAAGTCTAAGAAAAATTTCTCATACATATAGATGTATATATATATGTTAGGCTCAATACAAAATCTAGTTTTCTTTCTGTTCCTTAAAAACTTAACCTAAGTTGAAAACAAGACTTTAAATGGAAACTTATAAAAGAAGGACAATTTTAGGGTAACCCGAAACCGACAGATCACTGAAATTCTTGAAAAAAAATGGATCCTAAAATTTTTTCTTTTTCTCTTTCACTAACATTTTTCTTTCTGTGATTTTGTAGGTGCAATCCGTTGAAAACACTCAGGAGACAACACTCCTCCTCTAGGGTAACCTAGAGGTTTAACGGCTTGTTGCACGAGCTCAGTGCAATCGTGTCACCTACGAAAATGGTCTAATAATTTAGTTAGGATTTTTTCTCTTTTCTCTTTGCTCGGGGACGAGCAAAAGTTAGGTATGGGGGTGTGATTGGAGTTCATTAATGCATCATTTTTCACTACCATACTATGCTTTATATGAAGAAAAATGAGATTTTTATTGCTTTTTTCTCTCTATTTTCAGGTCCAACATTAATGGAGATGAAGGCCCAACAACAATGATTTTTTAAGGAAATTAAAGGATTAATTTACAAGCCCAAGAAGGAAGCTCAGATCTGGATTCATCCACGAATATTCCCCACATTCTAGAAGGTCCAGCGAGGCACATGAAGGATAACAGAATGTCAGAAAAATTCGCTGGCGCAACGGCAAAGATTCTGCTGTGGAAACGCGGTTTTGACCACGGATCCACGGCAATCCTTTGGCCGTTGATCCAGCATTTAATCCTACGGCTGTGATTGGACGGCCTCGTCTCCTGAAGCCTATAAATAGACCCCTAGGGCCTCTGTAATCAAGGAGAAGAGAAGAGCATTATCTTTTTGGGAAAATTATTAGGATTTTCTCTAGGTTTTCTTTAGTCTCTATTGTAATTTTCTTTCTCCTTCTAGAATCTAGAAAAGAGAGAGAGTGAGAAATCTTGTAATTAGAGCAGGTGACAACCCAATACAAGGATTGACCTCTTCTTCTTTCGAACTTTTCTTATTCTAGTGCATTGTCTTCTTCAAGTTTTTACCATTTAGTATTTGCTTTCTACAATAGATTGTTGCTTGTTCTTTACTTTCATGTCTAGATAACTTCCTAACATGACTAACTAACCTCTAATTTTATTAACTACTAACTCTTGGGTGATTGCTACCTCATATGAATCATTGGATGCTTTATTGTTAGTCTTGCAATTTTCAAGTCTCTCTTGTCCCCAATGAAGATGAGTTACTTTTAATTCATGGCAAATGCTTGTTCCCCTTCCATATGATTCATGTGAGCCTCACTTAGAGCCTTGTCTTTAGAACAAGTGCCTTGATGGAACATGAAGATGGAACACTTAACTATGCTAATGACTAATAGTACAAATTTCTTATTTCATGCTAGCTTAAGTATAGCTTTGATGGACTAATGAATCTTGTAATTTCTTTCTTAGCATATCTTCAAGTGACTATCCTTGTTCCATTACTGAAAATCTATCTCGGGAGCTGATGAACCAATGAGGCAACTAGTCTAGCCGAGAAGATAACACATCCTCTACATGGGACAATACATTGACGAAACAAGTAAGACAAATCTTTGCCGATGAATCAATATGAGGCATGCATCACCCTATAAAATAGTAAGTTAGTAAATCAGAGTGTTAGTTAGTCATGGTTTCTCTTCCTATAGTACTTCAAAGTCTCTTTTCTTAAAACGTTCTCTTTTCAAAATATATCCATTTTCATTTCATCTTTCTTTCCATCCTTTTCCTTTTTATTCTACAAAACCCACAAAGAATTTTTCATTCACTTTCTCCGTCATTTTGTTTTCCTTAAAACTGTAAAACACCTAGAGGGGGGTGAATAGGTGTAAATGCTAATCTAAAAACTTTTTAAATAAGTTATGAATATATGATGCAACAATCGCCCAAAATAAGGCTAGAAGCCGGATACCCGGTGAAGGGCTCTGAACTCCTTCCTCGTGATTCCTCTAGATAAGAGTTTGAGGTGCATATTGCAATCTTGTTGTATGAGTATTGATTGACAATATAGCAAGAATTGAAATGAATGCAATGATGAAGTGCACACAAGATATATCACGAAGAATAAAAGCAATATCACAAGCAATAGAAGAAGAACAATAGAGAGCAATAAGGAAAATAATCGCAAACACAAAGTATTTGTTTCGAGGTTCGAGCCACCGCTCTATTTCCCGCCTTCACCACCGTGAAGGGTTTCCACTATATCCACTGAGGAATGATTACAAGGTCTACCGAAGACCGGAGTACCGAACTCCACCAATTACAATCCTCCACCGAAGAGGGATTACAACTCAAGAAGAACAAAGTAACCAAGTGATCAACAAAAGATCACAAACTTCTCTTTACAACTTCCTTATAGAATGAGGAGGGTTTTGGGCTCAAGAAGTGTAATGAGAAAAACAAACTCAGTTGTAAATGAATATTGCTTGAAAACACAACTGAAAAACGATAGCCAAGAATGCAGTAGAAAATTGAGAGCTTTGAAACTTTTTCTTTCTTTTGAAAATTTGAAAACTTAGGTATATTTCTTGTATTTTTGCAAGAGACCAATTCCCTCTATTTATAGGAAAAGGAGGGGATTAAAACATGATTTAATTAAGTTTATTTGGTCTAAAAATAGTCCCCAAATTTTCAGAATTATCTGCTAACCAAAAAGCAACCAAACTAGAAAATCACCAAAGAGGAAAGAGTCGTTGGTCGCTGCAGACGGCTGTCGGTCGACCGGCGGTCCAATTGGCAACTAGCCGTTGGACTCGGTCGACCGGTCGGTCGACCAGAAGCCAAAAGGGAAATTTCGTTTTACACTGCCGGTCGACCGACCCGGTCGACCGGCCAAAAACAGAGAGCAAGCTGCTTTCAGTCGGTCGACCGGTCGATCAACCGACAGACGTGCACAAAACGTGCACGCCCTGGACACAAGGCGCAGTCGACCGGTCAGTCGACCGGCTAAGCCTGGAATGGATCCGGTCGACCGGCCCGGTCGACCGCCAGGCCTGAAACAGATTTTCAAATGGGAATTTTGTTGAACTTTGGAAAATTTTCAAAATAATTTTGTGAGGATATGAGACTAAGTATCATGCAATAAAGTAGATATACATGATATAAACAAGATATAAAGTTTATAAAAATTTGAGTCATGTATAGTTATCAAGACATGAACTTAAATCAAATACCGAAAATAAAAACTGTATTGTGAAAAGTGTGTGTGTTCTTGAGCCAACTTAACACAACCTCATTCTTTAACAAACTAATTCTTACATAGGTTCTAGGTGACTACAAAGTCTTCAAATGGGCTTCTCCATGTGAACTTGAATAGCTTGATATTTGGAACCCGAAATGAACTGACTTGAGTCAAAACACATCATAAATCCTTAGAACCCTGAAACACACTTAAATGTTAAACATGATTAGTACAAATAACTATATATGTTTTGTAATCATCAAAACTCAATAAAACAGGTGATTGTAACCTTAGGCCAACAAAAACAAAGAAGAACCTTCATTTTTCTGCTTGAAAAATCTCAATATAAAAAAACCATGAATGCTTCTATTGCTAACTCTCCCTGTGAAATCGACCCGTTATAGATTGTGCTACGAACGGTGATTCGGAAGAAGTATAGTAAACCTACAAATACATTTGGAGTTTTTGAACATCGACACATGAACATCAAAGGTTTACTCTAAACCCTCTCTCTGAATACGATTAAAACTCCATTCCGAACACATATAGCATAGGACAAACACGTGGGTGATTTAGTCGCTTTTGTGTTATTCTTGTCTATATTGCACACTTGCACGAATTGGACTTAAGGCAAAACCCATACAGATAAGGTGGGAATTTCATCTCCCTTCCGTAGCCCAAAAACCACCTTCCCACTCACGCAATCCAAGCCCTAATAAAAGTTAATAGACATTGGCCCCTAGGGACATCTCAGACTCATTAAGAGATTGACCGAGGGTGGAACTTGTTTTGAATCTTACTCTTATAAAATTGGTGTCTAAGGTTGGGGATTGAGAGGTTACGCCTCGAAGATACCGTAGTTTAGCGTAATTAAGGCCTGTTGCTTATGGACGGATACCTCCTACCGTATTTTACCCCTACCTAGTCGATTAGCTTGTGGTCGGATTCATACAACAACCTCCCCCAGGTAATCGACTAGTTAGGAGTCGTCTAGGTCAACCCTAGTATAGACTTGGCTTTGATTTTCTTTCTTTTTGTTTGTTTGTTTGCTTTTTTTTGTTTGTGATTGTTTGTGAAATGGAATTCAACAATAACAATTCTTTTAATCCTAATATGAATCCATATTTCATACCGACCCCATTTGTCTAGAATAATTCCAACCCGATTTTTCACAATATGAACCAACTAAATACACCGGATTGGACTTATCCGAATCAATACAACCCATACCCCCAATCTTATGACTATAATTTCAAAAATAATTTCAACTCGTCACAGAGTCAATTGGGATTCACCTCCCCCGAGTCCAATTTTCACCACCTTGTCTATAATTTTCACAATTTTCACAATCTCCATTCCCCAATTTTGCTTCATATACTCCTTTTCCTTTACCATCCATTGAAGAAAAATTTGAGTTAAAAAAGAGTATAGAAGCTATACAAGCTATGCTTGAGTCCTAATAAAAGAAGCTCAATTCACCAATTCTACAATATTTTCATGATTCATACTCAGTTTTACCTATTCAGAATAACCAACCATCTACCCTGAAAATGAGTATGGAGTGCTTTCGTGAGTCTGAGCTTCACTCCCAAAACATGTTGGACTCACAATCTTCACTATCATTTCAAAACCAAGATTCTTATACTCCCTTTCTGGAACATCCACTTGAAGAAAAATCAAGTCTAGAAAAAAGTATAGAAATCTTGCAGGAGTCCTCGTTATAATTTCAAAAATCTTCTTCTCAATCTATTGATAGGTTGGAAACACAATTGAGTAAATTGGTCAACATTTATAGGAATAAGAAAACTCTCTCTTATCAACCTTTGATCAATCTAAATATCTCTAACTATATCAATTTGACTCATGACTCTTGTTGTTTTGGAAACCAAGATTCCTACACTCCCATTCTAGAGCATCCACTTGAAGAAATATCACATCTAGATAAGAGTATAGAAATCTTGTAGGAGTCCGCGCTACAATTTTAAAAATCTTCTGCCCAGTCTATCAATAGGTTGGAAACATAATTAAATCAATTGGTTAGCATTTATTAGAATGAGGAAACCCTATCTTATCAATCTATGACCAATTCAAATATCCCTAACTCTATTGATCTGACTCAGGACTCTTGTTATTTTGGAAACCAAGATTCAATTTCAGCACACCCATCTAAACTTGACCAAATTTCAAATGTTGAAAATCCCATTGATATTTTCGCAAGTTATCCTTTTCCTAAGATTAAACTTGAGCATGAATATGATCATGAACCTCAACTTGGTAATTCAATTTCACTGCCTGATTCCATAATGACTGAGATGTTTTTACCTAATTTCAGGCTTTTTTTCAAGTCAACATTGGATCATGTACAAATCCATCATGAAATTGAATCACTAATCTTTTATGATCAACAATTGACATGACCAATTTCATACTTTTTAATATCTCATTGATAAATTGGCAAGTTCTCATTTTTATGAAATTGAACTCAGACAAGAAGTGACTTTGATCCTCAAATTTGTGATCCAGTTCAAATTCCTAAATCAATATTGACTCCTGTTTAGTTACCCAACTTGAGCAACATTTTTGAGTCAGTTTTGGTTCCCACACCTGTCATTCTTGAACATGAATCACCAATCTTAAAAAGTTACATTCCGTTGTGGGGAAATAAAAGTGGAATAGGATTTCAATTTCTTGATTTGGACCCGATTCCTGAACCAATTTTGACTCCTGAACCTTTACTTGACTTAAGTCAAATTCCTAAGTCAGTATTAGTTCTTGCACTTCCTGAGTCTAAATCAATCATTTCATCTTTTCACGCTCCATTTTTGGAGCAAGGGTGTTGATAAAATTGACTCTGAAGTTATTTTGAAATTTTGGAAATTAGATGGGGTAAAATTCTTAATAAAAATCATCCATATATGCATCATTCTAGTGGGTTGTATCATAGAGGTCTCTGGTAGGTTCCTCCGAACTCCACGCAAATTAGATTGGGCCGCATTTTGTGGACCAATCAGACCGCCAGCGGAACCACCACCTTGAGGTGATTTTTTCTTCCCTCTTTATTTATTTCATGCATGCATACATTCACGAAGCATTGAGAATAATGCATGAGATAAGTGTGGGGGAGGGTTTGCTAACATAGAGTTTTTTACATTTTCTTTTTTTTTCACTTCTTTTAGGGTACTTTTAGAAATCTTACCTTTTGTATAGGATTTTTTTCCTTTAAAAACTTTTTGAAATAAGAGACAAAGTTTTAATCAATTTTAATAAAATTAAGATGATCTTAAAAATTAAGGAAGCCTTACATTATGACATCTTAAACCTAGTTGAAATAATTGATCTTATTTAAAATTATATGTTAAGTATAAAAGATTGGGGAGATAATTTTATCTTGAATTTTTTTGCCTTAGATAGTTTGCACTTTACACAAACAAAATTTTTGGGATGGAAACAAAGACCAAAAATGCCATAAAGTAAAAATAAATAAAAAGAAAAAATATATATTATATACGAAGAAAAAAATCACTTATTAAGCTGGATAATTATACCTTAAGAAGCATGATTATTCACGCCTAATGGTGGTCAAAAGAAACAAATAATCCCTCTTTGTGGCCTTGTTTACTCGAGTCCTTAAACTTGAGGGATGTTTTCTCATCTGGTGCCCTAAGACCGTCCGGTTTGGGAGTCATCGGTTAAAGGCTCACTACCCGGGTGAACTAGAAAGCCTAAGAAATTAAGGAAAGAAAAAAAAGAAATATATATATAAATAAATGGCTTGATGGTTGGAGTTGAAATCCTAGAAATCTTCAATGTCACAAAGTGCATATTATCTAGGTTTTATGAAGGATAAAATATTCAATCCAACTTTGAATTTTTACCTTTACTTGAAGACAAGATCTTGCATATAGACTAAGTTTAAGGGAGAAGAATTTTTGGTGGACTTATGATCTTAGATCGCTTATATCTTTGCAAAAATATTTCAAAAACTTGTCTCTCTTTCAAAATGTGTTTTCAAAATACTAACATTTGTCTTCTTTCTTTATAGATTTTTTGGGTGCAATTCGCTGAAAATCCTCAGGAGACAAAACTCCTCCTCTAGGGGAAACCTAGAGGTTTAACGGCTTGTTGCACATGCTCAGTGCAATCGTGTCACCTGCGAAAGTGGTGTAATAACATTTGTAGTATAGTTTTTCTTTTCTTGTTTTGCTCAGGATGAGCAAAAGATAAGTGTGAGGGTGTGATTAATCTACAGTTCTATATTATTATATCGCATTTTCCTGCTGATTTATGAATAAAATGTCGGTCTAAATCGTATTTTGGTCTCTCTTACAGATAATCAAGACAGAAGGCAAAAGGATAATAAGAGCTTAATTAAACCCATTTTCGGGTAATTAAATCCGGATTTCTTGGAGGCCAAGCAAGGGAGCTTCTAGAAGATGCATTGAACCTAGACCCTTGCGCACATCAGACGAATATCCAGGCGAAAATACCAGAATCCAAGTATACCAAGAAGGTACTAGAAGCGACAGGAACACGCTCGCTAAAACTAGGGATTTAATTCCCTAGTTTTTGCCACAAAAACGTGACAAATGCCGCGTTTCTGCAATAATGTGGTGGGCCCACGCGTCAATCTTCGACGTGTGGCCCCGTCTTGTCTTCTAGAAACCTCTTTTGCCTATAAATAGCCCTGCAGAGGCCTGAAACGGAAGCAAATTTGGATTTAGGCTAGGTTTTCTATCTTTTAGTGTAGGTAGTGTAGGTGTTCTTCTTCTTTCTTTTGTATTTTCATTTTCTTTTTAGATCTTGCAGCAGGGCAGAGAGATTCAGAGAGAGATAGAGAGATATTGATGTAATAGATAGTGATAATCTATGTAAAGGTGCCTCCTTTCTTCTCTTTTGTAATCTTCTCCATCTTCTACATGATGCTTAGCTAATCTTTTCTTCTCATGACAATCTTGTTGGCCCAAGGTTACAATCACCCGATTTTTGAGTTTTGATGATTACAAAACATATATAGTTATTTGTACTAATCATATTTTAGTGTTTAAGTATGTTCCAGGGTTCTAAGGATTCAAGATGTCTTCTTCCCTAAAGGAAGGTATTTTTGACTCAAGTTGACTCATTTCGGGATCAAGAATTCAAGCTATTCAATATTACATATGGAGAAGCCCTAATTTGAAGATCTTGTAGTCACCTAAGAACCATTATAAGAATTAGTTTGTTAAAGAGTAGGTTAAGGTTATGATAAGTTTGCTTAAGAAAACACACACACACACTTTCACTTTTCAAAATACGGTTTTTGTTTTGGTTAGTTGGATTAGGTGCATGTCTTGATTGATATACATGTCTCAAAATATTTCATATTTTTACATCTAGTTTAAATCATGTATCTCATCCCTTATATCATGCTACTTAAACATCAAACCATTTAAAAATATTTTAAAAATTCTTCAATGTTCAAAAATATTTTCAAAATAAAACTGTTTCAGGCCTAACGGTCGACCGGTTCTATTTCAGGCCAGATCGGTCGACCGGACCGGTTGATCGGCCTTGTGGCATTGGCGTGCACGTTTGTGCACATCTGTCGGTCGATCGGACAGGTCGACCGACTGATATACCCTTGCCCTCGGGTTTTGTCGGTCGACCAGGCCAGTCGACTGACAGAACAAACAATTCTTTTTTGTTTAGCCTAAAGTCGACCAACCGGTCGACCAAGTCCAATGGCTCTTTTGCCAGATAGACTGCCGGTCGACCGGGCCGGTCGACTTACAGCTGCCAGCAGCCCCTAACGGCTAGTTTCTTGAAATTTGTTTTCTGGTTTTGATTTTGATGGTTCTTTCAACTATTTTTAATTTTCTTGTGCCTATTACCTGACCTATTAACCTAGATTAAATGATGAAATGCCCTTATCTAATCCCTATAAATAGATGTTATTGGTCCCTTATTGAATACAAGAAAAATCCCTATTGTTTTTATGTTTCTAAAGAAAAGAAAAGTTTTCAAGCTTTCACTTTCTAAAGTTCTTTCTTGGTTAAAGTTTTTCAGTTATTTTCCAAGCTCTTTTTACTTCTTTACAACTGAATTTTCTCACTTCACTTCTTGAGCCAAAAATCATCTTCACTCTATAAGAAGTTGTAAGAGAGAAGTTTGTGGTCTTTCGATCACCTAGTTACTTGTATTTTCTTGTGTTGAGATCCCTCTTGTGTAGAGGTTGGATTGGTTGGAGTTGGGTACTTCGCTCTTATGTAGACCAATTGTAATCACCTTGGGTGTAAAGGCTCCGGTGTGGAAATTTCCTTTGCGGATTTAGTGGAAATCCTTCACGGTAGTGGAGGCGGGGACGTAGAGCAGTGGCTCGAACCTCGAAACAAATTTCTTGTGTTTGAGATTATTTTCCTTATTGTTTTTTCATTGCTTTACATTTCTATCTTGTGATACCTCTTACTTGCACTTCATTATCGCACCCATTTCATTTACTTGCCTTTTTCGGTTTTTACTCATCTCAACAAGAAAGCAATTACGCTCCTCAACTCATAATCTAGAGGAATAAAAGGAGAAGTTCTAGAGTCCTTTACGGGGAATTCGGCTTCAATTTCTTATTTTGAGTGACCGGTTGCATCATACATACATACTTGTTTAAAAAGATCATTAGATTAGTATTAACACCTATTCACCCCCACCTCTAGGTGTTTTTCAATTAGTATCAGAGCTTTGGTCTCTAGGCTCATGGCTTAAAACCTTAGAGAGATCCTATATTGCTAATCACTCTATTCATATTTCATCCTCATACACTTAGTAAAAATGGTCGAAGGAATTAAGACCCCACCCAAGTTTGATGGCCTTAACTTTCCCATATGGAAGGTTAAGATGATCGTGTTTTTGCAATCCTTAGGGAGCCGGGTTGCAAAAGCGGTGACCAAATCTTTTAGTGCACCCTTGGTGATGAGGACACTTGGTCTGATATTGCCACGAAAGAGTTTGACGCTAATGCTAGGGCACACTATGTCTTTCTTCAAGCTCTTAATGACGATGATATTTCTAGAGTCATTCATTACAAATTCGCTTATAAGATTTGGACTCACCTTCTTGTCACTCATGAGGGAACTTCACAAGTAAAGAGGGCAAAAATCGACCTTCTTCGTTCCCAATATGAAAACTTTTCTATGCAAGAGAATGAAACCATAGATGATATGGTTACTAAGTTTACAAAGATTACTAATGAACTTTCTTCTTTAGGTGACGGCATTAACAATGACCAAAAAGTGAGGAAGATCATCCATGCACTCCCTCCATCTTGGGAAGTCAAAGCCACGACTTTGAAGGAGCTCAATGATAAGGAAGAAATGGAGCTTATCGGTCTCGTTGAGAATCTCAAGACCCATGAGATGGAAAGAAAAGCAAGAGAAGAGATGGATCCTCCCAAGAAGAAAGCTATTGCCTTCAAGAGCTCTTCCACCTACTCCGACGAGGATGATGAAGAAGAGGATGATGAAAATATTTCTCTTCTTGTAAAGAACGTTCGAAGAATGTACAACAAGGCAAAGTTCCAAAATAAAAGGAGATGGCAAGGTAAAGAAGAGAAGAAAATCATTTGCTTCAATTGCCGGAAGCCGGGTCATATTGTTGCAGAATGTCCGAAAAATAAAGGCAAACCCTCCATCTCTAAGAAGCCATATAAAAAGAAAGCTTTAAAGGCTACTTACGATTCGGAGAGTGAATCCATGAGGAAGTCGACACCGCCAACATGTGTTTCATGGCAAATGAAAGACAAGCAAGGTAACTCCCGATACATCCATTGATTGTGAACTATCTATAGATGAACTAGGAGAAGCTTTTGAAGAACTATCTCATAACTATGATTTTCTTAAAAAGAAATACTTGAAAATGAAAAAGGAAAATGAATCACTCAACCATAAAGTTTTCATTCTCACAAAAGAAAAAGAGGAATTGTTTTCAACTCTCTCTTCTACTTAAAAAGATTTTGATGACTATAAAATTTCTTGCAAAGGTAAATTTTCACAAATTGATGAAAATGAGATTTCCTTGCTAAAGAAGAAAATTGATTCATTAGGAGTAGTTTTGAAGAAATGTGAATTTGATAAAACTAGACTAGAGGCTATGTTTCCTAAAAAACATGTCCCAAAGAAACATTCACATGCTATTCATACTCATGTTCATAAATCACAACCTTTACATCATGCTAAGCACCCTAAACATGCCCACACTCCACACACTCATCATGCATTCATGTAGGGTAAAAAATTTTCATGCACATATTGTGACCGTAAAGGTCATTTGGTTAAATTTTGCTATGATAGGATTAATGCATCGCATAATCATGTTTGGGTTTGGAATACTAACATTCAAGGACCCAAGAAATTTTGGGTACCAAAGTCAACAAATTTGTTAAATGATGTAGGTACATTCTAAAGCCCAACGACGTAAGGAGTGGTGGTATCTTGATAGTGGTTGCTCAAGGCACATGACTTGGGATACCAACAACTTCGCAACCCTATTAAGATACCATGAAGGTGGCACCGTCACCTTCGGAGATGACGCCAAAGGAAAAATCATTGGTATTGGTAATATTAAACTTGGTACATCACCTTTAATAGAAAATGTTATTTTAGTTGATGGCCTCAAGCTTAATCTCTTGAGTGCTATCAACTTTGTGATAAAGGTTTTAATATTGTTTTTGATGACCTAGCATGTAGTGTTATTGATAGACAATCCAATACATGTATATTTTTCGGATTTCGTGAAAACAATGTATGCATGATTGATATGTCTAAAATGCTATGCAATGCTACTTGTTTGAATGCCCTCGATGATGACTCTTGGTTGTGGCATAGGAGATTAGGCCACATTTCTTTTGACCATCTATCTAGATTAAACAACTAGAAAATGGTGAAAGGTATTCCTTACTTGAAATTTGAAAAGGATCGCATTTGCGATGCGTGCCAACATGGGAAACAAATCAAGTCCTCTTTCAAATCAATCAAGGATATCATAACATCACGACCTTTGGAGTTGATCCATATGGATTTGTTTCATCCTACTCAAACCAAAAGTCTAAGTGGGAATCGTTTTGCTTTCGTTTTAGTTGATGATTTCTCTCGTTTTACTTGGGTTTTCTTTTTAGAACATAAAAATCAAGCCTTTTATATTTTCAAGCCTTTAAGAAAAGAGTTGAAAAGGAAAAATATTCTTTTATTTTAAGAATAAGAAGTGATAGAGGTGGTGAATTTAATAACCAACCTTTTACCACTTTTTGCGAAGTACATGGAATTAAGCATGAACTATCTTGTCCTAGAAGTCCACAATAAAATGGAGTCATTGAGAGGAAAAATCGTACATTACAAGAGATGGCTAGGACAATGATAAATGAATACGGTCTCCCTCATTATCTATGGGCCGAGGTCGTTAACACATCTTGCTACATATCAAATAGGGTTTTCTTATGCAAAAATACTTCTAAAACATCTTTTGATATTTATTATTCAAGAAAACCAAATGTTTCATACTTTAAAGTTTTTGGTTGTAAATGTTTTGTTTTGAATACTAAAGATAATTTAGGTAAATTTGATGCAAAATCATATGAAGCAATTTTTGTTGGTTACTCTAACACTAGTAAAGCTTATAGAGTTTTCAATAAGTCATCCTTGACTATTGAAAAATCTATACATGTAAAGTTTGAGAAATCTAATGTGTTTATTGAGAATATTGTAAAATAGATTCCCTAAATGAAGACATGGAGAAAATTACTTTGAAGGACTCACCTACTCTTGAAGACATGCAAAAGGGTGATGAAGAAAATGAAGTTCAAGAAGTTGAAGTGGAGATAACACAACCACTTCCAAAAGATTGGAGTTTCAATCCACATCATCCCAAGGATCTTATTATAGGTGAAGTATCAAAAGGGGTAACTACTCATTCTAAACTTCATGATCTTTGTGGGCACTATGTATTTATTTCTCATTTTGAACCAAAGAACATCCTCGAAGCCGAGGGCGACTCATATTGGTTGCTTGCCATGCAAGAGGAGCTCAATCAATTCGAGCACAACAAAGTTTGGCATCTTATTCCTAGGCCCCACAATAGACCAGCAATTGGTACTAAGTGCATCTTTAAGAACAAGTTGGATGAGTCGGGAAATATTGTTAGGAATAAAGTTAGGTTAATGGCCCAAGGTTACACTCAAGTCGAAGGTATCAATTTTGAGGAAACTTTTGCACCCGTAGCACGGCTTGAAGCCATACGGATGACACTTGCATTTGCTTCATATAAAGATTTTAAACTTTTTCAAATGGATGTAAAAAGTGCTTTTTTAAATGGATTTATTGAAGAGGTGGTGTATGTTGAACAACCCCTCGGGTTTGTTGATCCTACACATCCGGATTTTGTTTTCAAACTAGACAAAGCTCTTTATGGTTTAAAATAAGCCCCTAGGGCTTGGTATGAAAGACTTTCTTCATTTCTTATTTCTAATGGTTTTAATAAAGAAAAAATAGATACTACTTTGTTTATCAAACATGTTGAAAATGATATACTTATAGTTCAAATATATGTTGATGATATCATATTTGGTTCTACTAATGAAAATCTTTGCAAAGCTTTTGAATCATGCATGAAGAAGGAATTTGAGATGTCTATGATGGGGGATCATAACTACTTCCTTGGTCTGCAAATCAAGCAAAGGAAGGATGGGATTTTCATCAATCAAGCCAAGTACATGAAGGAACTTATCAAGAAATTTGGGCTTAAAGGGGCTAAGACAAGCAAAATCCCCATGGCTACAACCACAAAGCTTGATAAGGATGAACAAGGTACAAATGTAGACATTAAACTCTACCGTAGCATGATTGGTAGCTTGTTGTATTTAACGGCTAGAAGGCCGGACATTATGTTTTGTGTTTGTCTTTGTGCTCAATTTCAATCGTGCCCTAAAGAGTCCCATTTGATTGCGGTAAAACGCATTATTAGATACCTTAAGGGCACAATTGAAATGGGTTTGTGGTATCCAAAGACCGGACAATTTTTAATGACGAGTTTTTCAGATGCCGACTATGCGGGTTGTAGAGTGGATAGGAAGAGTACAAGTGGAACATGTCAATTTCTCGGTAATTGTCTTATTTCATGGTCTTCCAAGAAATAAAATTCGGTAGCCCTCTCAGCTGCTGAGGCAGAGTATGTTGCGGCGGGGGCTTGTTGTACACAAGTCCTTTGGATGAAACATACTCTCTTTGACTATGATTTGCATTATGACCATATTAAAATATTTTGTGATAAAACTAGTACTATTCATATGATTAAAAATGCAAATCAACATAGTAAGACAAAACACATTGACATTCGGTATCACTTTCTTAGAGATCATTATGAGACAGGTGAAAAAAGAAGGAGGGTACATCGATGTCACTCTAACCATAAGCCTCTCTCTCTGGCGTGAGCGTGCGCGAGTGGGGGAAAAAGAGGAGGCGTGGGGGCGCGAGAGTGGGTGATACAGTTGGAGGGAAAGTGGTGAAGTTGGGTGCAGTAAGTGGTGAAGGACATGGTGTGAATGGGGAAGATGAAGATGAAGTAGAAAATGCTTAAATAAAGAACGTGTGGTTTCTAACCATAAATCAAAGTGGCGAAGTGGTGAAGGTGTGAGGATGTGGTGGAGGCGTAATACAGGTTCGAATCTAAGCAATTCAAAGAAGTTTTGTTTTCTTTAATTTGGAAGAATTAAAGGGTAAACAGAAGATAGTTTAAATAGAAATTCTATCCTTATAAATCTAAAAGCCAAAGTGGGCTTAGTGGTCTGGGCGTTAGGATGGAGTAAGAACTTGCCTTGGGTTCGAAACTTGGAACGTTAATCTACACATGCAAGTTTTTCTAATTTCTTTTATTAATTTTAATTTCATTCTTTTTTCACTTTGAATAATATTTAAATATTATTTTATTGGATTAAATTCTATTAATTCATAAAAATCCTCAAAAATCTCATAAATAGAAGATGTCATTTTGAATATTGTTGTGAAGTCAGATTTCCAAAATTCATTCCCGTTTGTTAATTAAAAATCCCGGAGTCAGTCTGTGACACCGGTCGACTCCGATTGAGAACCTTCTCCAATAATTCCCAAAAAATATTCTAAAAATTCAGAAAAATTCAAAATAATGGAAAATGATATTTTGAGCTGAAATGACCTCAGTCCGACTATTAGGATAATTAAATCAGTATCAGATACCAGTATTGACATACGTATATCAGAACCGAGAGTTACAGTGCTAGAGAAAAGGTACGTGTGCATTCATATAGAATAGGACCAACATTTTGGAGTGATTTATCGCTTTGAGTGTTACCTTATTGTGAATAAACTGTACACTTGCACAATTGACATTAAGGGCAAAATCTCAAATAAACAAGATAAGGTGGGGACTTCATCACCCTTCCTTAGCCCAAAATCATCTCCAAGTGCACTCACACTATCCCAAGCCTAACTAAAAATTGATAGACGTTGGCTCTAAGGACATCTTGGACTCACTAAGAGATTAACCGAGGTCAAAAATTGCAAGAACTATACTCTTGCAAAATCGGTGTCTAAGGAAAGTGGATTGAGAGGCAAAGCCTCGAAAGCTCCGTGGTTTGGCGTAATTAAGGCCGTGGCTCATGCCCGGATACCTCCCATCGAGTTTTGCCCTTTCATGACCGATTAGCTTGTAGTCGAGTTCCTGCAATAGTCTCCTCCGGAGAATCGACCAGTTAGGAGTCACCTAGGTCTAGGTACCTTAGACTAAGGCTTTGTGGTTGTTTTTCTTTCTTTTGTTTGTTTATTTTATTTTTTTCGTTTGTTTATTGTTTTTACGTTGTTTGTGGTGTGCTACATGCAAGAATGGGTAAGAGATCCTGAATCTTCCAGATTAACTAGAAATACTTCTCTACCCTTGCAACCAGAACCGGTGATGGCGCCACTTCAGGACAAGTTTTACCCGATCAGAACCTCATTATCATCTTGTATAAAACTGTCTGAGGCAAATGGAAAAAATTTTGAATTAAAGCCTCAATTCATCAACACTCTCCCAAAGTTTCATGGTTTAGAATCAGAGGACGCACTTCTTTGTTAGGGAATTTGAAGAAGTGTGTCTCATGATGCGTATACCCAACCTAGGAGATGATGCCGTTAGGTTACGTTTCATTCCTTTTTTCCTAAAGGACCTAGTGAAGAAATGGTTGTACAGTCTGGCAGTAGATTCTGTCACGACATGGGATGATTTCGTCAAGGCTTTCTTGAAGAAATTCTACTTAATTCACAAAACTGGCCTCATTAGAAAAAATATCATGCAATTCAGACAAGACGAGCGAACCATTTTGGAGATACTTTAAGTGATTCAAAGACCTCCTAGCTCAGTACCCTCATCATGGTATGGAGAAATGGCATCAGTGCCAGATTCTCTACGATGGTCTAGACTATCAGACAAAAATCCTATTAGAAACCATGTGTCAGGGAGGGTTCTTACAAAAGGATGAGAACCAGGGTCGGGACTTATTTGAGGATTTAACTGAGAAAACCCTGCAATGGAGCAGCCTCAGAAAAACTAAGGAATTCACAATCGATAGCTTCAAGAGAGGGGCTCCTATCTCTAGAATCATCCAAAACTGCAGAAGCTAAGATTGCAACCCTAATGAGGAGAATAGAGGCTCTAGAGAGAAAAGAGCCAGCCAATATCAACCAAATCAACCCACCACCAATTCACAATCCGGCTTGTTCATACAGTCAGGTACCAAACCATGTCTTTGAAGAATGCCCTGTTTTCATGCCCAGCAAGTGCCATCGGAACACCTGAATGCGGCTTACTCACGATCGCCGCATAATCCCTACTCGCAAACATACAATCCAGGTTGGAGGAATCACCTAAATTTCTTCTGGGCCCAGAATAATCCTCCTAGGCCTAATTTCTCTAACAATTTTCACCATCCCAGTCCTCCACCAAATTTTTCCAGTCAAGCTCCATCTTCCTCCTCTCAAAATTCACCAATGGAAAAGAAATTCAGTAAGTTGGAGGAGAGCATGGAAGCTTTTATGAAGTCCCAAACTGCTTTTATGCAAAATTAGAGACAAATGCTGAACAACCATTTACAGGCTATATCGAGATTAAAAATGCAGATGAGCCAATTAGCTAGCTCCTTAAGTGAAAGACCAAAGGGTACTTTACCTAGTCAGCCGCTAGTTAACCAAAAAAACTCCAATCAAGCATATGAAATTTAGGATCCGTCGATCAACCAGTGCAATGCTGTTCACACACTTTGATCTGGAAAGAAGGTAGACAACTAGGTCTACCAATAGAAAAATCTAGTCCATACTGATCCTACTCTAGCCTCCACCTCTGGTAGTTCCTCCCATCTACTCCTCAGATATCTGACGAGGACAAAGCAGTTAAACAAGTTCATAAGCCTGTAGCACCCTTTCCCAGTAGGCTTAGGAACAACAATAAGAATATGCACATGGAAAAGATGCTTGAGATGTTTAACCAGGTCAAACTGAATGTGCCTCTTCTTGATGCTATCCAACAAGTCCCAGCTTATGCCAAATTTCTTAAGGATATGTGTACGAAGAAGATAAAGACAAATGTGTCCAAGAAAGTGTTCTTGGCAACCAATGTAAGCGAAATTCTGTCTGGTCCCATTCTGGTGAAATACAAGGATCTCGGATGTCCCACAATTTCCTGCACCATAGGACAAACAGAAATTAGCCGAGCACTCCTTGATCTGGGAGCAAGTATTAACTTTCTACCTCTCTCAGTATACCAGCAACTTGGGTTGGGTGAGCTAAGCCCAACTCAAGTCACCATTCAGCCAGCTAACCGATTTGTGAAAATCCTGAAGGGAGAAATCATAAATGTCCTTATCTGGGTCGAGAATTTCATCTACCCCGTTGACTTCATTATGCTTGAGACCCAACCTGTGTCAAATTAGTGGGCTCAAAATCTGGTCATCTTAGGACGCCCATTCCTTACTACAGTCAATGCCATAATCAACTGTAGGAACAGGTCCATGCGATTAACCTTTGGAGACATGACGAAGGAAGTCAATGTCTTCAATCTTGGAAGATAACCTAGGGATATCAATGATCAGACTTTTGAGGTCAATTCTATTGCAAATCTAACCAGTGAGAATGAGGAAAGCATGGAGGTACAAACAGAGGCAAAGTTTGATCTGAAGGCTGAGGATTTTAATTTAGACCAGATCGTAGATTCAGCAGTAGATTGGGCATCAAGCCCATGTGTACCTCATCATAGGATTGAAAGTTCAGAGAATGCCTCCAATGAAGCAACACCTTCCCTAGAGCTAAAAGCCTTACCTGCACACCTCAAATACGCCTACCTGGGCAGAAGAGAAACCCTACCAGTCATCATAGCATCCGACCTGACTGAGCAACAAGAGGACAGCTTAATGTCTATTCTGAAGAGACATAGGGAAGCCATTGGATGGATGATGAAGGATATTAAAGGAATAAGTCCAGCCATAGTGCAACATAGAATCCATTTAACCAATGAAGCAACCCCCAGAAGGGACCCAAATGCAGGCTTAACCCACTCATGCAAGAGGCAGTTAAAGCGGAAATTTTGAAACTACTAGACAATGAAATCATTTATCCCATTTCTGATAGCCAATGGGTTAGCCCTGTTCATGCGGTCCCAAAGAAAGCTGAATTTACGGTGGTTGGAAATGAGCACAAAGAGTTGGTACAAACAAGACTGCCTACCAAGGTTCGTGTTTGTATCGACTACAGGAAGTTAAATGCAGCTACTCGTAAAGATAAATTTCTGCTGCCCTTCATCGACCAAATGCTTGAACGCCTGTGTAACGCCCCGATTTCACAGATACGGGGACGTCACTGCGACGTATATACGTAGGTCAGGGAGTGCCCCCACGCATATACGCTAAGCATAAAGTACAACAAGAAAGGATCAGAGTGCAACGCAAAGCATGGTATACACACATATATGCCAACATAAAGGTACAATACAAAGTCATCACAGTATATGATAAACATTACATAGTCCATATGTCTTTTATCATACAAGTCCAAAAGTGAAATATACAGCAAAAGTACAAAAGGGCTCACGAGTAGGATGGAAATCCCGTGAGTCAAGAGAAGTCAGGCACAAGGAGCGGGAGCTGGGATGCCTGCTCGCAAGGATGGCTCGATCTACGATGGACAACTCCACTTCGACCTAGCCTTGAAATCTGAATGTGCAAATCCAAGGGGTCAAGACATATAACAAAATGAACTACAGCCAAGTGGCTAAGAGACACGAAAGGGGTCATAACACAAGCATAGTGTAAAAGGACGGATATAGCATAATCGTAAAGCATGAAATATAAGTAAAACTGATCACAAGCAAAAGTGATTGTATACGCTTAGGTCACGGTCCCATGAGACTAGTACATCGAAGGAATAATCCAAACAAGGAAACCCTCATATATATACCCTTATCTCATGCCACCGAATATCCAAGCGTATAGAATCAGAGTTGCAAATCATATGATAGTCAATCAGGAATACATAACGGGATCATAACACACATAGCAGGTATAACATGACATGTATCATAACAGGACTCAGGGTGAGCAATCTGATTGTATGGTTTCAGATTACGACTCCATGAGACTAGTACATCGAAGGAATAATCCAAACAAGGAAACCCTCATCTATATACCTTTATCTCATATTATCGTAATCCAAGTGCATACAATGGAATAACAGGAATACTTATTATTATTACTCGTCTGACCCATATATCTCGGTATGTGTCCAGGTGTGCACCCCAACACACATACATCCATATATAGCTAGGCGAGGGTTGTTACCGGAAGTAGATGGGAAACTGATAGAGCTTCTTATAATGGTACTCATACACCGGGGACCAGTTTTCTGGCCCAACGGTTCCCACCACCTGGGACCGGTTTGGGGACGCAAGGTCCCCCTATAACTTCCGCCGCAAATATCATATAGTGATTCACATGCACCGGGGACCAGTTTAGTGGTCCAACGGTTCCCACCACCTGGGACCGGTTTGTTCACATGCACCGGGGACCAGTCTATTGGTCCAACGGTTCCCACCACCTGGGACCGGTTTGTTCACATGCACCGGGGACCAGTCTATTGGTCCAACGGTTCCCACCACCTGGGACCGGTTTGGGGACGCAAGGTCCCCCCCCCCAAAAGTAATCATAACAGTAATCATAACGGTAATCAGGGACTACATTCCCGTTATCGTGATAATTATAAGAATCGGTGTATCATACTTGGTTTTAAGAGATAGCATGACGAGGTGGTGGTGTATACCAAAAATAAAGCATAACAATAGATTGATAATTAGGCCGGGTCAGTCATGTCATAACAATAGGGTCTAGCAAGGTAGTGGCATGATTAGGTGATATACATGGGTTAAAAGAAAACATAAGGTTAACAAGTGGTTAATAATGTTACTCAACGAGTCATGCAGTAATATGAGGTAAGATCCATTAAGTAATAAGTCCTAAAGTACCAGTCATGAAGCACAAGAAACCATAATGCACAACACATGAACCAACGACAAGATCCAATTTTAGAAAAGAAATCATCAAAGACATCCAGGCAGAATTAGTCGACTAGGTAGAAGAGTTAGTCGACTAATAGAAGGGTTAGTCGACTAACAGTAGGGTACAGTCGACTAATACTGTGTAACAGAGAGTTGGGTTTCTGATTCAGGAAATGTTAGTCGACTAGGGTCAAGGGAGTAGTCGACTAATAGAAGAGTCAAGTCGACTAACAGATACTTAAGTCGACTAAGTCTGTGATACAGAAAGTTGGGGTTTTCTGGTTCAGGAAAATTAGTCGACTAGGGTCAAGTTATTGGTCGACTAGGGGTCTCCAGTCGACTAGTAATAGGGGTCTAGTCGACTAAGGCAGTGTTCCAGTGACTGATTAAGTTCCAGGTACAAAGGTTAGTCGACTAGGTGAAATCAGGGGTCGACTAATAGTTGTTTCCAGAGAGTTGAGATTTATTTCCAGGGAAGATTAGTCGACTAATATTTGGGGTAAGTCGACTAATACTGTGTTTTCCAGAAAAGTTAAGTTTCAGCTAAGTGTTCTAGTCGACTAGGTTCTAGGTCAAGTCGACTAATACTGGTCGGGGAGCAGTTTACAGAACAGAACTTAGGGGTTGTTCTAGATGGTAAAAATGTGATTTTTATGACATGTGAGCACAAGATATGGGGATACAAGTATGCTAGGAAGGGAACATGTCTTGGTGAGTAAAGATACTCACTTGGAATCGTTTGATCGAATCTCTACAAGTCCGGGAAGAGGGTGGTCGACGAATAGCTCCCAAGCGATCCTTGGCGACGAAGAGAGCTACGATCCGAGCTCCAAATCAGAAGCTTGAGCTGGTGGTGGAGATCTTGTGGGGTTCTTGGAGCTAGGGTTTAGGTTGAGGTGAAGGAGGATTTTGGAGAAGAGGATTTCTTTGTGGAAGTGAAGAAAAAGTGAGGGAAATGCAAAGGAAAGGATTAAATAGGTTTTAGGTTTTGTGAAGGAGGTGTAAATAAGATAGATGTGAGGGAGTTTTGTGCAAATAGGGGGGTGATGTGCCCCTCACCTTGGCCACTTGGCCGGCCATGGGGGAGAGAGAGAGAGGTGCATTTAATGGGGTAGGTGGGAGTTGGTGAAATAAGAAAAGGAATTTAGAATTTTGGAAAATAGGAAAAGTGTGTGGTTGTGGAGGAAGGAAGGGAAAAATAAAGGAAAAGGAAAAGGAAAAGGAATTTACAAAGGAGAAGATATTTCTCTTGGACTCAAGATGAAACTGATGAAAAGACTGATACCTGGGTTAAAGTCAAAGATGTGGAAGCCATCTCGGAAAATGCCGGAATCGTCCGAAATTCAAGTATCTCGGAACGACTCGCAAATTTACCCAAAAATCAATAATAATATATAAAGACCAATAGTGAAATCCGTTTGAAGAAATACTTTATAGTTTTAAAATTAAAAATCCCGGAATCAGTTACCTACCGACTCCGTTGGAATTTTCATAAAATCATAAAATTCTCAGAAAAAGAATGTAAATAAGAAATATGATTCTAAGTAATTATGTCTAAAGGATCATCATGGAATTCCAAACAGTTTGAGGATTAAAAATCCAGGAATCGGTCAGCGGCACTGGCCGACACCGGTTTTGAAGATTTTCAACTTAATCACAGAAAATTCCGGAAAATCATAGAAAATCCAAAATATTGGAAAACGATGTTTAAAACTAAAATCGGTTGAATCGGATAACCAGAATGTCAAAAACAAGTAAAACTCTGAGATCGAGTCCCCGGCTCAGACAAAGGCTGACTCCGAGTTCACCGATCCAAATTCAAGGCAAAACAATCATATAAGGAATTCATAATACAGAATAAATACAGGAAACAAATCGAAAAAATACGATCGAAAATCTGAATACGCAACTAAGTACGTATTCCGGGAACGGGGTATTACAATCCACCCACCTTACAAAAATTGCGTCCTCGCAATTTCATTAAGGGGTGAAATGAGCACAAGGGGACAAAGGTTGGAATAAAGGGCTCATAAAACCAAAACAGGGGATAAGATGAATACGGGAAGGAACTGAATGAACAATGATAAAATGACAAAGGAGATATTAAGAAAGATAATCAACTCAAATACAAGATATGGGGTAGAAGTTACCATGATGTCCCTAGGGCTCCTGATCGGGATACTGGTCTTCCCACTCTGCTGCATCATCTGAGGCCTCTGCTGCCATGATGTGGACTTGACCTCTCCTCTGAGCTGCTCTCGGTCTCATTCCCCTATACTGATGATCATACCGTTGGGGTGGAAGTGGAACTCTTCGATCAACAGGTTCAGGGTTCCTCCTCAGTGGCGGCGCTGGAAGTGCTGGAGCTGGACGTGCTGGAGCTGGAAGAGCTGGTCTGACTGGTGCCACATGTCCAAACTCCCTGTGTGGGCAATCCCTTAGCATATGCCTCCCTGACCCACACACTAAACATAATCCCTTGGCCGCTCGACAATCTCTCTTATAATGTCCGGGCCTGTGGCAGAAGTTGCATACAATCTGAGACGGAGGAGTCTGGAATGGTCTCTTCATCATCGGGCCATGGGTTGCCCTATCTGCATCCTCCTCATCCATCAACTCAAAAGGCCTCTTCTTGGCCTGGTTCTTCGTCTGGTTTGCCTGTTTCTTCTCAAACCCACGCTCCACCTCTCGAGCGCTGGTGAGAACCTCCGCATATGTCTTCAGATGATGGGGCATTAGGAACATCTGAATGTCCATCTGAAGACCCTGCTGAAACCTGCTTGCTCGCTTCTCCTCATCTGTCACCATATACGGAGCAAAGCGGCTGAGTCTCAGAAATTCCGCGGCATACTCATCCACGGACTTGTTCCCTTGCCGAAGTCTGATGAATTGCTCTTCCATGTCCTTCTGGGCTGTGACAGGGAAGAATCCGCTGTAAAAACTCTTGGAGAAGGTGTCCCAAGTGACAGGCTTCTCCAATCTGGCCTCCTCTGCTAGCCACCAAGTCCTGGCTATATCCTTCAGTTGAATCTTGGCAACCTCAACTTGGTTCTCCTTTGGGACACGGGCTGCATTCAACAAGTCTGATGTGTCGGTCAGCCATTGCTCAGCCTCCAAGGGTTTCTCTCCACCCGTGAATATGGCTGGCTGCAGCCTCCTGAAGTCTGAAATGTTCCCCGGCCTCTGTTCCTTAGGTGCTGCTATCTCTTGCCGGAGAAGCTCGGTCTGCTGTTGCTGATTCTCCATCATCATCTGGATAACCCTCAATATATCCACATTCTCTCCCGCTGCTCCATTCGATGCTGATCCAGAGTTGCTGCGGCCCGATCTCCTCTCCATGCCTAGTTGATGAAGAATGACTGGAAAGTGATGGAAAAATGGAAGGATTCAGGATATGAAGGAAGGAACCAAGAAGAACTAGATAATCAAGAAGGACTAGATGACTTTGTACATTGTAGTTGGCATTAGCAAATTACTAGAATTTGCCGCTTGATTGTACTATAGGTGGGAGAGCCTAAGCTCTGATACCAACCTGTAACGCCCCGATTTCACAGATACGGGGACGTCACTGCGACGTATATACGTAGGTCAGGGAGTGCCCCCACGCATATACGCTAAGCATAAAGTACAACAAGAAAGGATCAGAGTGCAACGCAAAGCATGGTATACACACATATATGCCAACATAAAGGTACAATACAAAGTCATCACAGTATATGATAAACATTACATAGTCCATATGTCTTTTATCATACAAGTCCAAAAGTGAAATATACAGCAAAAGTACAAAAGGGCTCACGAGTAGGATGGAAATCCCGTGAGTCAAGAGAAGTCAGGCACAAGGAGCGGGAGCTGGGATGCCTGCTCGCAAGGATGGCTCGATCTACGATGGACAACTCCACTTCGACCTAGCCTTGAAATCTGAATGTGCAAATCCAAGGGGTCAAGACATATAACAAAATGAACTACAGCCAAGTGGCTAAGAGACACGAAAGGGGTCATAACACAAGCATAGTGTAAAAGGACGGATATAGCATAATCGTAAAGCATGAAATATAAGTAAAACTGATCACAAGCAAAAGTGATTGTATACGCTTAGGTCACGGTCCCATGAGACTAATACATCGAAGGAATAATCCAAACAAGGAAACCCTCATATATATACCCTTATCTCATGCCACCGAATATCCAAGCGTATAGAATCAGAGTTGCAAATCATATGATAGTCAATCAGGAATACATAACGGGATCATAACACACATAGCAGGTATAACATGACATGTATCATAACAGGACTCAGGGTGAGCAATCTGATTGTATGGTTTCAGATTACGACTCCATGAGACTAGTACATCGAAGGAATAATCCAAACAAGGAAACCCTCATCTATATACCTTTATCTCATATTATCGTAATCCAAGTGCATACATTGGAATAACAGGAATACTTATTATTATTACTCGTCTGACCCATATATCTCGGTATGTGTCCAGGTGTGCACCCCAACACACATACATCCATATATAGCTAGGCGAGGGTTGTTACCGAAAGTAGATGGGAAACTGATAGAGCTTCTTATAATGGTACTCATACACCGGGGACCAGTTTTCTGGCCCAACGGTTCCCACCACCTGGGACCGGTTTGGGGACGCAAGGTCCCCCTATAACTTCCGCCGCAAATATCATATAGTGATTCACATGCACCGGGGACCAGTTTAGTGGTCCAACGGTTCCCACCACCTGGGACCGGTTTGTTCACATGCACCGGGGACCAGTCTATTGGTCCAACGGTTCCCACCACCTGGGACCGGTTTGTTCACATGCACCGGGGACCAGTCTATTGGTCCAACGGTTCCCACCACCTGGGACCGGTTTGGGGACGCAAGGTCCCCCCCCCCCAAAAGTAATCATAACAGTAATCATAACGGTAATCAGGGACTACATTCCCGTTATCGTGATAATTATAAGAATCGGTGTATCATACTTGGTTTTAAGAGATAGCATGACGAGGTGGTGGTGTATACCAAAAATAAAACATAACAATAGATTGATAATTAGGCCGGGTCAGTCATGTCATAACAATAGGGTCTAGCAAGGTAGTGGCATGATTAGGTGATATACATGGGTTAAAAGAAAACATAAGGTTAACAAGTGGTTAATAATGTTACTCAACGAGTCATGCAGTAATATGAGGTAAGATCCATTAAGTAATAAGTCCTAAAGTACCAGTCATGAAGCACAAGAAACCATAATGCACAACACATGAACCAACGACAAGATCCAATTTTAGAAAAGAAATCATCAAAGACATCCAGGCAGAATTAGTCGACTAGGTAGAAGAGTTAGTCGACTAATAGAAGGGTTAGTCGACTAACAGTAGGGTACAGTCGACTAATACTGTGTAACAGAGAGTTGGGTTTCTGATTCAGGAAATGTTAGTCGACTAGGGTCAAGGGAGTAGTCGACTAATAGAAGAGTCAAGTCGACTAACAGATACTTAAGTCGACTAAGTCTGTGATACAGAAAGTTGGGGTTTTCTGGTTCAGGAAAATTAGTCGACTAGGGTCAAGTTATTGGTCGACTAGGGGTCTCCAGTCGACTAGTAATAGGGGTCTAGTCGACTAAGGCAGTGTTCCAGTGACTGATTAAGTTCCAGGTACAAAGGTTAGTCGACTAGGTGAAATCAGGGGTCGACTAATAGTTGTTTCCAGAGAGTTGAGATTTATTTCCAGGGAAGATTAGTCGACTAATATTTTGGGTAAGTCGACTAATACTGTGTTTTCCAGAAAAGTTAAGTTTCAGCTAAGTGTTCTAGTCGACTAGGTTCTAGGTCAAGTCGACTAATACTGGTCGGGGAGCAGTTTACAGAACAGAACTTAGGGGTTGTTCTAGATGGTAAAAATGTGATTTTTATGACATGTGAGCACAAGATATGGGGATACAAGTATGCTAGGAAGGGAACATGTCTTGGTGAGTAAAGATACTCACTTGGAATCGTTTGATCGAATCTCTACAAGTCCGGGAAGAGGGTGGTCGACGAATAGCTCCCAAGCGATCCTTGGCGACGAAGAGAGCTACGATCCGAGCTCCAAATCAGAAGCTTGAGCTGGTGGTGGAGATCTTGTGGGGTTCTTGGAGCTAGGGTTTAGGTTGAGGTGAAGGAGGATTTTGGAGAAGAGGATTTCTTTGTGGAAGTGAAGAAAAAGTGAGGGAAATGCAAAGGAAAGGATTAAATAGGTTTTAGGTTTTGTGAAGGAGGTGTAAATAAGATAGATGTGAGGGAGTTTTGTGCAAATAGGGGGGTGATGTGCCCCTCACCTTGGCCACTTGGCCGGCCATGGGGGAGAGAGAGAGGGTGCATTTAATGGGGTAGGTGGGAGTTGGTGAAATAAGAAAAGGAATTTAGAATTTTGGAAAATAGGAAAAGTGTGTGGTTGTGGAGGAAGGAAGGGAAAAATAAAGGAAAAGGAAAAGGAAAAGGAATTTACAAAGGAGAAGATATTTCTCTTGGACTCAAGATGAAACTGATGAAAAGACTGATACCTGGGTTAAAGTCAAAGATGTGGAAGCCATCTCGGAAAATGCCGGAATCGTCCGAAATTCAAGTATCTCGGAACGACTCGCAAATTTACCCAAAAATCAATAATAATATATAAAGACCAATAGTGAAATCCGTTTGAAGAAATACTTTATAGTTTTAAAATTAAAAATCCCGGAATCAGTTACCTACCGACTCCGTTGGAATTTTCATAAAATCATAAAATTCTCAGAAAAAGAATGTAAATAAGAAATATGATTCTAAGTAATTATGTCTAAAGGATCATCATGGAATTCCAAACAGTTTGAGGATTAAAAATCCAGGAATCGGTCAGCGGCACTGGCCGACACCGGTTTTGAAGATTTTCAACTTAATCACAGAAAATTCCAGAAAATCATAGAAAATCCAAAATATTGGAAAACGATGTTTAAAACTAAAATCGGTTGAATCGGATAACCAGAATGTCAAAAACAAGTAAAACTCTGAGATCGAGTCCCCGGCTCAGACAAAGGCTGACTCCGAGTTCACCGATCCAAATTCAAGGCAAAACAATCATATAAGGAATTCATAATACAGAATAATACAGGAAACAAATCGAAAAAATACGATCGAAAATCTGAATACGCAACTAAGTACGTATTCCGGGAACGGGGTATTACAGCCTGGCTGGACACGAGTACTATTGCTTCCTAGATGGGTACTCAGGATACAATCAAATCCCCATTGCTGTAGAAGACCAAGAAAAGACCACGTTCACCTGCCCATTCTGAACCTTTGCTTACCGACGCATGCCCTTTGGACTGTGCAATGCTCCCGCAACATTCCACGGTGCATGCTTAGTCTTTTCTCCGACATGGTAGAATGTTTCCCTAAGATTTTTATGGATGATTTCTCCATCTACGGAGATTCATTTGATCAGTGTCTTCATCACCTAGAATTAGTTCTGTAGAGATGTAAGGGGAAGAATCTAACTCTAAATTAGGAGAAATATCACTTCATGGTGAGATAGGGGATTGTCTTAGGCCATGAGATTTCTAGGAGAGGCATTGAAGTGGACAAGGTTAAAGTAGAAGTGATTGCTAAGTTTTCACCACCCAGAAGCATCAAGGATATTAGATCCTTTCTAGGGCATGCTGGGTTCTATTGACGGTTCATTAAGGATTTTAGCAAAATTGCTAGGCCCTTAATCATCCTGCTCGCTAAGGACGCGCCCTTTGATTTTAACAATGAATGTTTCAAGTCATGGGGGAAGTTTAAGTAAGAACTTATTTCTACGCCTATTATTTCTGCTCCTAATTGGTCCCAACCGTTTGAAATCATGTGCGATGACTCTGATTTTGCTATTGGCGCTATTCTAGGACAGGGCATCGACAATAGGCAGCATGTGATTTACTGCTCGAGTAGGACCTTGAATGACGCCCAACAGAATTATACATGACTGAGAAGGAATTCTTGGCATATGTTGTGGGTGCAATCCACTGAAAACCCTCACGAGACAAAACTCGTCCTCTAGGGGTAACCTAGAGGTTTAACGGCTTGTTGCATAAGCTCAGTGCAATCGCGTGACCTGCGAAAGTGGTCAAATACTATTTACTTTAGTTTTGTTGTTTTGCTCGAGGACGAGCAAAAGATAGGTGTGGGGGTGTGATCGTACACATATTTTGCATTCTTTTTATTACACTCCTACATTTATCGTGTAATAAATCTGCTTATTTCTTTGTCTTAAATTTTTATTTTATAGAAAATAATAATGAAGAGAAAGAGGATTAAACGAAATAAATACAGTTAAAATTAGATTTAACTGGATCTATTTAGTTAGCTGAGGATGATCCCAGATCTAGTTAGAACAAATCAAGAATTGGGGTAAATGTTCAGCTGAAGATCAGAGCAAATCAGAAAGATAACACCAAATGAAAACTAGTAAAATTCAAATTTCTATAAATTCATTTTGGTTAGCTAAAGATCAACTGAGGATAATATCAAATACAGAGACATATATGGATAGAGAGAAGATCAACGGATGAGATGAAGCAAGTTTGACTCAGATTCTAACTTGATATATTTCAGTATTTGAATCATAACTTTCTCTACCGAATCTCAAATCTGATTATTCAAGATGATCTAGAAAGAAGACTTACAGGGCTATAATTCTTATGTTGATCACTATTTATAATTCTGTCATTTGATAAGTGATATTCAGTAATCAACACGCTAATAAACTGCAGATCAGAACTGAATATCCACATCAAATCAAGTTTGGAGATAAAGGGAGGATTCAAATTCAGAAATAGCCAGCTTTTTCTATCTTCATACTCCTCTAACCTCTATATTTCTTCTATAAATACCTACAATCTCAAAGGCAAGGGGGACGACCAAGAAGAGAATAGAACTTAGGATAATTTGTAGTTTGTAACTTAGGTTTTTAGTTTTCTTTTTATGTAATTTTTACTTTTCTTTATGTAACTGAGAGGAGAAATGACTTTCATAGAGGAATGAGAGCAAGCTTGTATTGCAGGTGACACCAGTGTAAGTGATCTCTTCTTTCATTATTATTTGAATCGAATCAAAGTTTCTTTTTCTTTCTTTACTCTTGTTTTCTTTTACTCTCCTCTGATGTGTTGCAATCCAAGAGAATTTGACAGCCTTGAGACTGCTTAGCTGTTGCAAGTGCCCTTGATGGCCTATGGTGATGAACAACCCTTCTCTTGCTAGTATAGTTTGCCCTTTTATTCGTAGTGTAGATCGAGAATGGGGAAGATCCTATACGCCATGCTTGATTGCCTTCAAAGATAAGGTAAGTCGTTGCAACGGATCCAAGGTATATGAGCACTGAAGAGGTAAGTAATTTTTAGGTTGTCTTTCTTTTAATTATTTAGTTTAGAACACCAATAACACCCACTTCTTTTATCACTCCTTTTCCATTTCTTTGTACATATCCAATTCTGGTTTCTCTATCTTCCAAATCTCTCACTTTCTGCCTAACTTCACTGTAATTTATTTTTCTTTTCTTTTTAATAACTAAAGAAGAACTTTAACCATACTTTGTATCTCAAAAGAAAACTTACTAAAATGCTTCCATCGCTATTCCCTCCTTGTGAATCACGACCCGCATAGCTACTTGCTATCGCGGTAGAATTGAGTAACTTGCACACTTTATTTAAAATTTCTGAAATTCTGTATTTTGTGTGCAGGTTCAAGCTCAATCAAATTTTTGACGTCGTTGTCTGGGAGGGACGGTAAGTAATTCTCTTTAAAGTTCACATTTTTGGTTAACTTTCTTCTTTATTTTTTTATACAGATTTAACGACAAGGAATTCTTGCTGCAGTGGATACATAAGTGGCCTTGGACTCTTCTCAAGAAAGCAGAGCCAAGAAGCCCTCAGATTTGCTACAGTCATGTGGCAAACTGAGTGAACTACTAACCTGCATTTTCTGCAGGTTGGCTGAATTGCGTAGTTTAAATATCTATAGCATTTATTTTCTTGTTTGTCTCACGGTATTTACTTTCTAACCTCAACAGTAAAATGATGACTGTAAATGCTAAAAAAATAATTTAGACTTTGCATTTAGGCACGTGTCTATTTCATTACATTTTCTATTTACTGTTGAAGAGTGCTGGAGTAAAGGTACGTTGCATAGCATCTAGTATAAGAACACTTTTAGATTGTTTACATTGCTTAAGTGTTGTTTTTCTTGTACACTGTACTAAATTGATCTAAGGGCTTGTTCTATAAACAAGATAAGGTCGGAAAGTCATTACGCTCCCTTAGCCCACAAACAATCTCCTCACTCACTAACCCAAGCCTAACTAAAAATGAGTAGACGTTGGCCCTAGGGACATCTCGGACTCAATTAGGAGATTATCCTAAGTGGGAAAGGTGTTGGAATTTGACTTCTGCCAAATCAGTGTCTAGGAAGGGGATTAAGGGCCAAAAGCCCAAAGGTTGGTGGTTACTTAATTAAGAAACGTCTTTGACGGATAACCTCCCATCAATCTTACCCTGACCTGGCTGATTAGCTTGTGGTCAAAGTCTGCATTATACCTCCCGTGGACAGTCTAATTGTTGGCCCAGTGGCCTTCCACTCTAGTTTTGATGATGATTAACTCATGTAGTTATGTTTACTAATAATCTTGTGATTTTAGTTTCATATCATTAATCAAGATATTAGTTGGTGATTAGCTTCAACAAGGAGTTTTGAAGCTTTCACATGGTGATTCAAGAGCCCGAGCATCAAGTTCATACACAGCACTCGTTGGAGTCTAGCTCGGTGGATCACGTTTTTGGACCAAGGCGACTTGAAGACGGTGTTCCTCAAGAAGACCTTCGGTACCATAGTTTAGTTTGTGGTTAGATCCATTTCTAAAGATTAGATAGTGTGATATGCTCAAGTTCACAATACACACACGTTTCATGTTTTGGATTCAGTTTTTCGGTTTTTGGTTTAACCGATATTTGTTTTCATGAATAGTTAGATCAAAACAAGTTTACATGGTTTTATGTATATTAGATGTGTTCTATATACATGCATGCTTAACTTCCTAAACAAACTTATTTTGATATGCCTATTCATGAGGTTTTGTGTTTTGGTATTTTAACAAAACATATTTTTGGAATTAAAGACAAAAACATGGATATGTATATGTTTCATGTATATTGGACCATATGCAACATGCTTTATTATGTTTAAGTATCATGTTTTTGTATTTGGATAAGTGTTGGACAAAGTTTATTTGAAAAATCAAAGTTTAGAAAAATACAGGTTTTGGTTTTCAGTAATTTTTCCATAACACAAAAATGGTTCAAAATGTTTGATATTTGTGTTGAAATTTTTATCACATGTTTGTATATCATATATAAAGTAAGAAACTATTTTTGTGGATTTTTAGAAGATTTATGGGAATTTTCAGAATAATTTTTAACCCAGTTTTCTGACCCAGAACCCAGCCTGCCAGGCTCTGGCGGTCGACCGGGCCGGTCGACCGGAATCCAGAGTCGGTCGATCGACGTGCACAGCCTTGTGCACGTTGGCCAGGTACAGGGCACGGTCGACCGGTCGGTCGACCGGCCAGAGAGCTTTGCTCTCTGTTTTTTGGCGGTCGACCGAGCGGTCGACTGGGTTCTTCCAACGGTCAAAAAATATGACCGTTAGCGGTCGACTGGCCAGTCGACCGCCAGCCGCCTAGGCTGAAAAGTCAGCCTAACGGCTAGTTTTTTGTTGGAGGCTATATAAGCCCCATTTCTTTGGGATTTTGAAAAGATTTTTCAGAGCAAAAATTTCTCCTATTCTCTGGTTTTTCAACACAAGTTTTCAAAAGTATTTAAGTGCCAAAAGATCTATCTTTTTATTGTTTTAGGGTTTTGGAAAAATCAAAGAAAATAGAAATTTGGGAGATTTGTTTTGGTTCTTCATTTCCATCATCTTCAAAGAGTTTTCCCAAGTATTTTTCTTTAAATTTTTGTTTTCCAAACTCTTGGTTTTTCACACTTGAGCAATATTACTCTATCCTATTCTGTAGGATCATTTATTTGTGGGAAAAGGTTGAGTTTGTGGTCATTTGTGATCACTTGTTGTAAACCCCTTTCTTTGTGGCTATCCCTCTTTGGTAGAGGTTGATTTGGATTGTGGGGTGCTCCCTCTTTGGTAGAGGTTGAGAGTGTTGTGTACTCCCTCTTGGTGAGGTGGAGTTGGATTGGTTTTGTATCCCTCTTCGGTAGAGGTGGATTGGTGTTTGCCTCAGTGGAGGTTGTATTGGTTGAGAGAGGAGTTCGGTACTCCTAGTGGATTGGAAATCCTTCTCGGTGAAGGCGGGGATGTAAAGCTTGGTGCTCGAACCTCGAAACACATCTTATTGTTTGCGTTTGATCAATTATCTCTCAACCCTCTCTCTCTATTTATTTGTGCATAGCATCATTCATATCATTCATATCTTATATGCTTGCGTTGTCCTTGCATTGATTCATATTGCTATTCATTATATGCTTGGATTGTTTGTGTGTGCCTCACTTGTGCCTAACCACGAAAGCTTCATATAGCACCTCAACTCTTATTCAGAGGAATCAAGAGGAGTTAGTCCAGAACCCTTCACGGGGAATTCGGCTACACTCGTTGGTTGCACGAAGTGTTGTTGCAATTAGTTTTAAATTTTCGCATTTAGTTCATTAGATTAGCGATACACCTATTCACCCCCCCCTCTAGGTGTACTTTTCAATTGGTATCAGAGCCTACGCTCCTGATACTTGGTTAACCACCAAGGAGTGTGATCTTGGCTAGCTAATCTATCATTTGCATTTGCACATTATTTGTTTGCACACACTCATGGATTGCTTGTCACCTCCCATGTTTGATGTTTCCAACATTGACACATGGAAATTTAGGATGTCCATGTATTTGAAAACCCTAGGATTGTATGTTTTCCTTGCCGCTACCAAGAAATGCTATCTTGGTAACTGCATGCATATAGAGGCCAACACATTTGCCCTTAAGGCTATTAGAAGCACGCTCAACAAAGATTATCTTATGCTTGTTTCTAACTTTGATTCCGCCTTTACAGTGTGGAACAAGTTGACTACCTCCGAGCTTCAAATGCCAAATATAATGGAGGATGAATCTAGTGGAGAATCCGAGTCACAATGCTTCATGGTCCAAGGGAATGACTCCCTTGAGGTATATTCAGATACTCAACTAGATAGTGCTAGCTCTTCATTTGATGATCTTAATAGTATGGATGCCGATACTTTAAATGAAGAGTTATCTATCGTTTGTGAGAACCTCCTTGAAAAATATAAAGTTTTGAAAAAGAAAACTTGTAAGTTAAATAAAGAAAAAGAGGATTTGTTTTCAAAACTTGAGTTTGTTTTGCAAGAGAAGGTTGAGATTTCTAATGAAAGGGATTCATTGAAATCAAGACTTGAACTTGCCCTAAAAGAGAATGAATTGTTGAAAAATAAAAATGATTGTGAAACAATTTTGAAGAAAAATGAAAACTTATCTTTGAAACTTGATTTTGTTTTAAAAGAAAATGATTCTTTAAAAATGAAAATTGCTTCTATTTCTAAGGATTTAGAAATTTGTTTAAAGAAAAATGAATCTTTGAAAAATAATTTGGATACACATGTTTGCCATGCTAGTGTAGTATCACATACATCACCTATTGCATGACACACTTCTTCTTTAATTGAAAATGATATATCCATGCTTAAGAAGAGTGTAGATTGTTTGGGCTCCACTTTGAGCTAATGTGTTGTGAGTCATACACGTTTGGAATCTTTGTTTCGAAAGAAACAAGTTCCATCTTTGCATGCACACCAACCACGGCATACACATGCTTCTCACGGTCACCACCATCACATGTATGCTCATGTGTACACTTGTACATATTGTGGACGTAAGGACCACCTTGCTAAATTTTGCTATGATCGTATAAATGATTATAATTTAGCAAATAAATTTGTTTGGGTTAGGAGAGGTACTAACCCCCATGGACCCAAAAGAGTATGGGTACCAAAGACCACCCCTATTGTATTTGATGTAGGTGTGGGCTCTCGCATGACGTGAGAGTTATGGTGCCTTGAGGTGGATGCGTTCCGAGCTTCATGTGGATTATATGGATGCATCACTTTCAAGGGAAGTTTGGTGGGAAGACCACCTTGGTTTGGAGAACTAGAGAGGTGCCTTCATCGGTTTTGGTATCAATCTCTAACTCCCATTTATTATTCGCATGTTTTTCATGTCTTTGATTTATAGCATGTATTGTTTATTGTTCATTATGCTATGCCATGTTTATTAGAATAGTGTATACATGTTAGTTATTTGAGACACCCATGTTTGATATGGATCTATTTCTATGTGTTCTATGTATGTCATATATCTAATGCACATGCATATACATAATGATCATATGTATGTTTATGATATTTGTTTTGATGCTTCATGTTTTGATTATTATGTTAAATACCATGATTATTAGATCATTGACATGCATGTATAGCATTTGAGATCACCCTTGTTTATAAGGACCCATATATTGTGCTCTCACCATTGTTTAGCTATTATGTATATCATAGGTCTAATAGCATGTGGATTTACATAATAATCGTTTTTATGTTTATCATGTTGATTCATGTCTTGTTTTATGCTTTAAGTTTTGAATATATGTTTAAATGTTAGTTTTCATTAAGACTAGGATTTATACTTGTACATATAGTGGGTCACAAATAAATCTTTATATGTTTGTGCTTGAATGCTTATTTGTACCCATTAGATGTGCTAGTATAGTCTAGTTTTGATGATTCATGCATTTTAACTTGTATTCTCATTTTGAACATGTTTTATAATTCATGTGTTTTACTTCATGTATATGTCCATCTTGTATAAACTATTGATTATACATATACATCCTTTGAGCCACGTGCCTTCATGTATATACTTTTGTGGAGTCGTTATGTTTGGATATGTATGTATACTTTAGGTTGTATAAGACATACATATGCCTTGAAGAAATCTAGTTTTGATGATTTTTATTGAGCTTTATTGCCTAATTTCATGATTATGTGTTTCACATAACACTTGTACACTCACTTCATTTAAATGTTTCTCATGATTATGTTTTCATGAGTATGTATGGGCTTTATGGATTTTGAGTGCTTTAGTGATCATGTGATTTGCATAGTTTCATGAAAAATATTTTTGTTTTATTCCTTGCTTGAAGGATTTCGTACTAGTTTACAAGTTTTTCCATTTAACTAGTTGCGGGATTCTTCATTATGGTAGATGTTTTCAAATAAAAATATGTTTTTAAAACCCATTTTTGAAAACCCCTTCCTTCTACGGGCTGTTGGTTGGGAGACCATGCCTTGTTTGCTTTTATTGAAAATCATTTTAAACTTGAGCATGAAATGGGTGGTAAGATACGAGGTATACACTTGATATTATTGTGTTTCAATTGGTATCATTGGATTCTTTCAATTGGTATCAATATTGACATTTTTGTATACTCATATTTCTTTGTGTGTATGTATGCTTTCATTTGGTATCATCACTTTGATTGGTACTCATTTTTCATACACCTATACATGTTTTATTTGTGCTTACTATATCCATATATTGTTGAGCACAAATTTATTTTTATGCAAAGCTTGAATGTTTTAATGAATATCATGTTTCAATTGATTAGTTTTCAATTGGTATCTTAAACAAGCTTATGCATAGTTTTATTTGGTATTTCATAAAGGGGGAGAAAATTCGTATTTTTATCTTTCAATTGGTATGTTATTTACCGTTGATTTCTACTCCCATACTTTATGTTGAAAATTGATTTTAATTTGGTGTCATATGCTCTAAATGACAAATATTTACAATTGGTATCATTTTGCATCAAGATGTTTATTTGAATACCTTCAATTGGTATCAAGATTTTATTTGTTTTTTCAACATTGGTATCAATGCCTTATTTACTTTCATTGGTATATGTTCACTTACAATTGGTATGAAAATGTGCTACTTTGACATATTTTTAATTGGTATCTTAATTGATTGTCACCCTTACTTATATCATTTTTTTTGTTTTAGACAAAAAGGGGGAGAACATTGCTTTTATTATTTTTAACCCCTTTGTTGATGATTGACAAAAAGGGGGAGAATTATTTAGTTTTATATGCATGTTTTGTATGCATGTTTTGTTTATCTAGAAACATTGATAGCATTGACATTGATATTGATTAATTGGTATCAAGAGCATTGTTTATATTGATTAATTGGTATCAAGAGCATTGTTTGTTTTATATTTTTATTGATTTGTTGTTTATTGGTATTAAGAGCATTGTTTTATATGTTTCATGTTTGTTTATGCATGTACTTGCATTCATGTTTATGAGCCTTCATTGCCATATCTTATTGCTTTATTGGTATGCATGAGTTAAGGGGGAGCTTCTTTGAAGCTTAACTTTAATCCATGCATATATAACTCCATGAGTTTTGTCAACATCAAAAAGGGGGAGATTGTTGGCCCAGTGGCCTTCCACTCTAGTTTTGATGATGATTAACTCATGTAGTTATGTTTACTAATAATCTTGTGATTTTAGTTTCAGATTATTAATCAAGATATTAGTTGGTGATTAGCTTCAACAAGGAGTTTCGAAGCTTTCACATGGTAATTCAAGAGCCCGAGCATCAAGTTCATACACAGCACTCGTTGGAGTCTAGCTCGGTGGATCACGTTTTGGACCAAAGCGACTTGAAGACGGTGTTCCTCAAGAAGACCTTAGGTACCATAGTTTAGTTTGTGTTTAGATTCATTTGTAAAGATTAGATAGTGTGATATGCTCAAGTTCACAATACACACACGTTTCATGTTTTGGATTCGGTTTTTCGGTTTTTAATTTAACCGATATTTGTTTTCATGAATAGTTAGATCAAAATAAGTTTACATGGTTTTATGTATATTAGATGTGTTCTATAAACATGCATGCTTAACTTTCTAAACAAACTTATTTTTATATGCCCATTCATGAGGTTTTGTGTTTTGGTATTTTAACAAAACATATTTTTGGAATTAACGACAAAAACATGGATATGTATATGTTTCATGTATATTGGACCTATGTTCATATGCAACATGCTTTATTATGTTTAAGTATCATGTTTTTGTATTTGGATAAGTGTTGGACAAAGTTTAGTTGAAAAATCAAAGTTTAAAAAAATACAGGTTTTGGTTTTCAGTAATTTTTTCATAACACAAAAATGGTTCAAAATGTTTGATATTTGTGTTGAAATTTTTATCACATGTTTGTATATCATATATAAAGTTAGAAACTATTTTTGTGGATTTTTAGAAGATTTATGGGAATTTTTAGAATAATTTTTAACCCAGTTTTCTGACCCAGAACCCAGCCTGCCAGGCTCTGGCGGTCGACCGGAATCCAGAGTCGGTCGACCGACGTGCACAACCTTGTGCACGTTGGCTAGGTACAGGGCACGGTCGACCGGCCAGAGAGTTTTGCTCTCTGTTTTTTGGCGGTCGACCGGGTTCTTCCAACGGTCAAAAAATATGACCGTTGGCGGTCGACCGGCCAGTCGACCGCCAGCCGCCTAGGCTGAAAAGTCAGCCTAACGGCTAGTTTTTTGTTGGAGGCTATATAAGCCCCGTTTATTTGGGATTTTGAAAAGATTTTTTAGAGCAAAAATTTCTCCTATTCTCTGGTTTTTCAAAACAAGTTTTCAAAAGTGTTTAAGTGCCAAAAAATCTATCTTTTTATTGTTTTAGGGTTTTGAAAAAATCAAAGAAAATAGAAATTTGGGAGATTTGTTTTGGTTCTTCATTTCCATCATCTTCAAAGAGTTTTCCCAAGTATTTTTCTTTGAGTTTTTGTTTTCCAAACTCTTGGTTTTCCACACTTGAGCAATATTACTCTATCCTATTCTATAGGATCATTTATTTATGGGAAAAGATTGAGTTTGTGGTCATTTGTGATCACTTGTTGTAAACCCCTTCTTTGTGGCTATCCCTCTTTGGTAGAGGTTGATTTGGATTGTGGGGTGCTCCCTCTTTGGTAGAGGTTGAGGTTGTTGTGTACTCCCTCTTGGTGAGGTGAAGTTGGATTGATTTTGTATCCCTCTTCGGTAGAGGTGAATTGGTGTTTGCCTCGGTGGAGATTGTATTGGTTGAGAGAGGAGTTCGGTACTCCTAGTGGATTGGAAATCCTTCTCGGTGAAGGCGGGGATGTAGAGCTCGGTGCTCGAACCTTGAAACACATCTTATTATTTGCGTTTGATCAATTGTCTCTTAACCTCTCTCTATTTATTTGTGCATAACATCATTCATATCATTCATATCTTATATGCTTGCGTTGTCCTTGCATTGATTCATATTGCTATTCATTATATGCTTGGATTGTTTGTGTGTGCCTCACTTGTGCCTAACCACGAGAGCTTCATATAGCACCTCAACTCTTACTCAGAGGAATCAAGAGGAGTTAGTCCAGAGCCCTTCACGGGGAATTCGGCTACACTCGTTGGTTGCACGAAGTGTTGTTGCAATTAGTTTTAAATCTCCGCATTTAGTTCATTAGATTAGCGGTACACCTATTCACCCCCCCCCCTCTAGGTGTACTTTTCACTTACCAGTTAGGAGTTGTTTAGGTCATAGGTCTACCCTAACTTAGTTTAGAATTTTTTTCTTTTTATTTGTTTGCTTATTTGTTTGTTTTTTTCTTTGTTTGTATTTTATTGTGTGATATGGCTATAACAACAATTTTTTCAATTTTAATGGTATTCCATATTACACACCAACCTCTTTTTTGGATATTACCAGTCTGGCATATCATAACTTTAACCAACCTAGAGTGTCGGATTGGTCTTATCCGAATCAATATAACCCATGCCCCCAATCTTATAACCATAATTTCCAGAATAATTTTAACTCTTCACAGAGTCAGTGGGGATTCACCTCCCCCGAGTCCAATTTTCAACCAACTTGTCCTCCTTATCCACCTTGTCCATAATATTTCCAAGATTCATACTCAGTTCCACCAGTCGAAAATAGAAAACCATCAATTTGGAAATGAGTATGCTTGAGTCCAAACAACAATCACAAAATTTGATGGACTCACAATTTTACCACCAATTCCAAAATAACACTTCATCTTTTGAAGACCAATCGCAACAAAATAATGAACCTATCAACTATGAAAAGATGCTTGAAGTCATGACTCAGGCTCAAAACGCTCGTAATCATGACATAGATATGATGGTCCAAACTCTACGTTCTCACCGTTTGGCCAGTTCTGATGTCGTTAACCATTCTGTTAGAGCTGAAGAGTCATGTTGTTTTGGAAAACAAGGTTCCATTTCAGGACAATCATTTGAACTTGCCCAAACTCCAAATTTTGAAAATGACATTGACAGTTTGGCAAGTTATCCATTTCCTGAAATCGAACTTGAGAATGAATATGATCATGAACCTCAACTTAGTGATTCAATTCTACTTCCTGATTCAATTATGACTCCGGTGTCTTCACCTGATTTAAATCTTTTTCGGAGTCAACATTAGATCCTATGCCAATTTATAATGAAATTGAATCGCCCATCTTTGATGATCATTTTATTGAACTTGACCAATTTCATACTTTTGAAAGTCCCATTGACAAATTGGCAAGTTCTCATTTTTATGAAATTGAACTCAATGAGAAATGTGACCTAGATTCTCAAATTTGTGATCCAGTTCAAATTCCCAAATCAATATTGACTCCTAGTTTGTTACCCGATTTGAGTAATATTTAGAATCAGTTTTGATTTCCACACCTATCATTCTTGAACTTGAATCACCAATATTAAGTCACATTCCATTGTAGGAAAATGAACGTGGACTTGAGTTTCAACTTCTTGATTTGGACCACTTTCCGAACCAATCTCGACTCCTGAACCTTTACTTGACTTAAGTCACTTTCCTAAGTCGGTATTAGTTCCCATACTTCCTAAGTCCAAGTCAATCATTCTATCTTTTCACACTCCATTTTGGGACAAGGCGGTTGACAAAATTGACTCTGAAATTAATTATGGAATTTGAAAATTAGATGGGGTCAAATATTTAATAAAAATCATTCATGTATATATCATTTTAGTGGGTTATATTAGAGAAATTTCTAGTGGGTTCCTTCAAACTCCACGAAAAGTCGATTGGGCCGCATTTCGTGGACCAAACAGACTACTACTGGAACCACCACCTTAAGGTAGTATTTTCCTTCCCTGTCTTCTTTTTTATGCATCTATGCATTAATTCATACATTAAGGACAATGCATGAAATAGGTATGGGGGAGGGTTCTAACATAACTTAGGTTTTTCTTTTTATTTAAAAAAATATTAACATTTTTCTTTAATATTAAAAACTTTTTAAAAATAGAAACAATATTTTTACATGTTTTTTGTAAGAAATTAAGTCAATTTTAAGGAATAGGAAAATCAAAATTAGGATTTCTTAAACTTGGTCAAAATATGATTATTTGTTTGATTTTTAGGTCTAGGAAGATAATTTGTCAAAGTGATTTAGTCTTGATCTTTACCTTGATGAAATGTGCATACTTTATACACTTACACACCTAGGGTTCAAAAACAAAGACTCTTATGCCTTATAAAAAGAAAAAAAAGTAAAAAGTAAAAAACCTATATAAAAAAGATGAACAAATCTAATTATTGATTAGCTAGGTGCCTTGGCCTAAGTAAGCCTTAGTATTTATGCGAAAGATGATTAGATAAGTTTTAAAAAAAACTATATATAAAAATTCTCTGATTAAGCTGGGTATTTGTGCCTAATAAAGCATAAGTATTCACGCCTAAAAGTGGTTCATATAATAAAATCCTTAGTTCTGTGGCCTTGTTTGCTTGAGTCCTTAAGTCCTTGGGGTGTTTTCTCACCCGATGCCCTAAGACCGTTTGGTTTGGGAGTCATCGATTAAAGGCTCGTTACATGGGCAGATTAGAAAGCCTAATAGAACTAAGGAATAATATCATCAAATATATATATATATATATATATATATATATATATATATATATATATATATATATATATATATATATATATATATATATATATATAAGGCATAAGAGTTATAGTTAAAGAACACTTAGTCAAAATTTTCACGGTCACAAGGTGCATATGACTTAGGGTAAAGTAATAGACTAGATGAGATGTACAATTTGACTCCTTACTTTGATTGATAACAAATTTTTTGAAAAGAGACTAAGTTTAGGAATAAAAAATTTAGTTTTCCTATAACTTATAGATTACTTAAATCTTACAATTATATTTCAAATATTTTTCTCTTTCAAAATGCTTTTCAAAAATACTAACTCTTTGTTTCTCTTTCTTTATGAATTTTATGGGTGCAATCCACTGAAAACCCTCACGAGACAAAACTCGTCCTCTAGGGGAAACCTAGAGGTTTAACGGCTTGTTGCACAAGCTCAGTGCAATCGCGTGACCTGCGAAAGTGGTCTAATAATCTTTGATTTAGTTTTGTTGTTTTGCTCGAGGACGAGCAAAAGATTGGTGTGGAGGTGTGATCGTACACATATTTTACATTCTTTTCATTACACTCCTACATTTATCATGTAATAAATCTACTAATTTCTTTGTCTTAAATGTCTATTTTGTAGAAGATAATAATAAAGCGAAAGAGGATTAAATCAAATAAATACTAGTTAAAATCAGATTTAAATGGATCTATTTGGTTAGCTGAGGATGATCCCAGATCTAGTTAGAATAAATCAAGGATTGAGGTAAATGTTCAGCTAAAAATCAGAACAAATTAGAAAGATAATACCAAATGGAAACTAGTAAAATTCAAATTTCTATAAATCCATTTTGGTTAGCTAAAGATCAACCGAGGATAATATCAAATACAGAGAGATAAATGGATAAAGAGAAGATCAACGGATGAGATGAAGTAAGTTTTACTCAGATTCTGACTGGATACATTTCAGTATTTGAATCATAACTTTCGCTACTGAACATCAAATATGATGATTCAAGATGATCCAGAAAGAAGACTTATAGGGCTACAACCCTTGTGTTGATCACTATTTCTAATTCTGTCATTTGATAAGTGATATTCAGTAATAACACGCTAACAAACTGCAGATCAGAACTGAATATCCACATCAAATCAAGTTTGGAGATAAGGAGAGGATTCAAATTCAGAAATAGCCAGCTTTCTCTATCTTCATACTCCTATAACCTCTACATTTCTTCTATAAATACCTACAATCTCAAAGGCAAGGGGGACGACCAATCAGAGAATAGAAGTTAGGATAATTTGTAGTTTGTAACTTAGGTTTTTAGTTTTCTTTTTATGTAATTTTTACTTCTCTTTTTTTTAACTGAGAGGAGAGACGACTTTCATGGAGAAATGAGAGCAAGCTTGTACTGCAGGTGACACCAGTATAAGTGATCTCTTCTTTCATTTTTATTTGAATCGAATCAAAGTTTCTTTTTCTTTCTTTACTCTTATTTTTTTTACTCTCCTCTGATGTGTTGCAATCCAAGAGAATCTGATAGAATCGAGACTGCTTAGCCGTTGTAAGTGCCCTTGATGGCCTATGGTGATGAACAACCCTTCTCTTGCTAGTATAGTTTGCCCTTTTATCCGTAGTGTAGATTGAGAATGGGGAAGAACCTATACGCCATGCTTGATTGCCTTCAAAGACAAGGTAAGTCGTCGCAACGATCCAAGGTAAATGAGGACTGAAGAGGTAAGTAATTTTTAGGTTGTCTTTCTTTTAATTATTTAGTTTAGAACACCAACAACACTCACTTCTTTTATTACTCCTTTTCTATTTCTTTGTACATATTCAATTCTGGTTTCTCCATCTTCCAAATCTCTCACTTTCTGCCTAACTTCATTGTAATTTATTTTTCTTTTCTTTTAAGAACTAAAGAAGAACTTTAACCATACTTGGTTTCTTAAAAGAAAACTTACTAAAAAGCTTCCATCGCTAGTCCCTCCTTGTGGATCACGACTCACATAGCCACTTGCTATCGCAGTAGAATCGAGTAACTTGTACTCTTTATTTAAAAGTTTTGAAATTCTGTATTTTGTGTGCAGGTTCAAGCTTAATCAACAATTATATTTCAATTGATTATTTTTCAACTGGTATCTTATACAAGCTTATGCATCATTTTGTTTGGTATTTCATAAAGAGGGAGAAAATTCATATTTCACTTTTCAATTTGTTTTGTTTATATTTGGTATCTTACTCCCACACTTTATGTTAAAAAAAAATGATATTGATTTTCTAATTTGGTATCATACGCTCCTAATGAAAATTATTTTCAATTGGTATATATTTCATTTTCAATATTGATATCAAAATATTACATTGATATTATTCTCTATTTGGTATCTCTATTGTAAAATAAGTTTTCTATTTAATCAAAAAGATTGGCTTATGTTTTTCATTTGGTATCAAAAGTGTAAAATATTTTCAATTGGTACTAATTTTTGCAATTGGTATCAAGATTACATTTATGTTTATATCTTTCTATTGATATCAAAATTTTTTGGTTGTCTTCTTCAAAATGTTTTATTTATTTTCAATTGGTATCATCATTTGGTATCATGATCTTTCTATGTATATCTTTGCACTAAATTGATATATTTTTTTCCAATTGGTATATGTAACATAATGTTTTGATTTGATTTCACCCCTTCATGATTTTTGTTTCGAACAAAAAGGGAGAGAATATTGTTTTATTGTTTACTTTAACCCCTTTGTTAATGATTAACAAAAGGGGGAGAAGTATTTTAGTATATATGCATGTTTATTTAAATTTATATTAAAAGCATTTGTTTTATGTTTTGTTGATATTGGTATCAAGAGCATGGATATTAGTATCAAGAACAGATTTTGTTGTTTTGTTTTGTTTGTATCAAAAGCTTTTATTGAAATTTTTATTGTTGGTATCAAGAGCTTTTATTGAAATTTTTATTGGTATCAAGAGCAATTATTTAAAGAACATGTTTATTTCAAGTTTATATTTTCAATTAGTATTTAAGAACATGTTTATTTTAAAAAGGAGGAGAAGTAATTTATTTTAAAATTTGGTATCAAGAGCATGATTATTTCATTATTTTATGCATGTTTATGCATATTTATGTTTAACATTCATTGCATATCTTTATAGTTTATTGCTATGCATGAGTTAAGGGAGAGCTTCTATGAAACTTAACTTTAATCCATGCATATATAACTCCATGAGTTTTGTCATCATCAAAAAGGGGGAGATTGTTGGCCCAGAGGCCTTCCACTCTAGTTTTGATGATCATTAACTCATGTAGTTATAGTTTACTAATAATCTTGCGATATTTAGTTTCAGATATTTGATCAAGATATTAGTAGGTGATTAGCTTCAACAAAGGTGGTTTGGAGCTTTCACATGATGATTCAAGAGCTCGAGTGTCAAGATCATATCTAGTACTCAATTGGAGTCAAGCTTGGGGAAACGCGTTTGGATCGAGTCAACTTGGAGACAGCGTTCTACAAGAAGGCTTCAGTTTGTTTAGTTTAAGATTTAGTTTAGATCCATTGTAAAGATTAGATAATGTGATATGCTCTAGTTCACAACACACACTTGTGAAAGCACACCTAGAGGGGGGGTGAATAGGTGTAAATGCTAATCTAGTGAACTAAGTGCGCTAAATGCGGAAGCTAATGCAAATTTTGCAACACACTTAATACAACACACAAGTGTAGCCGAATTCCCCGTGAAGGGCTCTGGACTAACTCCTCTTGATTCCCTTGAATGGGTTGAGGTGCTATGTGAAGCTCTTATGGTTAAGTATAAGTGAGGCACACACACAAGCAAGCCAAGCATATAAGGATGAACAATATAAAAGATGCAAGGCAGCACAAGCAATATATGATATGAATGAAGTATGATGCTTTGCACAAATAAATGAGAGAGAGAGTTGAGAGATATTGGATCAAACGCAAACACAAGGATATGTTTCGAGGTTCGAGCCCCTAGCTCTACATCCCCGCCTACACCACCGTGTAGGATTTTCAATCCACTATAGGAGTACCGAACTCCTCTCTCAATGCCACCGAGGCAATACAACCACAATCCACCTCTACCGAAGAGGGATAAGGCCCGTAACCAATACAATCACAATCACCTCTACCGAAGAGGGATCCAAACACAATACCACTCCGATCAACCTCTACCAAAGAGGGATACACAAATAAAGGAGGGTTTACAACTTAGAGGCTCAACAACCTCAAACAATCTCTTTTCTCTCTTTTCCACAAAACAAGATCCTAAATAGATTAGGATAGAAGATATAGCTCAAGTGTGGAAAACAAGTGTTTTGATCAAAGAAATCTCTTGGGAAAACACCAAAAATGATATAGAGATTTTTGCTCAAAAACAATTCCCAAAACCTAGTTTCTTTGAAATAAACAAAACACTTAAAACAAATAAGATGGATCTTTTGGCACTTAAAACTCTTTTGAAAACTTGTAAAAACACTTCAGAAAAGTAGGAATTTTTGCTCTTGAAAATCTTAGTGAAAACTATGAAGAGATGGGGTATTTATAGCCCAAACAGAAAACTAGCCGTTAGGCTGATGTGGCAGCCTGACAGGCTACCGGTCGACCGGCCTGGACGACCGCCAACGGTCAGAAATGTGACCGTTGGGCAAACACGGTCGACCGGCACGGTCGACCCAAACAAACAGAGAGCACTGCTCTCAGACCCGGTCGACCCTGACGGTCGACCGTCCCTGTGTCTGCCAAACGTGCACAATCTGTGCACGTCGGTCGACCGGCCCGGTCGACCGACTTCATCCCAAGTCGACTTGGTCAGAAGACTAGTCGACTGGTTGAAGCCTGGAACAGAAAACTGGGTCAGAAAAACAGTTTAAAAATATTTTGAAAAATCTTTTAACACTTCTAAAAATCACCAAAAATAGTTTTATCATTTTGCATTGATATATAAACATGTGGTAAAAAGTTTAGCTCAAATATCAATCAATGTGAACTATTTTTGTGTTTTATCATTTTTACCAAAAACCAAAACATGTATTTTTATCAAACTTGATTTTTCAATAGGAAATCTGATTTTCCTAAAAACTCATGAATAGACATATCAAAATAAGTTTGTTTAAAAGTTAAGCATGCATGTATAGAATGAAACAACTATACATCTATCAATTAAACTTGTTTTGATCAACTATTCATGAAAACCAAAAACCAAAACATAAATCTTGTGTGTGTTGTGCACTTGAGCATATCAACTATACTAAGCTTTACAAATGGATCTAAAACACACTCTAAACTATGGATACCTAAGTCTTCTTGACGATCTTCATCTTCAAGGCGACTTGGTCCAAACTCCGTGATCCATGAGCTAGGCAAGGTATGATCTTGATGCTTGAGCCCTGGATTCACCATGAAAAGCTTCTAAACTCCTTGTTGAAGCTAATCACCAACTAATATCTTGGTTAATGATCTGAAACTTAAACAACACAAGATTATTAGTAAACATAACTACATGAGTTAATAATCATCAAAACTAGGGTGGAAGGCCTTTGGGCCAACAACTTGTTTTAAGTTTCATGTTTATTGGTTTTGGTTTTCGGTTTAACCGATCTCAGTTTTCATGAATAGATAGAATCAAAACAAGTTTACATGGTTTATGAAAAATCACCTAGAGGGGGTGAATAGGTGATTATGCTAATTTAATGAACTTAATGCGGAATTTAAAAACTAATTGCAATTACACAAGATGCACACTCAAACAAGCCAAGCAATTATGAATGAACAATATGAATTAATGCAAGGCACAAAGTAAAGAGAGAGAGAGAGAGAGAGTAAGAGCCAAGGGATCAAGCGCAAACAACAAGATATGTTTCGAGCTTCGAGCACCCAGCTCTACATCCCCGCCTTCACCCAGAAGGATTTTAAGTCCACTAGCTTGTCCACAAAGGACTCCCACAAAGGGAACCTCCACCGAGGATTTGGGGCAATCACAATTACAAGGAGTACCCAACTCCTCTCCTTACAAACACAACCTCCTCCTTGAGGCACAACTCCAAGCCAACAACAATCACCTCACAACTTGAGGGATTAGCACAAACCAATACAAGGATCACCTCACAACTTGAGGGATACAACCCAAGGCACAAAGCCAAGAAAAGATTGGATTTACAACTTGGTGGTCAAAACAACAACCACAAACAATCTCTTTCTCCCACACAAAGATCCTATAGAATAAGAAAGTAGATGTAGCTCAAGTGTGGAGAAAAATCAATGGAATGGAAATCAAAATCACAAAGAAAAATCCTTGGGAAAAACTGAAACCAAGATATAGAAGTTGAATCAAAATCTTTTCCCAAAAACCCTTTCTTAATTTTCCAAACCCTAACAAAAACACCAAATAGATTGATCAATATAAAGCCCAAAAACTTCTTTTGATTGCTGTGAAAACACTAGAGAGTCAGGAAAAATTCGCACAAAAAATCTTAGAGAAAACAGGCCATTAATGGGATATTTATAGCCCCCAGAAAAATATAGCCGTTGGCAGCAGAAACTGCCAGAAATGACCTGCCGGTCGACCGCACGGTCGACCGTCCAACGGTCATATTTTGACCGTTGCCAGCTACCGGTCGACCGCCCGGTCGACCGAAACAAACAGAGACTAGCCTGCATGCAGTCGGTCGACCGTGCGGTCGGCCGGCCCAATAGGCAGCCAGCGTGCACGTATCCGTGCACGTCGGTCGACCCTAACGGTCGACCGGATACTTGGTGCGGCCGACCGTTCGGGTCGACCGACCTAGCCTGGCAGAGGCTGTTCTGGTCAGAAAAACTAAGGAATTAAATATCTAATAAATTCTTGTAAACTACTTAAAAATCCCCAAAAATAGTTTTGACAATTTGCATTGATATATAAACACATGATAAAAGTTTTGACTCAAATATCAAGCAATTAAAACTATTTTTGTATCTTACAATATTTTCTAAAAACCAAAAACTGTATTTTCTAAAACTTGAATTTTGAATAGAAAATACGGCTCGTCCAAAACTCATCCAAATACAAAAACATGATATTAAACAACATTTAGGCATGATGTATATGGATATAATCCTATACACATGAAACATATATATATATATATATATCCATGTTTTTGTCATTAATTCCAAAATATGTTTTGTTAAAAATATCAAAACATAAAACACATGAATAAGTGAGTCAAAACTAAGTTTGTCTAAGTAGTTGAAGCATGCATGTATATAGAACAAATCATATATACATTAAACCATGTAAACTTGTTTTGAATCTATCTATTCATGAAAACCAAGATCGGTTAAACCAAAATGAAAAAACCGAAAACCAATATTCAAAACATGAAACGTGTGTGTTGTGAACTTGAGCATATCATACTATTCTAATCTTTACAATTTGGATCTAAACACAAAATTAAACTATGGTACCGATGTCTTCTTGTAGAGCGCAATCTCCAAGCCGACTCGATCCAAAAACTCTTTGATCCACCGAGCAATTGCTATATATGATCTTTGACGCTCGGGCTCTTGAATCAACATGTGAAAGCTTCCAAATCATCTTATTGAAGCTAATCATCTACTAATAACTTGATTAATGATCTGAAACTAAAATCACAAGATTATTAGTACACATAACTACATGAGTTAATCATCATCAAAACTAGAGTGAAAGGCCTCTGGGCCAACAATCTCCCCCTTTTTGATGATGACAAAACTCATGGAGTTATATATGCATGGATTAAAGTTAAGCTTCAAAGAAGCTCCCCCTTTACTCATGCATAACCAAATAAACATAATGAATATGCAATGAAGGCTCTTAAACATGAATGCACATGTATATGCATAAACAATAAAAGGTTCTAGATACTAATGAAATGTTCAAAAATAAAACATGCTCTAGATACCAATTACAAAACATGCTCTAGATATCAATTAAAATTAAACTAAATTAAACTTAATATATGCAAAACATAAACATGCATATATAAACTCAATCAAACTCAAAATCTTTCTCCCCTTTTTGTCAATCATCAACAAAGGGGTAAAAATCGAAACCATAATCTTCTCCTCTTTTTAATATAAAGAAACAACCTTCGATGAGGGGTAAAAATAAAACCAAATCAACAAATCTTTCTTCCCCTTTTGTTCGAAACAAAAAAAAATCAATAAAAGGTTGAAAACAAGAAAAACAATATTCTCCCCCTTTTTGTCTAAAACAAAAACAAAGTCAATTAGGGGTGACAATCAATTAAGGTACCAATTGAAAATATGTCAAAGAATAGCATCTTGATACCAATTGAAAGGAAACAACCAAAAATATTGATACCAATTTTAAGCAAAACACATGAAAATCTTGATACCAATTGAAATTAAACATAATAAATTTTGAATGTCTTAAACAAAAATTTGATACCAATCGTAAATAATTTTCCATTTTGAACATATGATACCAAATTTAAATTTTCAATCATAAAGTATGAGAGTACAAATACCAATTGAAAGACAAAATCAAATTTTCTCCCCCTTTATGAAATACAAACTAAAACAATGCTTAGGCTTGATACCAATTTAAAAGTAATCAATTGAAATAAAAATTGAAGCTCAAGCACTAGCATAAACAAGATTTTGTGCTTAAAAATATAGGGATATAATAAGCACAAATAAACATATATATGTATGAAAAATAGATACCAATAGAAATTGATATTCTTGGAATTGAAAGCATACATACATACAAACATATATGAGTATACAAGAAAGGTCAAAATTGATACCAATTGAAAGAATTCAAAAGATACCAACTGAAATAACAATAAGATCAAGTGTATATCTCATATAACTACCTCCCAATCATGGTTCAAGTTTTAAATGATTTTCATTTTAAAGCATACATGAACATGATCTCCCATCCAACCTCCCATAGAAGGTAGGGTTTTCAAAAATTAGATTTGAAAGTAAGCTTTGTTTGAAAATCTCTACCATAGTGAAGAATACGAACTAGTTATAGGAAAAACTTTTAAAACTAGTACGAAATCCTTCAAGTAAGGAATAAAACAAAATTATTTTTCATGAAACACATGTAAATCACATGATCACTAAACACTTAAAGTCCATAAAGCCCATATCATAGTCTCATGAAAACAAATCATGAGTAAACTAATAAAGTGAGTGTACAAGTACAATGTGACACATATCGACATGAAAATATTCAATTAAGCTCATATGAAATTCCTTGAAAACATGAAAAACTAGATTTTCATTACCAATAGAAATTACCAAAAAAATGAAAATCATCAAAACGATTTAAACTTCAAGGTATATGTATGTCATGTACAAACTAAAGTATACATACATATCCTAAACATAATGAGTCCACAAGAGTATATGCATGAAGGCACGTGGCTCAAGGATGTATATGTATAAATGATAGTTTGGACAAGATGGACATATACATGAAGTTAAAACAAAATAAGTAAAATGATGAATACAAGTCAAATGCAAGAATCATCAAAACTAGACTATACTAGTACATCAAGTGAATACAAATGAGCGTTCAAGCACAAACATATATAAAGGTCTATTTGTAGCTCACTAGTTGTACAAGTATAAATCCTAGTCTTAATGAAAACTTATCATTCAAGCAAGTAGTCAATACATGAAGCGTAAAACGGGAATCATAACCCAACATGATAAACATAATAATCAAAACATGAATTATTAAAATAAAAGGTCATAGTCAACCATATGATTAGCATGACAAAGACATGTGCATTAGATCTATGATTAACATGATAGCTAAAACATAAAGAGAACACAAAATATGGGTCCATACTAAACATTGGTGTCTCAACAACTAATCATGTAAAGTATAAGTCTAATAGACATGGCAAATATCATACTAATCATGAAACAATAAAACATGATTCAACAAAACAAAAATCATAAACATCCACATGATCATTATGTATATGCATGTGCATTAGATCTAGTGCATACATATTAGTTTAAACAGGGTGAGAACACTAAATATAGATCCATATAAAACATGGGTGTCTCAAGTAACTAAACATGTATAACACTAATCTAATCAACATGACATAAGCATAATGAACAATAAAACAAGACATGCTATGAATAGATGGACATGAAAAGCATGCAAATAAAAAATGGGAGTTAGAGAATGATACCAAAACTGATGAAGGTGCATCTCTAGTTCTCCAAACCACGGTGGTTCTCCCACCAAATCCCCTTGAGAGTGAAGCATCCAAATCTCTTGTAAGCTTAGAACGCATCCACCTCAAGGCACCAATACTCTCACGTGATGCGAGAGCTCCCACCTACATCAAAAGTCAAGGAGGTGATTTTTGGTACCCATTTTCTTTTGGGTCCATAGGGGTTAGTATCTTTCCTAACCCAAACAAGATTATTTGCTAAATTTTCAACATGTAAGCGATCATAACAAAATCTAGTAAGATGACCATTTCGGCCACAATGTGTACATGTGTACACATGAGCATACGTGTGATGGTGGTGACCGTGGAAAGCATGTGTATGCCGTGTAGGGTGTGCACGCAAAGATGGACCTTGTTTCTTGCGAACCAAGGTTTCCAAACGTGAATGATTCAATGTGCATTGGCTCAAGGTGGAGCCCAAACATTCAACACTTTTCTTCAAAACATTTATATCATTTTCAATAGTGGAAGATAAAGTGGAGCATGCAATAGGTGTGCAAGAAGAAGAAGCTATACTAGCATGGCACACATAAGAATCTATATCCTTCTTTAAAGATTCATTTTTCTTCAAAACCAAATCCAATTCTTTTGTAATGAAATCAATTTCATTTTTCAAAACAAGGTTATCTTTTAAAACAAAATCCAATTTAGAAGATAAAACCTCATTGTTTTTCACAACATCATTACAATCATTTTTGTTTTTCAAAATATCAATCTCATTAAGGGCAAGGTCTAGTTGAGATCTTAGTGAGTCACGTTCACTAGTAATCTCTTCCTTCTCTTGTAAAACCAATTCAAAATTAGAACACAAATCCTTTAATTCATTTTTCAAAACAAGATTATCCTCTTTCAAAAGTTTGTGTTTTTCCAAGAAATTTTCAAGCTTTGTGGTAAGTTTCATATTTAAAGTTTAAGCTTCTAAACAACCATCGCAATAGGAACTAGAGCAATCATCTAATGGAGAGTCCGAATGTACCTTAAGGGAGTTTTTCCCTTGGACCATGAGGCAATGCTCGTCGGACTTGACTCTCCTAGATCTCCTCAACTTGTTGATGATCACGGGTAGCTCGGGAGACGTCAATATACTCCAAACTACAAAAGCCGAATCATAGTGATAAAAAACATGTAATAAATCTTCATTGAGAGATGCTCTAAGTGTCTTAAGGGCTAAAGCAATTTGCCTTTTATGCTTGCTATTATTTGGGAAGGATTCTAGTATAGAGGCTTGGTAAACTAGATGTCCTAGACCTTTTAAATGACTACTCATCTTGGCTATCCAAATATCATGTCTAGTAAAGTCAAACATAGGAGGGCTAGCCATGAGTGCAACTATATGTGTGCAAATGAGCAATGCAAATGAAGATTAGCAAACCAAGATCTCACTCCTAGGTGGTTAAACCTAAATATCAGGAGCGGAGGCTCTGATACCAATTGAAAAATCACCTAGAGGGGGGAGAATAGGTGATTATGCTAATCTAATGAACTTAATGCGGAATTTAAAAACTAATTGCAATTACACAAGATGCACACTCAAACAAGCCAAGCAATTATGAATGAACAATATGAATTGATGCAAGGCACAAAGTAAAGAGAGAGAGAGTAAGAGCCAAGGGATCAAGCGCAAACAACAAGATATGTTTCGAGATTCGAGCACCCAGCTCTACATCCCCGCCTTCACCCAGAAGGATTTTAAGTCCACTAGCTTGTCCACAAAGGACTCCCACAAAGGGAATCTCCACCGAGGATTTGGGGCAATCACAATTACAAGGAGTACCCAACCCTCTCCTTACAAACACAACCTCCTCCTTGAGGCACAACTCCAAGCCAACAACAATCACCTCACAACTTGAGGGATTAGCACAAACAAATACAAGGATCACCTCATAACTTGAGGGATACAACCCAAAGGCACAAAGCCAAGAAAAGATTGGGTTTACAACTTGGTGGTCAAAACAACAACCATAAACAATCTCTTTCTCCCACACAAAGATCCTATAGAATAAGAAAGTAGATGTAGCTCAAGTGTGGAGAAAAACCAATGGAATGGAAATCAAAATCACAAAGAAAAATCCTTGGGAAAAACTGAAACCAAGATGTAGAAGTTGAATCAAAATCTTTTCCCAAAAACCCTTTCTTGATTTTCCAAACCCTAACAAAAAAACCAAATAGATTGATCAATATAAAGCCCAAAAACTTCTTTTAATTACTGTGAAAAAACTAGAGAGTCAGGAAAAATTCGCACAAAAAATCTTAGAGAAAACAGGCCATTAATGGGGTATTTATAGCCCCCAGAAAAATATAGCCGTTGGCAGCAGAAACTGCCAGAAATGACCTGCCGGTCGACCGCACGGTCGACCGTCCAACGGTCATATTTTGACCGTTGCAGCTACCGGTCGACCGCCCGGTCGACCGAAACAAACAGAGACTAGCCTGCATGCAGTCGGTCGACCGTGCGGTCGGCCGGCCCAATAGGCAGCCAGTGTGCACGTATCCGTGCACGTCGGTCGACCCTAACGGTCGACCGGATACTTGGTGTGGCCGACCGTTCAGGTCGACCGACCTAGCCTGGCAGAGGCTGTTCTGGTCAGAAAAACTAAGGAATTAAATATCCAATAAATTCTTGTAAACTACTTAAAAATCCCCAAAAATAGTTTTGACAATTTGCATTGATATATAAACACATGATAAAAGTTTTGACTCAAATATCAAGCAATTAAAACTATTTTTGTATCTTACAATATTTTTAAAAACCAAAAACTGTATTTTCTAAAACTTGGATTTTTGAATAGAAAATACGGTTTGTCCAAAACTCATCCAAATACAAAAACATGATATTAAACAACATTTAGGCATGATGTATATGGATATAATCCTATATACATGAAACATATATATATATATCCATGTTTTTGTCATTAATTCCAAAATATGTTTTGTTAAAAATATCAAAACATAAAACACATGAATAAGTGAGTCAAAACTAAGTTTGTCTAAGTAGTTGAATCATGCATGTATATAGAACAAATCATATATACATTAAACCATGTAAACTTATTTTGAATCTATCTATTCATGAAAACCAAGATCGGTTAAACCAAAAACGGAAAAACCGAAAACCAATATTCAAAACATAAAACGTGTGTGTTGTGAACTTGAGCATATCATACTATTCTAATCTTTACAATTTGGATCTAAACACAAAACTAAACTATGGTACCGATGTCTTCTTGTAGAGCGCAATCTCCAAGCCGACTCGATCCAAAAACTCTTTGATCCACCGAGCAATTGCTATATATGATCTTTGACGCTCGGGCTCTTGAATCAACATGTGAAAGCTTCCAAATCATCTTGTTGAAGCTAATCACCTACTAATAACTTGATTAATGATCTGAAACTAAAATCACAAGATTATTAGTACACATAACTACATGAGTTAATCATCATCAAAACTAGAATGGAAGGCCTCTGGGCCAACAGTTTAATGTATGTTAGATTTGATCTATATACATATATGCTTCATCTATTTAGAAAAACTTATTTTGATAAGTCTACTTCATGAGTTTAGAGTTTTGTAGTTTAACAAAACTTATTTTTGGATTTAATGTCAAAAACATAGATATAATACCTTTCATGTATATTGGATTCTATTCATATACTATATGCTTCAAAGTCGTTTCAATATCATATTTTTGTATTTATACAAGTTTATAGAAAAACTGTATTTTCCTTTAGAAGTTTGGTTTCTAGAAAAATACTGTTTTTAGTTTAAGGTAAATTTTCTATGTCACAAAAATGGTTCAATTAGTTTGAAATATGTGTTGAATTTTTATCACACATATTTGTATTTCAAAGATAATACAAGAACAAATTTTTGTGAAATTTATGTGATTTTATTGGATTTAATTGAAGTTAAAAAGATTAGTTTTTAAATCCTGAAATTTTCCCTGCCAGGCTCTGGTGGTCGACCGGGACGATCGACCGGACCAGTGGTCGGTCGACCGAACCAGTCGACCGATGTGCATAAAACGTGCACAAAGGCTAAGTGATTTGGCCGATCGACCGTGCGGTCGACCGACTGAAGTCACCCCACTCTCGGGTGGGGCGGTCGACCAGGCGGTCGACCGTTCACTTTGGCCCGGTCGACCGAGCAATCGACCGAAGGGCTCAACGGTCAAAAATTTGACCGTTGGCCGGTCGACTGGCTAGTCAACCGGAAGGGCAGTCTGGCCCTTATCTGCTGCCAACGGGCTGATTTGAAATGTGGGTATAAATACCCCATTTCTTGATTGTTTTTAAGAAGAATTTCAAGAGCCAAAATTTCTCATATTCTCAAGTGTTTAATATAAGTTTTTAAAAGAGTTTTTAAGTTAAAAGATTTGATCTTTATTTTGTTTTAAAGGGTCGAAAAAATTAAAGAAAAAAGTCTTTGGGAATTGATTTGATCTTCATTTACATTTCTATCTAGAGTTTTTTCCTAGAGTTTTTCTTTAAGTTTTTGATTTCCAAACTCTTTATTTCTCACACTTGAGCTTATCATTCTATCCTATCTATAGGATCTTTATTTTAGTGAAAAAATTAGTTTGTGGTCTTTGAGATCACCAAGTTGTAAACCCTCCTTTATTTGTGTTGATATCCCTCTTAGTGAAGAGGTGATTATTGGAGTGGTGGCTTTGTGCCTATCCCTCATTTGTTAGGTGATTATTGCTTGAGTGGCTTTGTGCCTATCCCTCATTTGTGAGGTTGATCTTTATTTGGCTTTATGCTTGCCTCTAAGTGCAGAGGTTGTAATTGTTGGAGAGAGGAGTTGTGTAATCCCAATTGTATTTGCCCCAAATCCTCAGTGAAAATTCCCTGTGTGGAAAGTCCTGTGTGAACGAGTTTGTGGAAATCCTTCTGTGTGAAGGCAGGGACGTAGAGCTGTGTGCTCGAACCTCGAAACATATCTTGGTGTTTGCGATTGATCCACTTTCTCTAACTCTCTCTCTCTTACATTGTGAATTGATTCATATTGTCATATCATATACATGCTTATGTTGTTTGTGTGTGCCCATACTTGTGTTTAACTAAGAGAGCTTTACATAGTACCTCAACTCTTATTTAGAGGAATTCAGAGGAGTTAGTCCAGAGCCCTTCACCAGGAATTCGGCTACACTCTTTGGTAACACTAAGTGTGTTGTAATTAATTTAAAATGTTTGATATTTAAAATGTTTAAATGTGTTTTATTACCTTGAGTAAATATCAAAATTTATATTTAAAATGTTTTGATATGTATTGTCTATATGCAAGGGGAGCTTAACATCTCTTCTATATATAAATTGATGTTGAGTGTATCTTATATTGAGGAGGTTGACATCTCTTCCTTATGTGATACACGTGTGTAGGGGGAGCTTAACATCTCCACTTATGCATTGTATATTCTACGTTATGTGAGTTAGGGCTTGCCATCCCTTCTTCATGTAGTGCATGTATGCAGGAAAGATAACTTAGCGTCTTCCTCTTCATGAATGTATATCGCATATATATATCCTTATTTTTGATTTGTTTTATTTTACCCCTTTGTTGATGATTGACAAAAAGAGGGAGAAAGATTTTGAGTTTATATATGCATATTTGAGTTTTTGCATATATTGCGTTTATGCATCTTATGTTTTCACAAAATGGGAGAATGATTTTGAAAGTTTAAACAAGAAGGGGGACAAGGTTTTTGAGAAAAGAACTTTTGAATTATGCATGTTTCTCTCACCTTGTTGATGCATATATATTTGTTTAGTTTCATGTACTTCATTGAATATCTTACTGTTTATTGTTATGCATGAGTTAAGAGGGAGCTTCTATGAAGCTTAACTTTAATCCATGCATATATAACTCCATGAGTTTTGTTATCATCAAAAAGGGGGAGATTGTTGGCCCAAAGGCTCATCACTCTAGTTTTGATGATGATTAACTCATGTATTTATAGTACAATGATCTTGTGTTTATTTAGTTTTAGATTGTGATCAAGATCTCTGTAGGTGTTTAGCTTCAACAATAGATTTCAAGTCAAGTTTTGGAGCTAACACGTGTTGAATCAAGAGCTTGTGCATCAAGACCACATCAAATACTCAAGAGGAGTCTAGCTTATTGGATCATGATTTGGACCAAGTCAAGAAGGAGAAGAAGATTTTCAAGTGAAAACCTTCAAGAGAAGACTTGTGTCTAGGTTTGTTTTAGTAAGATTTTGTTTTTAGATAAAATGTAAAGGATAGATTAGTTGGTGGATTGCTCAAGTATCATATACACTCACACACAAGATTTAGATGTATTTTCATCAAAGAGTTTTCGTTTTGAAAAAATACCATTTTGGTTTTTAAGTTTCAAAATATACATGTGTTTTATCAAAACTTTATTTAAAGCTTAATGTTAAAAACATAGATATTTCATCATATATGTGTAGTGGATCATATACATACACACTAAGCTTTAAAAGTATTTAAAATATCTTGTTTTTGTATTTGGAGAAGTTTTAGAAAAATTAATTTGGAAAAAATAACAAAATTTCTATAACACAAAAATAGCTCAAAATCTTTGTAACATGTTTTGACTTTTACTCAAACATCTTTGTATATTAAAGTTTATTACTGGACTTATTTTTATAGATTTTTAGAGAATTTATGGGATTTTATTGAAGTAAAAAGACCAAGTTTTTTAATCCCTAAAACTATTTTTCTGGCCTTCTGCCAGTCGACCGCACGGTCGACCGAGGCAGAGGTCGGTCGACCGACCGGTCGACCCGCGGTCGACGTGCACAAAACGTGCACAGGTTGGGCCGGTCGACGCTCACGGTCGACCGCCAGAGAGCTTCTGCTCTCTGGAAATGGTGGCCGGTCGACCCGGCGGTCAACCACTAGGCCATTGCCCAGTTGCCGGTCGACCGACCTTCCCAACGGTAAAAATTTGACCATTGGCGGTCGACCGGGCGGTCGACCGTCAGCAGTCAGAACTGCTTAGTTGGCTTCCAACGGGCAGATTTTTGGAGCCTATAAATTGGGGCTCCCTGGGCTATTTTCTACAAGATTTTAAGAGAGTATTTAGGCTAGTTTTTCCAACTCATATCAATGGTTTTATCTATATGTTTTAGAGCCAATATTTTCAAATCAAAAGGAGAGTTTATCAAGAGTTTTCAGAAGTGATTTCTTGAGCTTTTCACCACATATTCAATCCTTGTTTTTCTCACACATACTTGAGCTTTCCATTGCTAAATCCATCCTATAGGAGAGATGTTGTGAGAGTAATTTTAGGTGATCAAAGTGTTGTGATCACCAAAGTTCTCATTCTTTTTTTGAGGAGGCGGACTTGCGGGTTCGCGTTGTTTCGAGTTCTAGTGAGAGCTCGGTGTAGAGGTGCGGTCTCGGCAAGCTTGCGTGCTTGTGTGTGTTTGTTCTTACGGGAACAAGAGAGGAACTAGAGAGTCCAAAGGAGTTCTAGTGTGAACTCGCTTGCAAGTGTTGCGACACCGAGTGATCTGGTGGGATCGTTTTTAGTGAAAATCCTTCATAATGTTGAAGGCGGGGACGTAGAGCAAGAGTGCTCGAACCTCGAAATAAATCTCCCGTGTTTGCGATTGCTCTCTCTCTTTCTCTATCTCTCACTTGTGTTTATATCATGCATGCTATTATTGTTTATATTCATTACTTGCTTGATATAATTGTGCTTCAATCGATATATGCTTGGGGATTGTTTGCTCACACTTGTATTCAACCAAGAGAGCCATAGCGGCACCTCAACTCTTATCTAGACTATGCCCAGATTACGACACCATACTAGTTATTTTTTCGTGTGGGGCTGTGGTCTTCAGATATTAGAGCCTTGCGGCTTGTCCTGGTTCAGCGCCAGGGGTGTTAGACCGTGGCACCGGGTATGCTCGGTACCCTTTTAAAATACATGCACTACATTGACAGGCCGTTACAATAATGATAACTTTGTTTAATATGTTGGAAAATGGCTATAGTATGGGACACAGCTAAGTACCACATTAGTTAGGTTAATAACAACCAACCAGATTAGTGACATATGCTAGGTTACACATCTTAACGTCAGTTGTTTGTTTATAGTTGTAATAGTTGCCTTTATCTACATACATGTTGTTTTCGGTTATCCTTTAGTTGTCTGCTTACAATGTTATTTAGTTATCTTATATCTGCAGTTATTCTCGTTATTATTCTCTACACCTTATTTATATGCACGAGCACTCCAATTTACACACACACACACTCACCAGGTCACTTTCTGATGACCATGAATTTGCACGTTCAGATATTGGACGCTTTGTTTCTATTGTTCAGGTGTTCGTTGAGACTGTACGCTTCGCGAAGAGCTGGAGCTTCTCCCTATTGATTCTGGTATTCTTATCTTTCTTGCCTTCATAATATTTCCTGATTCTCGTTATATCAGATTCAGTTGTTATTCCAGTCTTTATTTATATGATATCATGATGGATGCTTATATGTGATATTGCAGTAATCATGATTCATTATAGTTTTGATTTATAACTTGTTTCGGGTTACTTAAGGCTTGGCACGTATATGTGAGGCATTTTTCTTGCGTCTATGCGTCACCGACTCGTGTCACATCTTCACTTCAACGTATTTTGGGAAGCGGGGCGTGACAGGCATCCATGCAAGAGCAATGAGCATAATTAAACCAAACCACTTGCCTTCAAGTTTTTGCCTCGCAATCTCCTATATTGGATACCGATTGACAAGAGTCAAACTCTAACAACTTTCTCCTTAGGTCAATCTCCTAATGAACCCGAGATAACCCTAGGGCCAACGTCTGCTCAATTTTAAGTTAGGATTGAGTTAGTGAGTGAGGAAATAAATTTTGGGTTAAGAAAGGGTAATGACTTCCCACATTATCTTGTTTTGGATATGCCCTTAATCGTTTTAATGCAACGTGTACATATATATGAAAAGCAATGCTTAAGCAATCTTAAACAATTTAAAAATGTTTCTATACTACATGATTGCACACATTTATTGCATTATTCTTTATTACATTTTCACATTTATCATATAATAATTTGCTAAATACCTTATCTTAAATGTCTATTTTGTAGAAGATAATCATGGGGAGAAAGAGGATAAAATCAAATAAATATAAGTTAAATTTAGATTTAACTACACTAATTTGGTTAGAGTAGGATGATTCCAAATCCAATTGGTTAAATTCAGTTTTTGGTGAATCAAGTGGTTAAATCTAAAGATCAATTGAGGATAACATCAAATACAGAGCCCAAATCTAAAGGAATAAATGGATAGTGAGAAGATTAACGGATGAGATGAAGCAAATTTGACTCAGATTCTGACTGGATACATTTTAGTATTTGAATCATAACTTTTGCTACCAAAATTCAAATCTAATGATTCAAGATGATTTAGAAAGAAGACTTAAAGAATACTTCTCTTAAGTTGATCAATATTTCTAATTCTATCATTTGATAAGTTATATTCAGTAATCAACACGCCAACAAGCTGCAGATCAAAACTGAATACCACATCAAATCAAGTTTGGACATAAGGGGAGGATTCAAATTCAGAAATATCCAACTTCCCCTAACTTCATACTCCTCTAACCTCTGCATTTCTCCTATAAATACCTACAATCTCCAAGGCAAAGGGGAACGACAAAGTAGAGAGTAGAATTTAGGCTAATTTGTAGTTTGTAACTTAGGTTTTTTTTTATTTTCTTTCATATAATTTTTATTTTCTTTATGTAACTGAGAGGAGAGGATACTTTCATGGAGGAAAGAGAGCAAGTTTGTACTGAAGGTGACACCGGTATAAGTGATCTTTTTTTTCATTGTTATTTGAATTGAATCGAAGTTTCTTTTCTTCTTTACTCTTGTTTTCATTTACTTCCCTTTTTTGTGTTTGTGGATCAAATGAAACCAATAGCCTCGAAGTTACCATGCCCTTGCAAGTATTGTTGATGGCTTATGGTGATGGATATCCATTTCTATGGTAGTGTAGCTTGCGCCTTCAATTCATATTGTAATACGGGAATGGCCAAGATCCTCTTTGTCATACTTCGCTCACCTTCAAGCAAAGGTACATCGTCGATACGGGTCAAAGATAAGCAGGTGCCGAAGAGGTAAGTAACTTTTTTAGGTTTTTAGTTTTCTTTTCTTTTAATTTTAATGTAAATTACCAATACCATAATCTTCCAGATCTCTTTCACTCTTATTCAACTTCTTTGTACATATCCACTTCCATTTTCTCCACCTTCTCTATCTACCACTTTCTTTCTAACGTAACTTTAACTCTTTTCATTTTCTTTTAAAGAACTAAAAGAAGATCTTTAACCATTCTTTGTAACTTAAAAGAGTACTGCTAAAAAAAACTTCCATCGCTAGTCCCTCCTTGTGGATCACGACTCGCATAGCTACTTGCTATAGCTGTAGCATTGAGAACTTGCACATTCTTTTCTTAAAGTTCTAAAATTCTGTATTTTTGTGCAGGTAAGCCTCAATTAATGTTATGTATACATACTTTGCTCAACACTCTTGAACAGTAATATAAAATGTAAACGGATTAAACAAATGTCTAAATGCAAAGTCTAACTTTTTGGCATTAACAAGTAAAAAATTACTGTTGGATTTAAAACAGTGTGCATAACAAAGTAATAAGAAATTATAACAGCTACAGAAGCTTTCTTATTGCATTTCAAGCACCCTATAAGAAACAAGAATCAGTAGTCCTCCACTACAGCCGCGAAAATGCGGCTAGCTGTTTAGTGAG